>CM053594.1:14854974-14926234 GCA_028646575.1 Pseudocheirus occidentalis
ATGTAACCAAGAAAATAAATTAAAATTTAAAATAAATAAATAAATAAATAAATAAATAAATAAATAAATAAATAAATAAATAAATAAATAAATAAATTTAAAAAAAAAAAAAAGAAAGCAGGGATGAAATCTCCTCTTGACCCTCACTAGCTATGTGACCATGGACAAATCATTTTCCCTCTCTGAGACCATTTCTTCATCTGGAAGATGGGGACAATCATGCTTTTGCTCTTTACTTTGCGAGGCTGTTATGAGAATTCAATAAGACTGTGGATGCCAAAGCCCTTTGTAGAGATCCAAGGCGTATAGAAATGCCAACTCTTATGACTATAGTACATGCCAGAGGGTGTTTGTTAGAAGGGCTGAATAGTCTGTCATGAATAGGAGAGCTGGGGTCCAGACTCTGGCAGGGAATACTATGGGCTAGGATCCATAGAATGATCTTGAAATGGATGTTTGGATTCTCTTGAGTTCAGCATATGCCAGGATGAGGCTGACAATCCATCCAATCACCAAAGTCCTCTTTCCAGGTCATTCCATCACTCTCCTCCCACCACCTAGAACTCCCACCGAGTGAAAACAATTCAAGGAAAACTCATTTCAATTCAAGGAGGAGGGGAACTCTTTCTCTGCTGCTTCCCTGACATATGTTTATCTAAATTAATCATACCTATAGGGGGTTTGCCTTTCCTGGTTGGGATGCGGGGGAAAGTGTTGATACCACTGCCTGGAAGCTGTGTTTCCCTCCAGATTGGAGGGACCAGGCTTGGCAGGAAGAAGAGAAATGCAGGTTTCAAGGTTTCAGAGATGGGCTTACCACAAAGGGAAGCTGGCCAAACCAGAAGAACTAATTACCAGCACATAATAAAGTGCTAAATTAGAGGCTATAGGCAATTACAGGAATTGGGAGGGACTTAAATTATTCTTGTGGCAGAGGGGTTTGTGCCATGAAGACTTGAGGCATCAAAAGACAATCTCATCTCATTTGTAGTGGGAAGAACCTTGGCCTAGGCATCAGGTTGGAGTCCTGGCTATGGAATGCCATGACTTTGAAAATTGAAGAGAGCTAGAAAAAGACCAGCTATTGTTGTTTTTGCCTGAGATCCAGACGAGGTACAGCATAGTATAGGGAAAGGGGCATTGGTCTCGGGAGTCAGGACACATGGCTTTCAGTCCTGACCCGTTGTGTCCATTTTCAGTCCCTCAGTCCCTCAGGGTTGGAGTAGATATTTTCTGAGATACTTTCCATTAATTATATAGTCACACACATGTGTAACAAAAGAACCATACTGGCTCAGGGGGCTAGGAAAACCTTATCTCACTAAGGGGTCACATTTCTAGTTTCACACTGAAATTGAATCCAGATCTCAGGGAACTTGACATCTAAAAAGATGGGAGCAGGTTCCTTTTTCTGGTTGTCTCTGGATCACCTTGAAGCCCTTGGGAAAATTGAGTAAGGCAAGTCTATGCAGACGCAATCTAAGACCTGTACCCTGTGCAATCCCTCCAAAAAGAGGGGGGGAATCAGAAAAGTACTTAATATATTAGGTAGACTGGGTAGAGGACAGTTATGGATATCCTTCACTAGAAAAAAGACAAAATTCAAAACTCCTAAGTGTGTACTGTTAAAGACTGAAGAGGTATGTAGTAACCAATAACCCTTGTACTCTTCTAGGAGGCTAAGATCTAAAACACGGCATGCTTAGTGGGACTTAGTATGGGTATTTCACCTTTACCCTGGCCCTGTATTTCCTGGACAATTGGTTCAAGATCCAAGTCTCTCAGTAAGCCAAACCTGGGTTTGATTCCATCCACCTGTTATTGGCCATTTCCTCCAAGAAAAATTATACAAGTTACAGGAGCAATTCTCCCAGAGAAGCTGATTGAGGGATTTATGCAGCCCTGATCTCTGAGACTGATGAAGATGGTTCATATTCTGTAAACATCCATATTAAAAATCCTGGAAGGAAAGGAAACCCAAAGGGCAGGGGGAAGAGAACAAACATTTATTAAGCACCAGTTGCGTGCCTAGCCCTGTGCTAAGTGGTTTACAAATATTGTTTCATTTCCTCTTCACAACAATCCTGTGAGGTAGGAAAGAAATACAAGGCAGAAGAAGAAGGTGGGATCTTGAGATCCTGACTCATTCAGGCTCATCTAGATGAGGGTGTACCCTAGTTGCCTTTTGGGAGAAGTCACCAAAGCAGGTGGGAGGTGGGGTAAGTGACAAAGAGAGAATGCCCATAAAAAGAGAGGGAAAATAAAGGGATAACAGGTGGTTTCTCCCTTTAAATCCAGTACTGAGAGGGGAGTTATTGATTTAGTGGCCAGTCCTCTTCAGCGTGGCATAGATAGTGGCAGATGGAGACCAAAGGACCACTATGAAGATTCCCCCATTATTCCAAAGGCAGAAGCCTTTGATGTCTTTTTTCCTTGACCTTGGAACTTTGAATTGTAGTTATTCTATTCCTGGGAGGCTTCATTCTGAGGTCTGTTTCAGGAGATGACAGGTAGATTCTTTCAATTTTTACATTGCCTCTGGTTCTAAGATCTCTGGACAGTTTCCTTTTATTATTTCTTGAAATTCAATATCTAGATGCTTTCTGTGTGTTTGTGAATTTCAGAAAGTTCAATGAATTCTTAATTAACAACTTAATAAGAGACAACCTTTATATGGCACTTACTACTTGCCAGGCACTGACAGTGCTAAGTGTTTTATGGTTTTTATTATTTCTTTTGTTCCTCACAATAACCTGAGAGATAAGTGTTATTATCATTCTTATTTTATAGATGAGGAAACAGAGGCAAACAAAAGTTAAGTGATTTTCTCAGGGTTACCCAACTAATAAATATTCAAGTCCAGACTTGCAGGTCTTCCTGACTCCAGGTCCAGTTAGGAGCCCTACTGGGATTTTTTCAAGAAATATTTCACATTTTCTTCAATTTTTTTATTCTTTTGACTTTCTAAAATGTTTGTTTTTCCTGCTTCATGGAGTCATTAGCTTCCATTTAGCCAATTCTAATTTTCAAGGAGTTATTTAGTAAAGTTTTAGACCTCTTTCCCAAAGTATTAATTCTCTTTTCATTCATTCCTTTCCTCTCTCTTCATTTTTCCATTTTTTCTTCTACTTCTCTCATTTGATTTTGAGAATCTCTCTTTTAAACTCTTTCTTTGACTCTTCTAGGAATTCTTGTTTGGGTTGAGTCCAAACTGTGTTCTTTCTTTGTTGGTAGGCATTTCCGGTAGATGTTTTTGAGTCATTTTCTTCTTTTGTGTTTGTGTCTTGAGTTTCTTTGGTACCAGAGTAGCTCTGGTGGTGATTCTTCTTTTTATTTGTTCATTCTTCCAGCTAACTTCTTGGCTTTGGACTTTGCATTAGTGCTAGACTTTGTATACTTCTGAAGCAAATGTTTGATCTGAGCTGCTATCCTTTTATGTTCTATTGCTTTTACAACTCGATCTGGGGACTTGCAACCTTTTAATGCTCCCAGAATGGTATATTCCAGGGTGAGGTTTGTTCATAGCCTTCCTGGACTGAGTTCTGCAAGTTCTGGACCCGAGTTTGGGTCTATGAGTTTCAGACTACTGCTGAGCTCAGTCAATATCAGCCTACTGGGAAGCTCTGCAGGTTAAGATCACCTGACCTGCTAGCTCCCCTTTGGCCTGGGACTCTGGCCCTGGTTATTCCACTGCAGGCCTCCATGTTGGGCCATAGACTAGAGTTGAGTCACAGAATCAATCACACAGCCATGTTTTCCGAATTATAATGTTCCTTGCTTTATATACAACTATGACCAATGCTAATGACTATTACTCTTAGCCCTGGATCTATGACCTGGAACTGGGTAACAGGTTACAGAGTTGCTGGCTGGCACCCATTCTTGTAGTCAGAACTAGGTCAAAGATTCCCCTGACATTCCTTTTTTGCTCTTATGCTTCCTGTCCTTTCTTTAAGTCCTTAGCCACTGGAATGTTCCGTACTACATGTCCTCCTTGTGTGATCCCCTCCCCATGTCCACAGACTTCCCTCTCTTTTGCCCTAAGGCTGGGAAAAATACACCCTGTGATATTTTTCACGTTTTTCATGATCAGGATTCAATCTAATAGATTTTTGAGTTGTTGTGGAATAAAGGCTAATGTGGAGCTAGGTTCAACTAATTTCTTATTTGCCACTTTAACTCCTCTTCCTCACTCAAGACCTTTCATTCTTGTATCACTTGGTATATCCTAGGGAGTTCAGTTTAGCTGTATGCATGCTCCATATCCTTTGATATACTCTCTCCCCAGTTAAATATTTATAGGTCCTCACAAAATCACTAGGATACATTTGGCACATTTATCCATATCCCCAGTTGTAGAATCTTTTCTGTGGAGGCTCAGATTTTGTCCTTTTGAGTGCCTCTTCTAGTTCTTTACTCAAGTTCCAACTAGTTCTTTAATGGCCTGCTAGATAATATATGAAGAGTTTGAGTAATAATCCATTAGCACAGTTCTTATATGACCTCATAATGAGCAACCTTGAGGGAGGACCCAGGTTTAGGTGATAGGCCTGGAAGTTTTCATCATTCCCACATACAAAGTTATGCAGATTTAACAAAAGACTTTTCACAAAATATATTCACAATTTGTCCTTTATGTAGTTGTTACAAGAGTCTGTCCCAACCCGCTTTGACTGGAGGAGAAAAGAAAATTAAAATTAAACAGACTAAAAATAAGTAAAAATAGAGAAAAGGGGACAACATTACCTTCACTTTACTAAAGTTCAATCTAGCACCAAATGAAATCTTATAAGTGTGTGGATCTCTCCAAGCAAGGATGAGGGAGGCACCCAGAGTTAATTGGAACTTATATGTTGAGCCTCAGGTGAGAAATCAAACTATTGTGGGTTAAAATTCTTTCCTAGGTCCCTATGGTACATAAGGAAAGTCATGCATTCCCCAACTGAATGCCTCACTGATGCATCAGGTAATCTCTATGTAGGTCTGGGAATACCAAACTAAAGCCCAACTCACTCAACAGGAAAATAAGCAGGCTTAATTAAAAAGAAAGAACAAGAAATTCCAGTGAGGTAGGATATGTGTGAAGCTCCCCCAAAGAGATTAAGTACTCAGGGTTGATTGGAATCAGCTCTTTATATCCCAAATGAGGTCTCCAGGCAAAAACAAAAAAACAATGAAGTTTGCCGGCTCAGGTGAGCTGACAACATCTTCATCTATTATGGGGCCCAGATTCTGAGCTCTAGTCAATCAGTCAATCAATAAACATTTATTAAGCACCTACCATATGGTAGACACTGTGCTAAGAGCTGGGGATACAAAATACTCAAAAACCAGTCCATTCCTTCAGGAGGCTTATAATATAATGGGGGAGACAACATGCCAACAAAGAAAGCCCTAGAATTAAGGTAGGAGGGAGGATTTTAGTTGGGACCTAAAAGAAACCAGGCAGGTCAGTAGTTGGAGCTAGGTGGGGGAAGTGTTCCAGGCATGGAGAACTTGCAGGGAAGAGGCCCAGGGCTGAGAGATAGGGTGCCTCATTTGTGGAGCAACCAGGAGGCTAGTGTCACTGAAGTGAAGAGTTCATGTTGGGAAGTAAGGTAGAAGACTAGAAAAGTAGGTGAGGGGTTAGGGTATGAAGGGTTTTAAATACCAAACAGAATTTTGTGTTTGCTCCTAGAGTCAATAGAGAGCCCTTGGAGTTTATTGAGTAGGGGGTTGACATGACTTGGACCTATGCTTTAAGAAAATTACTTCAATGAGTAAATAGAGGACAGACTACAGAGGGAGAGACTTGAGGTAGGCAGACCCTCACCCACCCCCATTATCTATTGCAATAGTCCATGTGTGACATGATAGGGGTTAATGCCATGGTGGAAGCAGTGTCAGAGGAGAGAAGGGAATGCATTTGGGAGATGTTGCAGAGGCAAAATCAATGGGCCTTGGTAACAGATTGGATGTGGGGGAAGAGGGGTTGAGAGAGAGTGAGGAGTGGAGGATGGCTCTTAGACTGAGAGCCTGAGGGATGGGAGAATGGTGATATCCTCTACAATAATAGGGAAGGTAGGAGGGAGGGAGGTTTTATGAGGAAGAATAATGAGTTCTATTTTTAATACTGTGTTTAAGATGTCTGCTAGACAACCAGTTCAAGATGTCTGAAAGGCAGTTGGAGATGTGAGATTGAAGGTCAGCAGAGAGTTGGGGGCAAGAAAGATAGATCTAAGAATCAAGAAATGCAGTCTGAGCTTGAGTCTTCGAAGAAGTTGTCCTCTAAACATAGGGATGAAGCTATATAAAAGGATTAAGGAAGCTTCCTTTTTTCCTGTTCTCCTTCCTTTCTCCTTTCCTTCCCTTCCTCCCTCCCTCCATCCCTTGCCTCCTCCTTTCCTTTCTTCCCTGTCTCCCTTTCCTGCATCTCTTAGGACTTCCTATTCCAGGTACAGTGCTAGGAACCAGAGACAAAAGAAAAAAAATTCTCCCTGCCTTCTGGGACCCAACATTCTGTTGAGCAAAAACCAACAGGTACAAGATAAAGTGAATGCAAAATATATCATATACAGCAAGTCAATAAAAAGTCAGCTCAGTTGAGAGTGAGAGTTTCAGGTGAATGGAGCAGGAAATGTCTCCATTAGCAGGAGATAGATCCTGAACTGAGCCTTACATAGGTAGTCTTGGCTCCCTGTCTTCTAGGGGTGCTTTGATGATCAAATAAAAGAATGCAGGCCGAGTTTTGTAAATCCTGTCTAGCTTCTATGCCTTCTGGGGGTTCTAAGCCCAATTTCCAACTGGCACTGGTAAGGGGAGCTAACTCTAGAGTTCTGGGTGTAACACCACATTTCTTATTTTTAATTTTTTTTTCTTCTTGGAGGGGCAATTAGGGTTAAGTGACTTGCCTAAGGTCACATGGCCATAGTTTTTTGTGTCAAGTGTCTGAGGTCAGATTTGAACTCAGGTCCTCCTTACTCCAGGGCCGGCGCTCTATTCACTCTGCCATCCAGCCTCCCCCAAAGGCCACATTTCTAATGCTCTCAGCTCAAGCCCCAATTCCAATGTGTTCTTCCCAATAGCAATCTCCAGTTATAGTAAATACTGCCTTGAGAACATTGACCTGACCCAGGGTTTAGTGCTCCAGAATCACTTAACTAGCTAATATCAGCTTTTACAAAGGGATATTTACTGAATAGACATAGCACAAAACACAAAAACCACATTCTACACCCCCCCCAATGAAATGTACACCACTACCTCCTCAGTCCCTGAGGAAATTTGACCCCAAACTTAAAGGCGTTACCAGAAAGCATTTGCCCCACCATGTTTATTGCCAAAATAAAATGGCCCCAGTTCCCAGATAGAAGCTTGTCTGCCACGTACTAAAGGGTTGGTTTAGTGGGGGGGGGGGAAGTGCACCCATTCCCTAAGACTTGTCCTTATACTTCATGGCCAAGATAAAGGAAAGAGACCTAGTTAATTCCACTGATGGCATTTTTATGCACTCAGTTTCAGCTCAGTCACCAACCAAAAGGTCTGTTCTCATCATCTAGTAATCAGACAGGAAAGAGTCAAAAGCATCCTTACATATGCATACTCTGATATGGAGAGTGGTACCCCTTCGCTGTCAGTATGTCAGTATGTCAGTGCCAACTTCCAAAAGCAGGGTCATCAAATATCCACATACGTCCCATATGCATGTTCCCAGGGCTCTCACTGGCCAGTCCCCCATTATGTACTAAATGCATCTGTGATTTATTGGGCTTCTGTTACTTACTACTTTTGTGAGTTGCTAAGTCAGTTCCATTCTCTGGGCCTCATCTGCCCAGAGAATGGAATGAGGGGTTGATCTAAATGGCCACAGAGTTCCCTTCAGCTCTAAATCAATGATACTCTAATATTAGTCATTTAACATCTGAGTCTATTTCCTGAACCATAAAATAAGGGATTGGTCTAAATAGCCATAGGGGTACCTTCCAGTACTCCCATTATACCATTATCCAAACATATGGCTAATAGAAAACTGACTTAAAAAGCAGAAAAAGTTTACTTGTGTCCTGGAAATTCAGAAGTGTTTTTTCTGGAAACACCAAATTGATAATGATGACTCAGTCTGCCTCGCCAAGAAATCTCATTTGTCTAATGAGATTCTTTTTACTTCTTCCCCTAAATGACCATAATCACATGTGCAGATTAAGTGTCTGGGGAATGAGATGACAGTACCTTTCCCAGACCTGGCCCAGTATGTTCTCAGTCTATTAGCACTGCTGTAATCACCCACCCACAGATAAGGCACCCCTGTGCCGCCCATTTCCGAGCTGTTATTGTGAAATCATTATCAGGTTTTTTTTATATCTATGGTGCACATCAAATTGTTGGCAATTGTCATATCCACTGAGCATCTTGGAGCCCATTTCAGGCCACAAAGCCCAATTCCCAAATTCTGCAAACTCAACTCTGAATTTGCTCAAGGTGTCCTTGTTTTTGGTTTCATGGAGAAAGCAAGAGAAGCCTTCAGCACAGTGGAGAGATTCCTTGTGTGGGACTTATGAGTTGATGTAGACAGGAGTCCCATGGAATGGGCAGGCAGGAATGGGCTGCAGTCTGATCGAAGGGAGTAATGCTGTCAATCAGTTAATAATTATTTATTAAGCACTTATTTACCATAGAATGGAGGAAGTAAAACAGTCTTTGACTTCAGTGAGATTTCATTGTAGTGGTCAGATGCCACCTGTAATCATATAGACAGAAATAAACAGATGGATAGATAAAGAAATAGAAAGACAGACAGATAGATGGATGGATGGATGATGGATAAATAAATGGATGAAAAAGAGAGATAAACAAATAGATTGATAGAAAGACAGAGAGAGATAATAGGTAGATAGAAAGATAGATAGATGATGGATTAATAGATGAATGAAAAAGATAAACAGATCAATAGAAAGATGCTATACAGAGAGAGAGAGAGAGAAAAAGAGAGAGAGAAAGAGAGAGAGAGAGAGAGAGAGAGAGAGAGAGAGAGAGAGGGAGAGAGAGAGAGAGAGAGAGAGGTAAAGTAGTTATTGGTTATTTACTTTGTTGTTAGGCACTGAGCTAAATGCTAGGGATACAAAGACAAAAAAAAAGACAGTCCCTACTGTATGAGGTGAGTGAAAACTTCTCAGTTTGGGGTTGTTAACCTTCCCTTCCTCCCCCCTCTTTTATCGCTGCTGTCAATCACTTTTACCTTTCTTTGTTTTCTCACCTTGGTGGGACCCTCCCCCCTCTCTTCTCTTGCTGACCCAGTTGGGAAGAATTTGGTGAGGTATGCCTCTCCACCAATGAGAGAGGAAACAGTCGGGGAAGGGGGCTTGACTAAGTTAAGTTATAAATTTTGGCCCTGTCTTTTGTAACTTGCCTCTTTTCCATGAGTTATGGGGAAGACATCCTCTTCTCCTAGGGATGAGAATAAACTCCTGTTCTTATCCTAAGAGATCTCTGGGTCTATTTTTTTTCAGCCCTGAATTAAGGATGAAGGGTATTTTCCATCCCACACGCTACCCTTAAAGAGCATTTATTCTAATAAGGGAAAGCAATACATAAAGGGGAACAAGAAAAAAGGGATCCCTGAAATAAGGCAAGGCTACTGGCAAGGAGGTAGAGAAGTTCAGCACGTGAAAAATTGAGCTGGGAGTAGTGAGCATGCCCTGGATGCCTCAAGAAATGGTGGTTTAAACCAGGGACTCAAACATCAGAAGAGGAGGAGAGAATGGAGGCATCTCCAGTGTGAGAAGGCTGCTGTGGGGAGTTAGAAGAAATTTAAAGTAGAATGAAACGAATAATGAAAAGTAACTAAGGATTGAATGAGCCCCAACAACTGGGTTGGTGGTCTCGCAGGTAGTAAAGATCATAAGTGAGATTTGATTCTGGATCACTGAGTGCACAGCATTTCTCTTTCCACTACATCATGCTACCTCTCAGATCTCTAAAGAAATTGAATACTATTACTAATTAGGCTCCAGACTGTGTTAGATGGTTCAAATAAATGATTTTTTTCTTTCAAGCAGACATAATATTAAATTCTAGGTAATTATAGAGAAAATGAGAAAAAATTCCTTCTTTCTCTCCTATTTTTGCATTTAACCTCAACATAAAGATCTCTATTTAACAGGCAAAAATACCTCTATTCTGTAGGGGCCACTCTGAAGAAAGAATGAGATAATGAATATTTATTAAGAACCTACCATCTACTTAAGGAGGATGCTGCACTTGGAGCAAGCTGAGACCAAGATTCTAATCCCACCTTTGATATTCCTATTCAGTTAGACTGAACAAGAATTTATTAAGCACCCATTGTGTACAAAGCTGTGTTCTAGAATAGAAAGACTGTTTTAGGGTCACCACATTAACATAACAATGACAAGAATTTGGAACAAAAATATTAAGAAGGAGGATAACACAGGTTTTCACTTTGTTTCCTTGCTTTCTACTCTCTATTCAACTAATGGAGACTCTAAGAATCAGGATGAGGAGCAAAAAAGTTTTGGAAGATGGTTGAAAGGGAAGACACTAAAATTATTTTGAAGGGAGTACTAAAAGAAAAATAGGACTTGTAATGGTAATGGTAATTTCAAGATCTTCCTTGCCCCTTAATAGGTCAAATGTAATCATATGGAGCCTGTGGTGGGAGGAATTTGCTAAATGGGTGGAGCAGGAAATGAGTCAGAGCAGTTAGAGTAGAGGGAGAGAGAGGAGACAGACAAACAGATAGCTAAATGTGAGAGAGTTTGTTTGTGGGAAGGCTTTGGAATGGTGTTACTCTCCAAGTGATAATATGTATTAATATCTTTGTTGCTATGATGGATTTGGTTTTCTGGTGTTGGAATTTGACTTTCTCCTATCTGGATAAATGTTTTGCTTCTGTCTTCCATATGGAGAGTCTGTTATATTTGCAATTCAGGACTACACCAGCATATTCATAGTTCCCATCAGTGCTGTGAATATTGCCTTGGTGATGATACAGACTATTTATAAATCATAAAAAGCCAAAACTTTTTAACAATAAATCAGATGGTAGCCTGGGGCAATGATGCAGATTCTCCTAGCAAGTACTAAAATTGAAAAATCACATTGACTCTTAGCCAAGGTATACTCTTCAGCTTTTGACCTTCAAGTAAATTGAGTGACTCATAGCCATCTGTAAGGTCAAAGAGTCATAGTTTAGGCAAAGAACTGCTTAGTAAAGAGAGGCTTTCTTATCACTGTACCCTAGCAGACAGTAGCTGAAATGGTCATCAGGTGCACTACAGAGCTGAGCCCAGAAGCTAGTAGCAAAGAGAAGTTTGGTGGTTATGAGAACAGAAGAATACCATTTAGTAGCAACTTCTCTAGACAATTAGGGACCTATTCCTGACAGAGAGAACCATCATCATACGCAGAGGTTGCTGGTAAATGTTTAACAATGGCTCTCCAGGACAAAAAAATGTTGGCATGACATACTTTTAAATTTAGTCTGTAGTAG
Source organism: Pseudocheirus occidentalis (assembly GCA_028646575.1). Classification (NCBI taxonomy): domain Eukaryota; kingdom Metazoa; phylum Chordata; class Mammalia; order Diprotodontia; family Pseudocheiridae; genus Pseudocheirus; species Pseudocheirus occidentalis. The sequence continues at coordinate 14,866,463 of CM053594.1, forward strand.
TTATATTTTCTTCATTACTTTTTTAAGCCTAGACCATGAACTAAAGAATAAATCAAGCCTTGATTTGTAACATTTCCCAGTTTCCAAGGTATAAATGCTTACACTGAAAATTTAATGATCAACTCTTGAGCTGGCTCCAGTATACCCTACCCATATGTCTGGCAGAGCCAACATCCCTAGTAAAGACTGTATATCTCTTGAGACCTGGGGGAGAATGCCCCTCTGACATGTTCAGAAGGACATTGGCAGCCCTGAAGCATTAAAGATATAAGTTATCCTTCTAGGTATATGACTCAAATATATATGTTCCCTATTTTCTGCACCCTAATGTTTGTTCTCTAACCACACTTTTTCCCTAAAGATGTGTCCCTCCACAAATACATCCTGACCACATTTCTTCCTTACTAATTCCCCCATGTGTATTTCTTGGATCTGCCTGCTCTTCCAACTGATGGCATCCATATTGGTGGGAAAGTGTCTGAGGGTTACAGGGGGATAGACTATTGCTATGTTCCCTACTATTCCATTTCATTAAATGGCTTTGAACTAATTGTTCTGGCTGATAGAAGTAAACACCTTGTTGGAAGCTTTTACTGGCTGTAGCCCCAAAGAGTATCTTGAAACTGGGCAAGCTTTTCTAAAATTATATTATGAGAGGAGAAGGGATACCATATATACTGAAACAAAGATGGAAACACAAGGCATTTGCATTCTATTGGGGACATGCAACATGTCTACAGATGAGCAAATACATGACAAGTTGAATTGGGGGAGACCATGAAGAATTGGGGGAAATAGAAAAGACTTCATGAAGAGAGGTAGGTCCTGAGCTATATATAAGAAAGAAAATGAGATTCTAAGTGATGGAGGCAAAGAGGGAGAGCATTCCAGGCATGGGGGAGGTCTTACATGGGGAAACCCTACGTGTCTTTCTCTAGAAGCTCTCCCAAATCTAATTTGGGAAATACATGTCTCTACTGCTAACTGACCCATATTTGAACCAGCAGGCACTCCTCCACACAGGAACCAACTTCTATTGAATAATGAATGTGCTTATGATTTCATTATGTATTAATTTATTATTATTAGTCTATTTATGGAGATACAACATCTGTTTGATCGGGAACATTTATGCAGCCGATAAATTGCAACCTACATTAAGGAGCGTCTTGGCTACATTCTCATTATTTATGTGAATCTATTTCTGGCTCTGCTAAGTGTTGTGTAGTAGAAACAGCCCTGGGCTGAAAGCCAGGACTAGGTTCTAGTTCATACTCTGCTAGGAACTTACTGTGTGATCGAGGGAACGTCACCTGCCTGCCTGCCCACTGAAGAAACTAAGAGACACATCGATAAAGACATGAACTTGGAGACAGGAAGATCTGAGTACGAATTGTGTGACATGGGAGACACTGGCACAGAACTGCCCAGGATACTGTACCCTTGTCACAGAAGGTGCTGTGCAAAGCACAATTGTAGTAGCTCAAAAAAAATGTGAGAAGGGGCGGCTAGGTGGCGCAGTGAATAGAGAACCGGCCCTGGAATCAGGAGTACCTGAGTTCAAATCCGGCCTCAGACACTTAACACAAAAAACTAGCCATGTGACCTTGGGCAAGTCACTTAACTCCAACTGCCCTCCAAAAAGCAAAAAAAAAAAATCCGGCCTCAGACACTTAACACAAAAAACTAGCCGTGTGACCTTGGGCAAGTCACTTAACTCCAACTGCCCTCCAAAAAGCAAAAAAAAAAAAGTGAGATATTCAAATTTAGAGAATCCACTCCAAATGTCCACGTGAACTATTTGTGCTCAGCCTGTGGTAGAACATTCTGAGCTCATATCTGATCAACCACAGTCAGACACACTGTAACTTGACCCTAGCATAGTTATGTCATTTTGATCCTCTTTGATAACCAAGGACAGCAACCATCACCACCATCATGTCCTTCTAGGTAAATCACTCACCCTCTCAATGCTTTAGACAACTCTAGAAGACAGTATATTGTAGAGAAGGTGTACCCTCTATTGGTATTGCAGTGGATAGAATGCTGGCCCTGGAGTCAGGACAATTTGAATTCAAATCTAGTCTCACTAGCTATGTGATCCTGGCCAAGTCACATCACCTCTGTAAAACAGGACAATAGCCCCCACTCCCAGGGTTGTTGTGAGGGTCAAATGAGATATTTGTAAAGCACTTTGTAAACCTTAAAGTGTTATCTAAGTGTATGTTATTATTATCATTATGTATATAAAATATGCTATATTATCATAATAGTTAAAGTCTAGCATCTACATGGGGGGAATTCCTCCTGCTCTTGTCTCTATCCCTCCTATATTTGAGACACTGTGATGGGTACTAGAGATAGAAAAGTAAAAATGAAATAATGCCTGTCCTCAAAGAGCAGATATTCTTTTTTTTGGCAGGGGGAGTGTCTATACAAAGTATATTCAAGACATTTGTAAATAAATACATAATCATGTTCTGAAGGGGGTCCTCTAAAAACTGGGAGCATCAGGAAAGGCTGCCTCTGTGTCCTCTCCTTCCCACTCAAAACTTAGGCTTCTTGGGTCTCTCAGGTCCCTGCTTTCTGCCGGAAGATAATTGTCCCAACCTAACTTAATCCCTTCCCTCCCTGAATCAATTCTTTCTCACTTTTCTATTCCCAGTAATGTGAATGTAAGTTGTTATTGTGATTAGGATTTATTTTCATTTTGACAGGAAATGTGATTTCATTGGTTCAGGAAACTCTGAATTCAGGTACTATGGTGGGGCACAGTGGAAACTCTGAACTTCATGGGGTTCAGTCTTGGATCATACACATTCAAAGAATAGGAAAAAAGGAGGAAAGTATTTCCTGAGGATTGGCAAGGCATGCTTTGGTGGTGTCATTGGAAAGAGCATGGCATCATAGATTCAGAGTTAGAAAAGCCTCTTGATTTACAGATAAAGCAGAAGCCCAGAGAACCATAAAGTCTTAGAACCAGAGATGGAATTTACCTTAGATCCTCTTGCCCATCCCCCTCATTTTACAGAGAAAGAAACTGAGACCCAGAGAATAATAAGGTCTTAGCACTAGAGTTGGAAGGTAACTTAGATCATCTTGTCCATCCCCCTTCATTTTACAGACAAGGAAACTGAGGCCCAGTAAGGAACAGGTATCACAGGTATCAAAGACTTTTAGAGCTGTAAAGGAGCTCAGTGGCCATCCTGTCCAACCCATACTCAAAAGGAATTCCTACCATAACATGCTTGACAAATAGTCATCCAGAGCCTGCTTGAAGACTCCCAAGAAGGAGGAGCTCACCACCTCTGGAGGCAGCCCATTACAATGTTGGACAGCTCTATTAGGTAGTAATGTTGTAAATATCAGAAATCTTTAAATCTAGGTATCCTGACTCTAAAATCCATTATACCATCACCAATAAACATTTATTAATTATCTGCTATGTAAAGAGATTTGAGCTGGGTTCTGAGAGAGACACAAAGTTTAGATTAGAAACTTGTCTACTCATTCACTGGTCCTGTACATTCAGGAGCTCCATCTGGTAAGGAGATAAATAAGCTCCAAACACAGATAATTTAATTCAATTACAATTCAGTAAACATTTATTAAGCACCTACTATGTGCCAGGCATTGTACTAAACTCTGGGGATACAAAAAGAGGCAAAAGACAGGCTCTGCCCTCGAAGAGCTTAAAATCTAATGGGAGAGACCATATGTAATTAACTTTATACAAAGCAAGCTCTATGCAGAAGGTTAAGTGCATTGGAAATCTACAAACCACAATGTAATGTGGGATCCTGAGAGGCAGGGTAGTCCAATCAGAGCACAAGGGGCAGCATGCTGGAGAAAGTGGTATTTGAAGGAGACTTCAAGTTCCAGTGACAAGTCAACAGAAGATGGGGAAGGACCCCTATCTGTCACACAAAATAGAGTGAGCAAAAGTGGAGGAAAGAAGACTCATGGTGCTGGTTTGGGAAGAATGGATGTGAACTAGTCTAACTGGGTCATACAGTGGGTAGGAGAAAAAGGTATGGTGCCCAGCCTAGAAGGTCCCAAAGGACTCCTAATGACTTTGACCCATGATTTGGACAGGATTGAGTTTAGTGTTTGAGTTGTCTACAATGTATGAGACAGTGAGATTCTTGAGATTAGGGACTTTCTTTATCCTAAGCTCTTTGCAAAGTGCCTGGCACATAGCAGCAGATGTTTAATAAAATGTTGACTGACAGACTGCCCATTTACCCTGTGCATCAAAGCAACTGAAAAACTGAAAGGCTTACAAATCTATTACAGCTGTTGGTAAAAAGAGCAAAGGTCAGAGTCAAAGCTTACACATACTTCAGAGATCTTTGTTCAAGTGATTGCTCTCATTATATGACCTTGGGCAGGTCCATTTAACTCTTTAAGCACTGCTTGCCTTAAGATCAGTAGGTTAGTGGCAGAGGAAATGCAGAGAGAAAATAAGATTGTAGGATGATCATGAATGAATGAATGAATGGAGGTACAATTATTAAGCACTGGGGATACAAATGAAAAATTAAGGAAGTCCCTGCTCTCATAGAACTTATATTCATATATAAGGATTTTTTTTACCTGGGAGTCAAAACTCTGGTAAATTTATTCATACCCTTTGCAGAATCAATGGTTGTATTTATTTAATTTCTGTGCCCAATGTAAAAGATGGAAATGAGGAAAAAGAGGAGGATGTAAGAATGTCAGCCTGGGGCTGACAGCAGACAAGAATATTTTGAACCTGCCTAGATTTAGTGAGGAGGTGAGTTTTACTCATTCTCCAATCAAAACAAAATAGTCACAGGGAGGAAGGATCATAAGTCTAGGACTGGCAATCATCTCAGGGACCAACTAGTCTAACTCCCTCATTTTATAGATGAGGAAACTGAGGCATATAAAAAAGGAATCAACCTGCCCAAGGTCACATAGACAAGAAGTGACAAATTTAGGATCAACAAATCTAGTCTTCTGTCCATTGAGTCTCAATGTCTCTTTAGCTAACTGAGGTCAGGGGGTTGGACAGAGCATGAAGACCTCAAGACCTCTGCCAGTTCCCAGCCTGCCGATGCTAGGATTTAACATTTGGAAGTCCTGAAGCCCAGGGCCCTGAATGGTTGACAGGGTGGGTGGGAATTCAGTCATAAAGATGGGCTAGATGCCAAGAAACAAAGCCTGCTACTGAATATTTATAGTCAGCAAGTCCCAGGGTTCTGGTCTGCTGGGTAAATAGGGTGTCCTCAAATACTCAAATTCATGTATTTACACGACAGTCTGGAGCTGCTCCTTTGAAAGTAATTCAGCATCTCTAGGAAATCATTTGCTTTTAGAAAAAATATATAAATATTTATTATCTGGCTATTCAGAATGGCTTCCGTGGGCTCCTGGAGACAAAGCTTTAAGAACACACTCATTAGTTGTTTGGGGAGGCAGCTGGTGGGGGAGAGGGGCCAGCTGGAGGAAAGGCCTTGTGGCTGAAAGTCATGGTACCCACATTCAACCCTCAGTTGTGGCACCATGAGTGATCGGGTGGACTTGAGCAAAATGCCCAAAGTCTCAGGTTCTCAGATCTTCCATCCTGGGAGCAAACTCGGATAGAAATGGGCCACTCAATCATACATAAAGATCCCTGTGGGCTGCTTGTTGACTTAGAAAACTATATATTAACATGATCTATATTTTATTGGGTTTTTATTTAGCTTATTAAATATTTTCCAATTTCATTTGATTCTGGACTTGGCAGGCCTCCTGTTTGTCACCTCTGGTGTAGCAGAGTCAGGGACCATATGTTAGGAAGAAAACTCTCCACTCTCCATCAGTGGCCATGCTTGGTTTAAACTCCATCAAATACCAAGCCCCACCTAGGATAAACTGATCACCTGACCTCCTTAATTATGCCCACTGAGTCCATTTTAGGTACTGAACTGTTGGGGGCCAAGACTTTCTGGGGTCTTGGCACACTAGCTCCCCAGTTCTACAAGGACATTAGGCAGATATGCAAGGAAAGTATAATCTTGTTGGGTGGATGCTCTCATTGGTTTCGTGAATATCTAAAGACTGTACTGAAAGTTAATTTACAAGTCTTGATTAGGACTCCTGGTCTATTGTACCTCTGGAGGTGGTTTTAGGATAAAGATCTTAATGACTGATTAACCTTGGACTGAGGTGGGGGGAAAGGCAAGACCCAAGTCACATAATCACCCCCGAAATAAGGAATATAAACTTTATGATTTTCTTGTATCTTTGGCTCTGTATGGAATAGCTGTGCAATAAACAGACTATGAAATACATCCTCGTCTCTCTGTCTTTTTCTTTTAATTTGCTGTAAGCTTTTCTCACTCTCTCTTTATTTTCCTCAACTGGTAGCTAGGCCTAGACTGCGCTGGCCACAGCACTGAACCCCTTTTCAACTACCCTGATTGGCCTACTGAAGGGTAGAACATTAGATTCTTCCCAGTCTTCCTTTATAGAGGGCTTGGAGAGGAACCATCCACTTTTGATTACTAACTCTTCTTGGTTCAGATTCCACTCATGGTCAGTCACCTCAGATAGGTCCCTCCTCCTTTTACATGGTTTCTCTTCCTATTAGAATGTAAGCTCCATGAGGGCAGAAATTATCTTTTTTATTATTTATATCATCAGTGCTTAGCATGGTGCCTAACACATAATAGGTACTTTATAAATGTTCTATTTAAGCAATGAGGGGGCACATTGGCAGGGAGGTGGTGCAATAGAGAGGGCACTGTGCCTAGAATCAGGAAGATCTGGGGTCAAATTTGGTCTCAGACACTTACTAGCTGTGTGACCCTGGGCAAGTCACTTAACCCCATTTGCCTCAGTTTCCTCATCTGTAAAATGAGCTAGGGAGGGAAATGGTCAATCACTCTGGTATCTATGCCAAGAAAAACCCAAATGGGACTGCAAAGAGTCAGACACATCAAGAACAACAGCAATAAATGTTTATCAAATTGAATTGAGATATGTATTCAAATCTTGACTCTGGTACTTATAAGCTATATGACCATTGGCAAGTTCTTTTGATTCTCTGAATCTCAGTCCTCTTATAGGTACAATGAGATTCATAATCTCTATATTCCCTAGTTGATGGAGCTGTTGACAGAAGTCAGAAATAATAAACCAATTAATTAATTAATTGGAAATAGAGCAGAGTGTAGTTATTAAAACTTTTAATGCATTGCTTTTTAAAGCAAGTAGGTACTTATTATTTTTTATCTCTTTCTCATCTTTTTTCAATGGAATTCAGACAGAACTGGTCCAAAGAAAAATTGCCATGCTGTTATTCTTTTCTGTTAAATGTTCCATGCATTGAGGTGCAGTTAGACAAAATAACTGGTTCTTTTTGTTTGATTTTGTTTTGTCTTTGTAATTGAACACAAGCATTGGGATATAAGTTTATCCACCAAATTTGTGAGCCTGAGTAATTGGGAAGTTGGTGGCACTTTAGATCAGAGGTATCAAACAGGTTGCTTACTGGCTGCATTGTGACATTATGAGAGAGGCCTGATCCAGATTAAAATGTCATTAAAGAACATTTACCAAAAAGAAATAAAATATAATAAAACATAGGTAATGTTAGTTTGCGGTTATCTAAGTCAATAAGATGTCCACTGGGATCTTTATTCATGATTTAATGGCCTTCTGTTTCTACTTAAGCTTGACTCACTGCCTTAGATAGGGTTAAGAAAGTTGGAAAGAGGGGAGGATTAGGGTAGAATCATGAATAAATCATGAATCAGAGTAAAATTCCAGGTCCACTCTCTATCCCTACTGGGAAAAGAAGGGTTAGGATTATTGCCTGGGAGTAGATGGATTAATCATAACTAACAACTGAAAGAAGACAGAACTTTTTAAACTCTTCTTTTCCTCATGTTATATATTAAAGAGAATGATTCTTGCTTTGGAAATGACAAGACCAAAATATCTGAAAGGAAATTGTTATTAACTAAAATAAAAAAGTCAAGGACACTGAACATTTTTTAAACAATATTTTATTTTTTTCTCCCCAATTACATGTAAGAACAATTTTTAACATTTTTTAACGTTTTGAATCCCAAATTCTATTCCTCCCTTCCCCCTTCCCCCCTCCCTGAGACAGTAAGCAATCTGATATAGGTTATACATGTGCAATTGTGTACAACGTTTCCATATTAGTAATTTTGCGCAAGAAGACTTGAACAAAAAAAAGAAAAGAAAGAAAGTGAAAAATACCATGCTTCAGTCTGTATTCAGATAACATCCATTCTTTCTTTGAAGGTGGGTAGCATTTTTCATTGAGTCCTCTGGGATTGTCTTGGATCACTGTATTGCTGAGAATAGCTAAGTCATTCACAGTTCTTCCTTTTATAATATTGTTGTTACTGTGCACAGTGTCCTCCTGGTTCTTCTCAGTTCACTTTGTATCAGTTCGTGTCTTTCCACTTTTTAAAATCTTGTTTATCATTTCTTGTAGTCACATGCCACAACTTGTTCAGTCATTCACTAGTTGGTGAGCATCGCCTCAATTTCCAATTCTTAGTCACCACAAAAAAGGCTGCTATGAGTATTTTTGTACAAATAGATTATTCTCCCCCCCCCCCTTATCTCTTTGGGATATAGACTTTGTAGTGGTATTGCTAGATCAACAGGTATGCATATTTTTATAATACTTTGGACATAGGTACTGGACTTTGAATTAGCACCAGTCACAGGCAATGAAAAGAATAGACTTAATCTCCCCCTACAGATGCAGGGTCTACTTTTGTTCTGGCTGTCCTTAGCTGAGTTTCTTGATTTGTGATGTGTAAAACTGAGCATGAGCAACTCTCCAGAGGACTGCTACAGTGAATAATTTCAAGGTTCTGATCACATAGTATAGTAAACTCTTTACTTATTCAACAGTAAACTAAAGCAAAACATTCCCATAAACCAAAGTTCAACATTCACAATGATGTAACATAATGACTTATTACTAAAGTGGCTACATAGTTTTAAACGAAGGATATCATTCAGTAAGTCTTTAATGCAATCACCCTTAAGAAGCAATCATCCTTAAAGGATACAAAGTATCTCCCAACTCTAGATCATAGTAAATCATGATCTTGTCAGTCAGCTCTAAGTACCCAAGGAAAGGTCCTTTCATCTTGGCTCAAGGCTCACTCCCAAACTCCATGGTTCCTTTTCCATGCTCCCAGCTCTTGCCTGAATTCACCCAACAGTGACCTAGATTCACAGGTAGGCAGCTTTCAGCTCCTGTTCCAGTTCCTGTTCCTGCTCCTGTTCCTGCTCCTGTTTGAAGCTCATGGTGACCAGTCCAGCTCAAGTCCTTCAAAGTCTCTGTTTCTGAAAGCTTAACAGAGCCACAATATTCATACACGTTGCATCATCATCAATTTAGTTTCTGCCTATGAAATCAACACAGACCCACAAACAAATCATCAGTAAAGTCCAAGGACCTCTGAAAACATTAGTAAAACCCTCTTCCAGGACTCCTCCAGGACTTCTGTAAACAGAAAACAAGAAAGTCTTCTTTCAGGGCTTCTGAACCAACAGTGAGGTCCCAGGGCTTATGTAACAGCAGCAACATCCTCTATCAGTAGACCCATCTGAAAAAGTAACATCATACAGGTAGACAAAGTGCATTTCCATGGCCATGCTTCTTCCCAGTTCTGCTCAGTTCTATCCAGCTGTGCTCGAGCTTTCAAATATATAGATATATGTATGTATGTATGTATGTGTGTATATGTGTATATATACACATATATGTATACACATACATACAAGCACACATAAATCAGCTTCTCCCTGCTCTGCCCACCTCTTATGTTCTTCCTATTGTTCTGTCTTAGTCCTGTCCCTCCCACTATGGGCTTCACAGTTTCTGTTTCTAACAAACACTAGATATAATCACAGGAGAAGCTCAAAGTACTTGAAGAGCTGAAACAAGGTGTTAAATACTCCTTTGCTTGCCATTACATTGATGTCATCAATTTTAAAAGAAATTTCAGCCTGCTCTTATCAGGGAGAGGCTTCCCAGTCACTATACTTGCCTTAAAAAATAGAAGCCAAGATGAACAGAAGGAATCCCAAAAGATTCAAAGCTCAGAAACTACCAGAGATATCTTGTCAAGCACCCATCCTACGCTCAACAGGAAACAATGGGTAACATTATGAAAATGTATTGAAAGCTCCATAGTGTTGGAGATGTGAGTTCCTATTGAACAAATATATGCTTTAGTCACATATGTTCACAACTTGCGTGTCCTCTATGTGTGGTCCCTCTCAATGTGTCCCCCTAATTGTATGTGTTTTTTGTATGCTTGTTTGCCTTCTCTCATGGCTAGTGTGGTAATCTATGGGAGAGGTATGTCCCATGTTTATATGATAGGAATCTTTTGCAATATTATTTGCTATTCTATTTGATAATATACTTTGTATTTAAAGATTTTCCTCCCTATTTGGCCTATCAAAGAAAATACACTGATGGGATCTCCTGAGATGCGGTTTTGAGTGGGTGCTAACTAAAGAAATATCTCAAACCTGGAACAGCTTTTCTGGGGCCCACGTGTGAGAGGAGGTATCCCAGCTGCTACAAATAAAGTCTCTTTTTTGAGCTATAAAACTTATGTCTCCTATATTCCACTAAGGGAACTGGATAATTTATTCAGCAGAAAGAAAATGACGAAGGAAAAAATCTGCCACGTGTCATCCTTCTGCCAAACTGACAAACACCCCCAAGCTGAGCAGAGCTAAGTTGAGACCTTGTTCAGGATGCTACAGGATCAGTGAGATACAGCACTGAGAAGCCACCGTGATTTATTGGACCTCTGCCAATGGTGAGCTTTAATTGGCTAGAGGAAAAAGTCAGGAGGAGGCCTGAACCCAGGTGTCTGAAGTTGCATGAGATCGATAGATGTGTCAGTGTTTATGAATGGCCTGTGAGATCGGGAGTTCTTTGAGAGATCGCTTCTCTGACCTCTACTCCCCTGAGGGGCCATGAGCATAAAGACAGGAGTACACACTAATTATTATTATGATCCAACTGCAAATTATAACCTTGTCTGCATTTGGACTTGAGCCAGCCTGCATGAGGCCTTCTCCCACTATGGGATCTGGAACCAGAAGACTTAGGTTTCCATCTTAACTCTGTGTGGTCTTAAGAAAGGAAATTCCTCTCTCTGATCTCCAGTTCCCTCCTCTGTACAATGACTAGTTGGACTGGATTATTTCTAAGGTCTCCATTGTATTTAAATTTTTTAAATCTTTGTATGACATAAAATTCTTTCTAGCCGTGACATTCTATGCTCTAAAGCCCCTCCCAACTCTCACATTCTCTGTTCTAAGGTCTCTCCCAAATCTGACATTTGTTGTTCTAGGCTACCTCTTAGCTCCGAAATTCCCTTTTCTAAGACTCCTCCCAGCTCTGATACACTATGTTTTAATGTCCCTCCCTGTTCTGACATTCTTTGTTCTAAGTTCCCCCCTAGCTCTTGAATTTTTTGTTCTTAGGTCCCTCCCAGAAAGCTTCTTTCCAACTATGACATACCCCTTTCCTAATGCTCCTGCCAGTTCTTTCTGCCATTCTCTGTTCTAAGGCCTCTCCCAGCTCTAATGTTCCCTGTTCTAAGACCCCTTTCAACTCTGAAATTCTAAGATCTCTTCTAGTTATGACATTTGCTCTTCTAGACTCCCTCTCAGCTTTGATTTCTCTGTTCTAAGGCCCCTCCCATTTCTGATATTCTGTTTTAAGGTTCCTCCCAATCCTGACATTCTCTATTCTAAGGCCCCTTCCAGCTTGGACATTTCCTTTCATGGCCTCCCTCCCAACTCTGACATTCCATGTTCTAAGGCCCTTCCCAGCTCTGACATTCTGAGATCCTTTCCATTTCTGACATTTTCTTTTCTAGATTCTCTCTCCGCTCTGACATTTCTTGTTCTAACACCCCTCCCAGCTCTGACATTCCCTGTTTTATGGGTCTTTTCAGATATGAAAATCCTGAAATTTAGTGTCTTTGCCCTGCAGGAACTTGCCATCTGATTGAGAAGACAAAGTCTACTTGAAACAACCAGAAAATGATTGAGTAGCAAACTCCATGCCTATGGCTCAAGAATGCAGTGGGATGTTGGAGAACACCCATGGGTTGCCTGGGTCAGGGAGGAGTTGTGGAAAGAGAGGATCCCAAGGTCCAGAAAGCCCTTCAAGAATCTCTTAGCCCACCCTCAAATCCTCACTTTGTAGATGAACCAAGAGGGGCCCAGAGAAGCACAACTTGCCTCTGATTCCCCGCTCAGTAAAGGAAATATCTCAGTCCAAGTCTCTGGTTCCAGCTGCTATTGATGGTAATCCCTTGTGTGGGAGATGGGCTGTCCCCAGTCCAAAAGCAAACCATGTTAGAGCTTGCCAGTTTCATCATTAAGCTAATTAGAGCTTCTCCTGGCCCTCTGGGGAGCACAGGGCACATATCTTTACAAGCTCTTCTTGCTGGCTATTCATAAATCCTGATGAAAATTGTGGCAATCAATAGATGTGTCACCAAATGCCTCTCTTACAAATCTCTGAACTTTGTCCTCTGGCCAAATAAAGTTAATTCTTGGCAGAAATCATGTAAGTTAGACCAGGATTCTTCCCCAAACTGTGTCTCACCAATCCCCCAGAATTCCCGGTGAGGGTTCAGCTCTGTTTGGATTGGGGTTGCTGGTAAGTTAAGCAAGAGGAGGGTTTGCCCAAGGTCACACGGCTAAGCAGTAGATTGGAGATCACATCTGTTGACTACTAGTTCAATATGTGTATGTGTATAGATATATACACATACACAAACACATATGTATTGCATATGTGTATATATGTATGTGTGTATATGTGTGTATATCTATATATGTGTATATATATATATATATATATATGCATATTCGAAAAAATCAGTCTTCACTTTCTATCTGTCAAAGGATCAAAGACTCAGGGGTGAAAGGGACCTTGGAGACCATCTATTCCAACCCCTTCCTTTTTCAAATTAAGAAACTGAAGGCCTAGGAAAGGCAGTGACTTGTCTAAGACCACACAGCTAATAAAGAGGAGTTGAGATTTGAAGCCAGGTCCTGGAACTCTGATTTGGGGTCTTCTACACAAAGTAGGAACTTGATAAAGAATTACTGGTAGATGGATTGAATGCACTGGAGAGTACCAGAGACAGAACTCTTTGGGAAGGAGGGCTGCTGAGCTCCCAGTCACCCAGCTAAGGAGGAAAAGAAATCTTCCAGAAGGGCAGTATAGCAGATCTGGAGTCAGGAAAATCTGAGTTCAAATCCAGCTTCACTCAGACACTTACTAGCCTGGTCACCCCGGACAATTTATTTTCTAAGCCTGTTTCCTCATCTGTAAAAAATAGAAATAGTAATGACATGGTTGTTGTGAGGATCAAATGAGTTTATATATGTATATATAGACATATACAGTTTTATAAATATGTAGCTCATATATAGTTTTATATGAAGTTATAGAGTTTTTATATATAGTTCTATATATACACATATATACATACATATAGACGTATATATATATATATACACACACACACATATGTGTTTGTATGTGTGTATATTTCTCTGTAAGCCTTAAAGTGCTATGCAGATGGTAGCTATTAATGGCCCAATTACTATTCTTCACCTAGGACATTCCTTCCCCCATTTCAGTGCCTTCGGACTGACTGTCCCGAATTCTTAATATACTCTCTCTCCAAGAAATGTTGATCTTGCTTTTCTCCCACACTATATTACGTGGCCCAACTCCCATGTTTTTTTCACTAGCTGACCCCCCTTTCCTGAATGATCTCCCCCATCCATTCCTTTTCTGGATTCTCTGGCATCTTTTAAGCCTCCACTAAAATCCTACATTCTGCAAGAATCTTTTCCCAGTCTTCCTTAGTCTTAATGCCTTCCCTTTGAAGGGAATGTATCTGCCATTGACCCTGTATTTCTACCTTGTTTGTCCACAATACTTTGCATTGTTTCCAGCTTCTTAAGGGCAGGGAGATTTTTTTTGCTCTTCTTTGTAATTCTAGCATTTGACACAATGCCTGGAGCATGATAGGTGCTTAAGTCTGTTGACTTGAATCTGTTTTATATGTGTTTCATAAATGTTATCTTCTCTGATTTAATGGAATCTCCTTGAGGACAGAACCTGATGCATCTTGGGTCTTGGTTTCATATCTCCTCCAACAACACATGGGCTGTGCAGAACAAATATTTGATAAATGGGGCCATTGCTCATGCAGACACCTATTTGGCTATGACATCTCCCTATAAATGACTTGGGCTGTGATAGCTTTCTCATTGTTCCTTCTGTCCCTAAGAGTCTTTTCTGCCCTAGTTGGAGTTGGAGGACTGGTCAATCAATACTGATGAATCCAAGGGCATGCACTCAATCTCACGTGGGCAGTTACTTCTCTTACTTGGTCCCAATCATGGGATTGCTTCCCATAGACTTGGTGTATAATCTTCCACACGTAATTCTTTGACTGTTGTCTTTCCTAGGTTGATGACGTAGTGAATGGAGTTCTGAGACTAGAATCTGGAAGACCTGAATTTAAATCTGGCCCCTGACACTTACTATCTGTGTGACTTCGGAAAGTTACTTAATCTCTCCGTGACCCAGTTTTAGTGTTCTAAGAGCTCTTCCAAGTTCTAAGGCCCGGCCCAGCCCTAACATCCCCTGTTCTAAGGTCCTTCCCAGCCCTGACATTCCTTGTTCTAAGGCCCCTCCTTAGCCCTGCTGTTTCCTGATCTAAGATCCTTCCCAGCTCTAACATTCTTGCTTTTAAAGGCTCCTGCCTGCTCTTACATTCTATGATCTCAAAGCACTCTTTCACACTCAAATGCACTCACCATATCCAGAATTATGTTTGTTCATGTACTTATTTTGTTATCTGTGAGATCTCCAAGGGGTAGGACCATGTCATTTTCTCTGACGTGTCACCCCTGCCTTCCATAAAAACTCAAATGAGCCAATACATCCTCCAAAGGAGCCTTCTTCGACACACAGGTCACTGAGATTCTTTCCCCCAGAGATGTCCTTAGACCTTGGTCTGAGCTTCCCTTTACCCTCCTCTCTGTCTGCCTCATCTTAGACCCATTTGTTTTAGGTTTGTGATGTTTATCCTCCCTTTCTCCCAGGAGAATGGGAGCTCCTTGAGGGCAGGGATCCTCTCGTGCTTTGTCTCTGTATTTATTCCCAGTGGCTTAGTGCTGGGCCTTCAGTGAACACTTAATACATTTTGCTTGTGAGATTTTGAGAGCGCTCGAGTGGGAATATGACATCTGTCTTTGAACATTTGAAGGGCTTCCGTGGGGCAAAGAGATCACACTTGTCCTAAGTTGTTAGATGCTAGAGTACAGGACAGGGGTGGGGAACCTACAGCAGCTTCTCCATACTTGCTATAGGAAGATCTGAGTTCGAATTTAGCCTTAGATACTTACTACCTGGGCAAGTCACTTAACCTCTATCTTAGCTTTTTCAAATGGTAACATTATGAGAATAACGCCGATCTCCCAGAGTTTTTGTCAGGATCTAATGAGTTAACATCCATAAAATGTTTCACAATCTTAAAACACTATACAGTTGTGGACTATTCTTCTCAGAGGGCAGAACCAGCAACAATGGGGTGGGGGCATTGAAAAGAGGCCCCCATTTCAACTGGGAGTGTGTGTGATGGGGAATAAAACAATAAAACAAAACACAGCAAAATAAGAAGTCCTAACTTAAGAATTCCATAGACCTGCTTTTAATTTACCAACAAAAGCAATGCCTTCAAATATACTTCAGTGAGGCTTTCCTATTCATTGCCTCATATATCCCAAAACAACTCTGTGGGCTCAGTAAGCAGGGATTATTGCCCCCCATTTACAGATTTGTAGGATCATGGATGTAGAATGGATCTCAAAAACCATTCAACTTAACCCCCTCAAATTACAAATAGGGGAACTGAGGCCCAGAGAGGGGAATGACTTGTCCAGGATGATACAATGAATTCACTACTGAGATAGGACTGTAGTCTGGAAAGCTTTACTAGATTCCTTCAGTTAAATTCAGCAAGCATTTATTAAGTTCCTACTATATACAAGATCTTGAACTAGGCATTGGGGATACACAAAAGAAAGAAGAGGAAGGAAGGGGAGGTAAGAGAGACGAGAGGAGAAGGAAAGAGAGAAGAGGAGAGAGGAGGGGAGGGGAGGGGAAGAGAAGAGAGGGGAGAAGAAAGGAGGGAAGGGGAGGGGAGGGGATAGAAACCATATACAAATTACACATGGTGATTTGGGGAGAAAAATTAACAATCGAGAAGAAAAGGAAAGGTTTCTTACATCCTTAAACTGAAGGTGGAAATGCTAGGAGTTGCGTTAGGGGAGGTGAGGAGGAAGAGCATTCCAGTTACGGGTGAAAACCTGGGCAAAAACAAGGAGGGAGATGAAGATGTACGTGGAAAAGTCACAAGCCAGAAAGGGTCTGGACACCCCCAGAGAGTGCTCGTCTTGTGCACACCTTGCTTCTTCTGCCAGAACTTCCCCTGCTTTCTTGCAGTTGCTGGTTCTCAGCTCCATTCACAGTCATCTCCCCACCTCCATCCCTGCCCAGCTGGTCCCCTGTCATCCAAGGGCTGAAGCAGGGATTTTGTTCCAGCTCTTACCTAGGCATGAGTCCACAGCTGGCATATTATCAGTGCCAGGCACTGCTGCTCTCTCCCATTCACAAAGCCAGGAAGAAAGACAGACAGATGGCAGGAGCTCCCCCTCCTCAGAACACCCCCACCAAGTGAATTTCCATTGTCCTGAGTTCTTTTTGTGGATCCTGAACACAGCTATCCTTTTAGGCTTTCTCCAAGTGTTCTCAGGATCTGGGGGCCTCTGTGAGCATCACGGTGGGCAGGTGGGTAGATGTGTGCTCTGGGGGACTGTGGAGACCTGTGGACATTCATGTGTCTACAAAACAATGACAAAACCTGGATGAAATTGGGGATACCATGTGAGGTCTTGAAGAGCAGGAATTGGTACACTTTTCATTGTGTCCCCATCATCTAGCAAACAACAAGCACTTAATAAATGCTTACTAGTTAGATTAAGCAGTGTCTATACATGTTCTATGCATATTTGTGGACAATGAAAACACAAATGGGTTTGTGAGAGTTTCCACCCACCACCAATTAATGTAATCACTGAAGGCACAGACACTTTAATTGAATCAATCAATCAACCAACAGAGCAAATTAGGTATTAAAGCATTTTCCTAAAACCTCGTCCCAATGTATGAAAAGTGCTTAATGAATATGAAAGTGTCATAAGACTTTTACATTAATCACCATCATGATGAAAACTAGCACTTAAACAGCACTTTGCGATTTGCACAGTTACTTATGTATAGTAACCTGTTGGATTTTCACAACAACCTTATTATTATTATCTTCATTTAACAGACGAAGAGACTGAGAGATAGGTTATGGGACTTGTACAGGATCACACAGTATGAGACAAGATTCAAATTCAGATCTTCCTAATTTCAAGTCCTACACTATCCATTGAGTCAATGAGCTGCCTTTTGGTTGTTGGATGAAGGGCAGATAATGCCACATAGGAAACATTGGTTTAGAGGTTCAAATTTGACTTCTTCAGTTGCAGATGAAGTAAATGTTATGGTGTCTAATAAAAGTGGTCATTTAACTGTGGAAGAGCTTGTTGCTGTTGTGGTTGGTGGTAGCGGTCCTTCATTCTTGAAGAGGACCAATGACATCATGAATTAGATTTTGGTGATTGTGCCCATTGGCTTCACTCTCTCCTCCAGAGTCATAGAAGTCCAGTGGCAGGACAAAGGTCAAGATAACTGACCGTGACCCAAGATGCAGCAGGTGGAAGAGCTGTTGTTTGTCCTTTGTATTGGAAGAGAACTATGACTTTGGGAAGGTGATGTTATGTCATGCAAGTGAATCGGATTTAAGTGAGGTAAGGTTGTGCAAAGTCACCAGCCTCACTTTCTCCTCTGAAGCCAACTAGATCCAGTGGTTAGATATAAATCAAGATGACTGAAGATATCCCTGGATGCAATGGGAGACCTCTGCCTTTTTAAGGTAAGGTCTTTAACAAAGCTCAGTTTGACTGAGGCAGTACCCATTCAATAGTTAAGGCTAGGCAGATGAAAGAGCTACTCTGGGAGTTAAGGATTCTGATAATGAATTGCTTTTTGTAGAGAACAGTTCTCCTCTCCATTTCCCCCCTCCCCTCTCTTCCCATCCCCTCCAATCCCATCCCATCCCATCCCATAATACCATGTGTGCTCTCTACCCATGGACCTCATCACCTTAGTAATGTAAGTTTGTGCCCTCTCTCCCCATAGATATTGGGTGTATTCGTGAGAGTCCATCCCAAACTTATCAGGTGAGTGATTTTCCACCAACTATTCCACCTTAAAAAATTCCTTTTATAACAGCCAATTAAGGCTGACTGACTAATTGGCAACAGGAAGCAAAGTGTAGAAGCCTGTGAGCAATAGCACTAAAATGTAGACCCTCACAATTACTCTTAGAACTCTGTAAACAGCTGATCATTGGCAATGCTAAGCTAAAACGCTTAGCACAGGGCTGGCACATAGTGGGCACATTATAAATGTTAGATATTATTATTAAATATACACATGGTGCTGAAAGGAAGCTCGGAGAACTAGATAGGAAGCCAGGTTGGCACTAGAAAAATCAAATCCCACCTTTGACACATGCTGTTTATGTGACTTCTCAGTGCAATTAAATCCAATTCACTTGCAAGTCAAGACATCACCCTCATCATGCCACTGGTCATCTTCAAAAATGAAGGACAAACAAGAACAAGAAGTTGCAAAGAATGTGATAAACTACATTAGTAGAGGGAGTTTCTCACGTGGGAGTCCCCTATATGAACAAAATGATAGACCCAGTCCCTCATCTTATCCTTGTGTCCTAAATTATCCTGTTGCTGTGGCACATGATATATAACATTCTCTGAAGAATGTAAAATGAATATATCATATATGCCCAGGGCAATAGGGAGACTCCTAGTGGGTGTGAGTGGGCTGTGACTTAGAACCTTTGAAGAACAAGAAGATTAAAAGATGAAATCAGGGAGGTGCAGGGGGAGAAGATGAGCTTGTCTTTGTGGCATGGTTGGGGGATGGCAGGTGGGAGTACTCCATAGGTATCTTTGAGATATCAGGAGAAGAAAAAGAGGATTGTCTGAGTGAACTTACGGGAGGACCTGGCAAAGGTCTCATTGAATGAATGGGCAGGCCTGAATGGGTTTCAGGTGATGTGGTTGAAGTGAACTCCCAAAGGGATAAGATAGCAGATCCATTTGAACACGCCATGCCATCTCCTATTGTAGGAGAGGAAGAAGGACTGGAGCGATTTCAATGGTGAATGAACTCTTGGCTAAGCAAACTCTCTCTACCAAGGCAGAGCATCTCCTTCCCTGAAACTTAGGATCTGAGAGAGATGCCTGGAGCACAGAGAGGTCAAGTACCTTGCTTAGAGTCACACAGGCAGGAGACTCCAGTGGTGGGATTTGAACTCAGATCTTCCTGACCCTGAGTCCAGCTCTCTGTCCACTACACCATTGGTGTTTAACTCCCATAGAAACAAGGGCCATTAAATTATACATAAGGATTTCCATGGGCTGAATATTTACATAGAAAACCTCATATTAACATTGTATGGATTCTATTGTATTCTTATTTATTTTGTTAGATATTTCTCAATTACTTTATGAACTAGTTCCTACCAGGAACATGTTGCCTAGTGTTTGACACTTTATGTCACCTCTCTTCCTATTATCTTATTACATCTCACATCTCAATATTATTGTTTCATATCATGTCATATCAATTATAAATTTATAAGTAGAAGAGATAGCAGAGGCTATTTTGTACAACCCCTTTATTTTACTGATAAGGAAACCAGAGTCCAGTATCACACAGGTAGTCACTGTCAGAGGCAAGATACGAACCCAGGTCATTTCACATAAAGTCAAGGCTTTTAATATGGCACTTTCCAGCTATGGAGGCAGCATGGTATAATGGATCGAGTTCTAAAGTTAGCAACTGGAAGACCATTCTTTACTTCTCTTTCTTATACTTACTTGATGTGAGATTAACCATGGGCAGATCACTGCACGCACATCTCAGACTTATTGTGAAGACACACACATACATACATGCATGCATATATACATACACGTAGAGATAAATACATATGCATATATATGCCCATATTGTAAGGTATATATACACACACTATGAAGACATACATACATATTTGTATATATATATGTATGTATGTAAATATGTATGTACATAAGTGTCTATATACTATATATGATTTTAAAAGCCTATAGCATTTTGTTTGCAAATTATATACACAAATTTAATATGTTAATACATACTATGTAATTATACATATATATGAGAAATACTTAGCAAAATGTTGTAGTATAAATGGTTGTAGAGCTACCTCCTAGATAGTATGAGAGCCTCAGTTTCCTCATTTGTAAATTGGAGAGAATATCATTTATTTGATCAGCTTCCCACAGTTATTATTATTATTATTTATAAACTTTTACATCCTATAGAAAAGGAAAAGGACAACATCGTCATCCTTAATATTATAATTTTAGAATAGATATGCTTTGTGTGAAGCAATGAAAAGAGTTATGGGCTTTGAGTGAAAGAATCTGGGATTTGAGTTCAAATGCTAACTATTGTTTCCTGCCTGTGACCTTAAGTAGATTTCTTCAACTCACTGGACCTCAGTTTCCTCATCTGTGAGATGAAGATCTGGACCCAGATGAACTTTAATGTGTCTTCAGACTCTACTATCTATAATTCAAATAGAGGATATATGATGTGGGGAATAGGTGCATATATGGAGGGTTCAGCATGTGTAAACATCAAGGGAGATGAAAGTCTACATGAGAGTAAGGGAAAAACAAACCCTGACTATCAGACCCTGTCATATCCAATAAGGGACATGATAAATTGAATTCTTTCTAACAAATACTGCCACCTAATTCTTAGGGCCAGGTATCTTTGTTAGGTAATGGACACATTGAAAACCTACCACACTTTCCAGAAAGATTCCAGATACAGGTGATTAAAAGGGGTCATAACTAGTCTTCAAGTTCACAAGTGGGCATTAAACCCACCCAAAGACTGTGTTACAAATTCTGATCCTTGACTTTTTGATATTAGCCCTCACCTCCTGCCTCTTAATAGACACACCTGTTCTACTCAACAACAGAGGTCAAAGAGAAGACTGAAGCCACATTCATTCAAAGAAGCCACCATGGTTTTATTCTGTATAAATCACTGTCCAAACCCCAACACCTCTTACAAAATAAATCCTCAGGCTTGTCAGAATACATTGGGAAATATTTTGGTGGCATTGCCTGCAGACAGGCAGATGCAGAGGCCGCCTGTGTATTTCTCTTTGAAAAGCTGAACAGCAGGGGAAGCTCTCCAGGAATTCAAGATTCTGGATGCTGAAAGAAAAAGTCAGGTATGAGTAGAGTTCTATAATATCTAAAGCAAGAAATTATGGAATAAGATGTCCACTAAATTTATAGCTGCTTTCAACGCATGGCTCAGGTGTCAGTTTCTTCAGACCTTCATTAGGTGAGTGCTCTCCCCATGCCTGAAATTACTCTGCATTTATTCCGTCATATTCTGCAATTGCTTTGCTGTATACAGGTTATTTTACTCTACTAGAGTGTAAGCTCCCTGAGGGCAAGGAGTTTTTATTTTTGTCTTTGTGCTCCAGCATAATATGTGATCCTTATTTGTGAAAGGAAGGAAAGAAGGGAGGGAGGGAGGGAGGGAGGGAGGAAGGAAGGAAGGAAGGAAGGAAGGAAGGAAGGAAGGAAGGGAAGGCAAGGGAGGGAGGGAGTAAGAGAGGGAGGGAGGGAAGAAAAAGAGGAGAGCACACTTCCCAAAGGACCCATGGGAAGTGGTGTGGATGCAGGGGAAAGAGTTTGGAATTGGAGTCAGAGGCTCTGGGTTCTGAGGAAAGGAGTCAAGTAGAACCATTCACCTATTTCAGAATTGAATGGGGGCCACAGAGGGAGTGACCATCTTAGTTTGGACTCATAATGACACTGAGTTAGATAAGGGGAAGGACACAATTTTTCAGCTCTCACCTTTATATCTGGCACTGGGCATATGCTAACAATAGCCAGAGTCATCTCTGGCAGAAATCAATTGGTCACTTAAGTGTTGGCTGGGAAAATCTCCAACTCCTTTCTACTGATTCATTTCCTTATCATTCAAGAACTTACCTCCTTCAGGAAGTTTTCCCTGAGGATTCCAGTCACTTGTCCACTTGCTGCCCCTTCCCTCCCACCATGGTACTTACTTTCTGCACTGTGAGAATTGTGGGAATTGAATGGACCCCACTGATTGCATCTTGTGACTCAGTTATGGATCTAGCTCAGTTACCTTTCTATTCAACAGTGGGTCTAGTTCAATTTATGTCTTGTAGGAAAAATATTCAATTAGGAGCATTGTGAGAAAACCTTATTTCATTGTTTGAACCTGCCTTTGCATGTCTGAAAAGCTGGACCACCCCTACCTGCTGCTTAGAAACTGCTAGGATGCAGGTTATGCTGACCAGAAATTCCAGACCCAAAGACTGATGCAAGGAGTTTTCTCACAATTATACATTTCAAGCAACACATATGTCTTATCTGAAAACTGGCCCCAAACTG
This sequence comes from Pseudocheirus occidentalis, assembly GCA_028646575.1. Classification (NCBI taxonomy): domain Eukaryota; kingdom Metazoa; phylum Chordata; class Mammalia; order Diprotodontia; family Pseudocheiridae; genus Pseudocheirus; species Pseudocheirus occidentalis. The sequence continues at coordinate 14,889,233 of CM053594.1, forward strand.
GTCAATGAGTTTTTGTTTCCTTGTTCCTTTGATTGAATACAGGTATTGAGGGGGGAGGACACCTCTTTTTTTCTGATTTCAGGGAATGTTATCTGTTTTCTCTCCCTCCCAGCTCATAAAACCCCTAATCTTTCCTCCAGTTAGAATCAGATTATGTAATCTTGAATCCTGGTTTATTTTATTTTCATTATTTTCTTTTAATGCATAAAAACCTGTCTCCCCCTGTATTCAGGGTCCAATTCCAAGCTGAGGGACCTGGTCTTGATTTGTTATACGATTGGCATGCACTGCTTAATAAATGGATATACTCAAACCTTTGTATCCTCAGTTATTTCAGACTTCACCCATCATAACACCCACACATGGAGGCATTTGATTATTAGTGGTTGAACACCAGGATCATCTGATCCAATACCTTCATGTTATGGATGGGCAAACTGACACCAGAGAATTTGCCCATGTCCACAAATAGTGAGTAGAATTGTAAGATCATAGACTTAAGCTCAAAGTAACCTCAGAAGTCATTCAGTTCAACCTACCCATTTTTCAGAAAAGAAAACTGAGGCTTGCAAAGGTATAATGATTTGCCCAAGGTCATATAGCTTGTAAGTAGCAGAAAGAGAAATTGAATTCAGCTCCTGGAATTCTGAGTTCAGGGCTCCAGGTTCGGAATTTTTTTCCAGTATACCACAAATCAAGGAGATCTGAGTTTGAATCTCATTGCTGAACATTTACCTGTCTGTAAGATGGGCAAGTGACTTCACCTTGTTCTTCAGTTTCTTTGTCTGTGAAATGGGGACAATAATTCTTTCAATGTCTATTTCACAGGCTGGTGAGAAGAGGGCTTGGTAAAATTGAAAAGTGATATAGAAATCGGTATATTTGCGAACAGGGGTCATCTACATAGATCTGGATGGAAGAGACCTCAAAGATTATCTGGTCCTACCTCCTCATTTTACAGAAGAGCAAAGGGAGGACCAGATAGTTTTAACAACTTGCCTGAGTACACACTCAGGTAGCAAGGGACAAAACCAAGATTCAAAGAGGATCCACTGAATCCACCTTCACTCATCTTCCCCCTGAGTCATTCTGCCTCTCATTCTTGGGAATCAGGAGACTATGGTTCTAGAACTCACATCTGGCTATATCACCTTGGTCAAGTCCCTTCTCTTTTCTGGACCTCAGTGACTCCACTCTAATAAAAGGAGCAGAGTTGGTGATCTATAATAATCTTTTATCTCTAAGAGAAGATGAAGAATGTGATTTTTTAAATTATAATCATGGTTCTGTCTCACAGGTTCTACCCCAGCTCTCATTCTCCCTCATGGCTAGAAAAAAGGGTCTCTGTAGTTATCTGCACCTTACAAATTGGAATTAAGTGTCAGAGGTACCTTGGCATCTTTATGCCCATAAAGCCCGGTGTTCATGAAGCCAAGGTGGGAGATGGGCACAGACTATGTCTGCCTCTCATTATCTCCATCCCAGAATGGGGAGGTCAAATTGGCATGTATTGGTTTCTATGTCTATGTCTATGTCTATATCTGTCTGCATGCATATGAAAGCAAGGTTAGTATGATGTAGGAGCAGTCACCCAGATGGCTCAATTGGTCAGGGACAGGGAGATGCCCCCACATCAAAAACATCTTCCTACCATTCCCCATCTCCTAGAAGCCACCAAAGGGACTGGAATAACATCAACAAAACTCTTTTTCCACACCACCATGCAATGAACAGCTCTGGTAGACCATCTCTTTCCAAACTCTGCTTAGGAGAGACCAGTCCCAGCCCTGAGTGTAAGGGGAGGAAGACAGGAAGAAGCTGCCATTTTGGATTTGTTCTCTGTAGCCTGAATGTATTGGGGAGGTCCAGGATTCTCTTTTAAAATGCAAACATGCCTGGGGGGTGTAATATAGAAAATTACTTCATAGTAAGCAAATACTGACTTATCAGACTCACAGAATGTCAGAGCCCAGAGGGAATTAAAAAAATTTGTTTTGGTCTATTCTCTGTGATGTAATCTATGTAAGGATTTCCTATAGAGAAAACTCCCTCTACTATGGCAGATCAACAGCTCTTCTTCAGCTACAGACAATGGAGAGGTTAACAGACCTGTCCAGGATCAACTGACCAATAGGGGTCAGAGACAGGACTTGATCTCAGGTCTTCTGATCTCTGATGTTGGCTCTCCATCCACTGTGCCAGACTACATCTCAGAAGGGACCTTAGAATGGGGAATGTCAGAGCTAGAAAGGTCCTTAGAATAGGGGGATGTTAGAGTTGGGAAGGATCTTAGAACAGGAGATGTCAGGGCTGGATGGGGCATTAGAACAGGGAATGTCACATAGTTGGGAGAAGCCTTAGAACTGAGAATGTCAAAGATTGAAGAGCCTTCAGGGCACTGGGTCTGGAGGGGTCCTGGGATCAAATCCCACCTATGACACCACCTGTGTGACTTTGGACAAATTCTAAACTTCTCTGGGCCTCAGTTTCCTCATCTGTAAAATTAGAAAATGACCTGTAAGCTTTCTTCCAGCTCTTAATCTTTAATTCTCATCAAATTCTCTCTTTATAGATATGAGCAAAATTAGTTTCAGAGAAATTAGGGTCTTCCTCAAGGCCACATAGGTATAAGGGACAGAGTCGGTAGTTGCGGTTACATCTCCCTTGGACATGTGGAAATAAAGTCACATTGTCCATTTCCAGGCCTATCCCAGGGAACTGAAACATAGGAATAGTTTTTAATTCATTGGGATAATTCATTAGGATAATTATCCTCACAGAGCTCTTCTTCAAAGGTCTGCCCTTTAAAAACAGGTCAAGGAGAAGAGCCCAACACAAGATATCAACCTAGTCTCCAAGGAAGCACTGGTCCCTCAGGGGCCATCACATCTCTCCATGGCCTTTGAAGTAGCTCTCTCCCTAATTCCTGGGAGTGTCATCATGTAAATGAAGCTCTGATCATTATTTGGTAATTGAGAGCAGGAAAAGAGACTTCTGGTGAGACATAATAGTTCATTTGCACATGGCTTGTCCCCATTCACCACAAAGGAGGTGAGGAGGCTCTAGAAGGAGCTGACTTGGCTTTTTCATGAAGGAGAGGAGCTAGCCAAACTTCTAGGTGCCTTCAGATCCTCAAAGGAAAGGACATCTCATTCTGTTTCCAACTAGGTCATTAATGCTACTGTGTAACATTGAACTTTCCCTCTCTGGGACTCTATTTCATCCTGAAATAAGATTTGAGGCACATCCTAGATTGGGATCTTCAAACCTAGTTCACTATGACACGTCCTTCTTCCAAATGTGGGGGGAAGCCTGGCTCAGTGCGGGAAGGGCATGAGAGAAGAAGTGAGACTGGGTTGGAGAACAAGAAAGAGAATGAGCAAGACTCTGACCTATGGAACCATTTCCCTCTCTAACATCCATCCTATGAGAGGCATCAAGTGGCCTTGGTCCTCCACTCTTCAGGTTTCTGGAAGTATTATGTAGAATATACTAGATGCATGGTTAATTCCAGGCAGGACCACAAAATGGGAAGCACTCTTGTCTTTCCATGAGAAGCAACAAGCGACATTTAGAGCCCTGGCGGGACCTTGGTTTCAGTCTCGCCTCTGTTACTGATTAGACACATGGCTTTGACCAAGTCATTAAAATTATTGTCTTGATTTCCTCACTTGTAAAATGACTAGGAATTGTTCCCTGTTCTGCCTCCCTCACAGGGTCTGGGGAACAACCTAAACGTAAATGTCATTGTAAAAATATGTCCTGTAGATTGCAAAGGTCTGCTCACAATGCAGGGCAGGAGTTTACTATCATGGTCCCACCATCATACTTTCTCTACCTCCAATAATCTAGGACTCTCTTGCCACCTCCTCCTGCTCAACTGTCCTCTGTCCTTCTATTCCATGGACCCAGCCTGGAGGCAGGGCTAATATTTTTTCAACCTCTTTTTCTTCCTCTTCCTTACCATTAAAAACAACCTGTATGTTGTCCTCTAAGGTCCCTGCCCCACTGTGAGATGACAATAAGTGTAGAAAAGGTTAATCAGAAAAACGAATCAGTGATAATGTGTGTTTCTTTTCCTGGCACCATAACTCCTTAAAATACCCATGCATCTGAAACATCCTTTAGGAGCAACTAATAATGCCTGTCTCAGGCACTGTGAAGGTCGTGTGGCAATGGGAGATGACAAAGATGATTCTTTCTCCCTTTAATCGCAACAGGAACGTGGCTAGATGTGTAACCTAGCCAAGGGTATAACCCCATTCTTTTATGGATGAGAAAGTCTAGAGAACAGACTGGGGTAGCAACCCACCCAAAGTCTTTCACACACCATAAGGTCTTCAAGATGCAAAGGATCTTATCGGCCACTGAGTTCAACTCAGACCTAATCTGGGCATAGCTAATGATATCTAAGAAAAAAGAGTAAAGAGAGAAAAGATTTGTTTGGGGCTTGTGCCCTGAAAAGATGTTGCCAGGTTTCTATGGCACTTGAAGGTGAATGTTTGATACCAATGTTTTTCAGGTCACAGGAAGGTGCTGGGTGTGAAGGAAAATACCCCGGGTCACAAGCGATGAGATTTATTCTTCTTAGTCTCAGAGCTGGAAGCATCAGATAGGACAATTTCAATTCCATATGAAGATGTTTTTCCTACCCAGCCAAATGAGGATGTAAATGAGTTGACTTGGGAGAGACATTGAATTTCCATTACTAAAGTCTTCCAATAGAGGGTGTATGACCATTTGGGGGTAAGGTTGAGGGGAAGCTGTTCAGAGAGGAATTCTGGTGTTGTGGAAAGAGCACTAGATTTGGAATAAGAGGACCTGAGTTCAAATCCCATCTCTTGAGACTAAGTACCTGTGTTACTTTAGGTGAGTGTCCATCTCTCTGGACCTCTATTCCCTCATCTATAAAGTGAGTGGGTTGAACAAGACGACTTCTGAGGTCTTTACCAGCTCCAGATCTAAGATCCTGAAAGCCTGTCTCTCAGGTCTATGATACTCATGGGACATTCTTGATTCTCACTAAAGTTGACTTAATATGTATAAAGTGCTTCACAAACTTGAAAGCACCATATAGATGCTATTATTACCATAATGCCTGTTTATGAAGTTATTTTTAAATGAATTTTACCTAACCAGAACCTTTTTGACAAGCTATAGATGAGACCAAACTATTTCAAAAAGGAAAACTCTAAAAACACACATCTCAAGAGAAAAAATATGGTGCAAATGAAATTCAATGGCACCATTTGGGTTTCTGTGAGACCAAGAGACCAGTACTGCTGCTCTGAACCCCCTTTTCAGAGCCTGGCATTGGTGCCTTTTACCTGGGCCATTCCCTACTTCTGGAGATATTTCTTCATAATGCTCTCCACCTCATCTTGCCTCTCGGCACCCATCCACGTTCCATATTGGGATCTCCTATCACTCTCCTCATCTCTTTTTAGGGATCCTGGGCGGCTCTTGATGCTGTCTGCACTTCTGTAGGACATGGCAGAGCTTGAAGAAGATGAAGAGTCAGACAGGTGGCCTATGTCCTCCTTGGGTTGCAAGTCTTCCCGGAAGGCATTGCTACTTCCTGAGAACAGACAGTCTGAAGAAGTCTCACTCGTACACATGCTGGTCCCAGGCTTTGGGTCATCCTCTCTGTCCCTCCTGGCTCCCATTGGAGAGTTTGATTTTCGGATGGCTGGAGCATAGTCATCAAAACTCACTTTGCGTTTCTGTTCATATCTTGGCAACTTCCAAGCCAGCAAGTCAGGTTCCATAGGTTCATTCAGCAGGTTGGAGAACCTTCGGTTCTGAAAGACCAGGGATTCTTTTCCCAGGTCTGGGTCTTCTACTTCCTCTAGGGGCGCATCAATGCATGGCCTCCGAAGGCGTAACTTGGACTGGGCAAACTTCCCGAGGCTGTCTCCCACTGAGGGGTTCAGCCTCCGGCTGAAATGTCCTTCTGTGTTCTCAGACTCCAAAAGTGACTCATAAGACCTGTACTTTGATTTCGGAGGAGCAGGCAAAGCAAGGGAAGAGTCAAAGTTGTCGGAGGAGAGACACTTGAGGCTAGTAGACCTTAGCAGCCCAGAGCGTGGACTCTCTGTCTCTGTTTCCAGAGCTGCCTTTTCTGGGAGTGTCACTGTCTCCAAAGACCTCCGCAGAGATGACGCGCCAGTGGTCTGATAGATAGGTAAGGTGGGCCAGTCTTCTACTCCTAGTGTATCCTGCTCTTTCTCTGACTGTTTTCTCCGGAATCCTTCAATAAATTCTGAAAGGGCCCAAGAGGAACTTGGGAAATTTTTTTCCAAGGTCGGGGATGTCATTGATGAGTGACCTTTTGACTTGCTAATTGTACCCCTCCACGTGTCAGAACTCTCGCTTCTGATAGTTTTACCGTGGTCTCGACTCTGGAAGGTGAAAGGTGAGGTGGGGCGTCTGACAAAGCTTTTATCTCCTAGAGATTGGGTGTCAGTCCTTAAAGATGTTGGCTGGTTCCTCTCAGCATCTCTGGTCTCTCCATGCATCCTAGGCCAAAAATGAAAACAGATTCAGTCGGGAATTGTGCAATTGATTACAATTCATGCAATCAGTGCGTGACTCAAGAAGGAGGAGCCCCTACGCTGTTTTTCTTCAGAACCCTCTTATCCCCACCACAATCTCAAATGAACCACATGATTTAATGCACAAATTCACACCATGCAAATGATTTCTCTTTGCTTCTTGAAATGCAATTTCTGCCTATAATTAAAGCCAGCTAAGTATGCTGGAGCCGATTAGAACAGCAGTTAAGATGGATGAGTTAGATTTATGAGGTCCTGCATCTGACGTGACAGGACTTATCATAGTGGGCCACCCTGCAAAATAAGTCATTTGCTCCTCAGCGGGTAAAGTTTGTACATGGGTGGGGGTGGGCAAGAGGGGAATTTCATTCCTCTGGGTCTGAGCGGAACAACAGCAACTTGGCAAATCTGGTTTTCTGAGACGCAAACAAATCCAAATTTATCCAAATGTTTGTGCTTGATGCATTATGCTTCTGACTCCTTGGTGAGGGTGGAAGAGGGGAAAGGAGGTTAGGGGAGAGGATAGTTATGATCTATAAAATAAATTAGGTGTCTGACATCAGACCAAGAATGGGGATCATACACGGGGACATAAAGCTTCTATTCTGAGGAGAAACCAGGTTTAGCTTTCACACTAGGGGAGCTTGAGGAGAACCTATGCTAAGAGCACTCTAGCTCAGAGAAGCAACAGACTTGCAATGGCACAGAATTACCCAGACAAAGCAAAAACATTATGGTTTTTACAAGCGAGAAACTGAAGTCCATTAACCTTCCCTTGAACAAACAAAAATCTATTTTCTCTCCCTCCCCAATAGCATTCTCAGTGCAGTTTGGAAACAGGCCATGATGGTATCAAATGCCATGATTAAATCCTGCCGGACCCCAGTGCCATCGCATGAGCACCTGGCCTCCCCTGCTGAGGCCTAGTGATAATGCAGGGCTAATCTTGCCTCTTCTTCTGATCATGTTGGTTGCTAGAGAAACCAGTAATGGTAGCCACTTAGGCCCAGGCCATCCACCCAGATGAAGGCTCAAACACCTGTCGCCATTCTAAAACAGGAACATATGTTGTCCTTGGTGCCTCCCCTTCCCCCCTCCCTCCCTCCGTCCTTCCCCTCCCTACCTCCCTCTCTCTCCTTCTCTCTCTCTCTTTCTTTCTCTCTCTCTCCCTCCTTCTCTCTCTCCCTCTCTCTATCCCCCCCTCTCTCTGTCTCTGTCTCTCTGTCTGTCTCCCTGTCTTTCTGTCTCTCTGTCTCTTTCTCTCTCTCTCTCTCTCTCTTTCTCTCTCTCTCTCTGTCTCATCTCTCTCTCTCTCCCTCTCTGTCTCCCTCCTTCCCTTCTTATTCTACTCTCCTCTTTTCTCTTTTTTCTTTCTCTCCTCTCTCATTCTATCTCTCCTGTCTTCTCCTCTCCTTTTCCTCTTTCATTTTATCTCATCTATTCTTCTATCTCTTATTCTACCCCTCCTTTTTTCTCCTCTTCTCTTCCTCTTTCATTCTACTTCTCCTCTCTTCTGTTTCCTCTCTCTTTCTCTCATTTTATCTCTTCTCTCTTCTTTTGTCTCATTCTATCTCTCTTCTTTTCTCCCTTTTCTCTCCTCTCCCTGCTCTATTTTCTCTTTTTTCTTTCTCTCTCCTCTTTTTTCTCTTCTCTCCATCTCTTGCTCTCATTCTATTCATCTCTCTATCCCTTTCTCTCTCCCCCTCTCTTTCCCTTCTCTTCTTCTCTTCCTCCTCCTCCTTCTTCTCTGTCTCTTTCTCTGTGTGTCTCTCTCTCTTACACACACACACACACACACACACACACACACTGCCTTAAGAGTAAATAGAATAGCCACATATTAAAATAGGAGCAGCCCAGGGGAACTTCACCCCCAGAGCTTTCAGTGGTCATCCAAGGAATCAGAAATCACAAGTGGCAAGGTCTTCTCTGTGGATGCCTGGGCATCTTAGGAAAATCCTAGACTCATAGATCTTGAGCTGGGAGGGACACAGAGGTCATCTACTCTGACCCTCTCAATTGTAAAGGTGGGGAAACCAAGGAACAGGGAGGTCATGGTCACACAGACAGAAAGCCTTTGGTTCATGTGTTCTGACTCCAAAGTCAGGGCTCTTTCTCCTCTATGATCTCTGGTCCATGTCTCTTATACACCACTCCTTTCTCTTGACTACATGAGTGTGTGTGCATATGTGTATATGTATGCACATATATATGTATGCATGCATACATATATGTATGCATGTAAATATAGGCCTCATGCCCAGAATTCCCTCTCTCATCACCTCCATCTCTGTGCTTTCCTTGCTTCCTACAGGTCTCAGCTAAAATTCTCCCTTTTCTCCTTAAGATAAACCCTAACTGATCCTGTTTATACCTTCTATGTATATATCATAGTTGTTTACATATCATCTCCCCATTAGAACATGACTTTCTCAAGAACAGTGACCATTTTTGCTGTGTTTTTGCCTTTCTTTGTATCCCTAGGGCTTAGCTCAGTGCTGGACACACAGTAGGTACTTAATAAATGATTGTTGCCTTGCCTTGGCTGGCATGCTGTGGTCCATGCTGATGGAGGCAGGATAGCTGGTGTCTTGACCACTGACTCACTGTGTGACTTTGGGCAGGCTCCTTCTCTCCAAGCTTTAACTTTCCTCATTTGGAAAAAATGGTTCTCCAAGTTTGCTTCCAGTTCCAATAATTTATTACCATAATAATAATTTCCATTTCTATGCTGTTTTAGGGGTTTACTGAGAGTATTCTTTGTAACCTGTGAGGCAGGCACTGTAAGAAACTCACTGTGACTTTCCTCATTTCACCAATGAAGAACCTGAGTCTGAGAGAGGGGAAAGTGACTTGCTTGATGTTGGGGCTATTGTTGTGGTTTGTTGAGGGGCATGGATGGTCTAGGGATGGCAGAGATGGCTGATAAGCCCTATCACCTTTTATCTCCATGGCCATAATGTCCAGATCGACTCTCCAAACTATGCTCTCCCCCGTTCCCTGATAACATGCACATCAGTCATGTTCTCATTCCTATTGACGTATGTATTATGTATGAGTATAGCACAGGTACAGCACAGGAACAGCATGGACTGCCATGTTTACATATAGGATGTCAGAGAGTATAAAATAGCTTGCTTTGTGTTGAATAAACAGACTTTCACCATCTCTGTCTCCTGTCCCTTCAATGTGTTTGAGGTATCATGTGGCCTGAGTTGGCCTCAGCTTCCCCACCGTGTGCCGGCAGCAACAGCTTGATCCTGCAGCTAGTAAACATCAGGGGTAGGATTAGAACTCAGATCTCCCCAGAGTCCAAATCCAGCATTTAGGTCATTACACCAAGATGTGTGTGTGAGCCTAGGGACCTAGGAGTCTATTTCCATAGAATCTAAAATCTATGGAGAAGGGAGAGGGACAAGGCCAATGGGAAAAGCCAAGTACATTAGGCTAAGACATGCTGAATTCCAGGATAGGAAAGTCACCTCGGTGACCATTGAGTCTGACTCACAACTGAGCATTTAAAGAATGGGGTGCCCAACGGACACTTCCAAGTTAACATCAAACCATTACTAAGCTTTGGGTTCAGTCATTCGATCAGGTTCAAGTAGATGTAATTATATCAATGGTAGCCAAGTACAGCGTATAGAGCAATGGGGTTGGAATCAAGCCGATTCATCGTCACAAGTTCAAATCTGGTCTCAGATACTTACTAGCTGTATGACCCTGGGCAAGTCACTTAACTCTGTTTGTTTCAGATTCTCATCTGTAAAATGAGCTTGGGAGGGAAACAGCAAAGTACTCCAGTTTCTTTTTTCAAGAAAATCCCCAAAATATATTTAATATGATTGTACATGCATAGCCTATATCAGATTTGTATGCCCTCTTGGAGAAGAGGGAGGGGCGAGAAGAGGGGGTGGAATTTAGAACTCAAAATATTATAAAAGTGAATGCTAAAAATTACTTTTTTAAAAAGAAAATCCCAAAATGTGGTCATGAAGAATTGGACACAAATGAAATGACTGAACAGCACCAATTATATTCTCATTTAGCCCCACATGTCTTGATCTTCTCTATGGGGATAAAGAGCATGAGACTAAAACCTAGGCAAACTCTAAGTATAACATTCCTCTAATTATCCAGCTAAAAAAGGGAAATATGATTGTTCTCCTATACTGGGCTCTTAATAAGGCCATGCTTGGTGATAGTGATCACCTTTTCTACTTGTTTGGTCATAATCTCTTTACTAATATGTTCTAAAATTTTGCTAGGAATTAAGGTCAAGTTTATTGACCTATAGATTGAAGATTTCATTTTATTTTAAATAAAGGTAGTCCTACAGAGAAAAAATATTCCCAGTGTTCTGAAATATGGGGAGAAGTGGGGGTCAGTGGAAAAATGATCAAATTAGGCAAAAGCATATTAGGTTAATCCTTTGTCACATAAAATGATTCTTCATTAAAGTTGTGACTTTCTAAATACCCAGAAATGCCATGCCTCAACTGCTCTCTTGAGTCCTTCCATTCCTGACTCATGGTTATCACACAAATTCTTCTCCTAAGCCAGATTCTTGATATTCAGAGCTGCAGGACATGAAGAGCAGGTGGGGGAGGAGCTGCATAGGGTCTAGCAACCAAAGATGATTCCAGTGCTCATGTAGCAAAGCCTATAGTCCTGATCCTATTAGTCTCTTCAAGACACCGAGGCTAGAGAAGTGTAGGCACCTGTCATGGTCATGATGAGCTCAAGTATAATAGTACCAGCCTCCAAGACAATGTAGGCTGGACTATGTCTGATCTCTCCTGACACCAAGGTACTGTATATGCTGATCTAAATCAGGGTTGATGGAATAACTAAATTGATATTAGAATTTTGACAAAAGAGGGGCAATCAAGGCTTCTCTGGGGTGCCAAAACATTGAAGGTCTTCTTCCATGTTACACTCCCCTCTGTGCTTTCTATGGTAAATCCATACAGGTCTCTTTGCTGTTCCTCATACACAACACTCTAGCTTTCATCTTTGCTCCTTTGCACTGGCTCTTCCCCATGCCTAGAATGTCCCCTCTCCTCACTTTTGTCTCCCTAGATGTCTGGTTTCCTTCGGGGATCAGAAGACCTTTCTTGGTCCCTCCAGCTGCTAAGTACCTTCTTCTCTGAGATTACCTTATATCTACTCTATGTGTACATATGTATGTTGATTTTGTGGATGAGCCATTTCAGGCATTGTCCAACTCTTGGTTACTCCATTTTGGGTTTTCTTGGCAAAGATCCTAGAGTGGTTTGCCAATTCCTTCTGTTCATTTTACAGGAGGAAACTGAGAAAACAGGGTAAAGTAACTTGTCAACAAGTCACGCAGCTACAAAGTGTCTAAGGCTGGATTTGAACTCATGAAAATGAATCTTCTTGACTCCAGAACCAGTGCTATATGAACTATGGTGCCACCTAACTTCCATATTTATAAGTCTATTGTCTGTTGTTGTTGTTGTTGTTATTATTGTTTTTGGAGGCGGGAGGGCAAGGATATTGGGGTTAAATGACTTGCCCAAGGTCACACAGCTAGTAAGTGTGTCAAGTGTCTAAGGTCAGATTTGAACTCAGGTCCTCTTGACTCCAGGGCTGGTGCTCTATTCACTGCACCAGCTAGCTGCCCCCTTAGATCTGTTGTCTTGAGGCCCACTGGGCCCAAACAGAACAAGTCTAAGCCCTCTGTCATGTGGCAGCCTAGTGAAAATACACTGACTTTCAAGGCACAGGGCCTGTGTTCAAATCCCAAATCTGTCTCTTATTTCCTGTGTGACCTAGAGAAGATCCACCTCCCTCTGGGCCTCAGTGTCCACAAGTAAAAACAAGAGAGAATCAGATGAGATGAGCTCTAAGCTCTCTCCTGACTTCAGGATAATCCTAAGTACTTGATGACAGTGATCATAATTGCTCCAATATTATCTTCTCTAGGCTCCCCTCTTCATCAATGGATCCTCATAGGGCATGGGCTGAAGGGGATTCGCTATGCTGATTGCCTCTCCTCTGGGTATCCTCCAACCTATCAAAAATCCCTTCTTAAAATATGATGCCAAGGACAACTCAGAACTCTCCAGATACATCCTGACCATATTCTAAGAGGGAATTTTGATAAGTTCTGCCCCTCTCCCACCCATTGCTCCTACTTCAGTCCTCTGGAACCAAGCAAAACAGGCCTAATCCTTTTCCTTGACAGTCCTTCAATCAATGAAAACAATGATTATAGTCTATTTCCACTGCGGATATTCCTCAGGCTAAATATCCTCAATTCATACACTCTACACATTCCTGTTGGCCCTCATGGGTCTTGGTGAATGAGTAAATAAATGTTTTATAAATAAATTCTGGTTAAATTGAGTCGGATTTGGAAAACTATGGAGAATTTCTAGCAGCACATAAGACAAAGAGTGATGGAGTAAACTATCGAATCTCAGAGTCAGAAGAGGACCCTGGGGAAGTGGACTGTGATAAGATTGTAGTGGACAGTGTGTGTTGGTGAATCAGGAGAGTCAAAACTAGATTTCTGGTTTTCATTAGACCTCAGAGGGTCCTGGGTCCTTGGGAAATAAGGCAATGGCCAAGAGAGACTGTTGTGTGTCTGTTGGTGCTAACACAAGAGGGAATTATTCTGATCTGACTATAGGCAATGGACCTAAAAGTCAAGGTCAGATGGACCCAGAGTAGAGCTGGCTTTTCTGATGACCCATGGGTGACATTACATGTTTCTGAGATAAGCAAAGGCTTGGAATGCCTTGATAAGCACTTGGTAGCTTGGTATACTTGGGATTTGTCTATCTGGTTTTGAAGAGATCATGATTTTCTTTCTAGGGTGTTTGTCTCTAACTTTTGATAATTTTTTAAAATGCAATTATATGCTTAGACTTAGTCCGGGGCAAGTGAAGTGGTAGCCCTTCTGTCCTCTGTCCTTGTCAGGTCACATATAGAAGATCATGTTTTTATTTGAGGACCACATTTTAGAAAAGGTCTCAACATCATCCATAGAAGCAATCCTTACAGGGAAAGGGTTCATTATCTCTGCTACCACCAATAAATGGTTACAGACAGGCAGGTTAGCCCAAGAGTCATAGCAATAGTAACATCCCCTAGATCATCAGCTCCTCTTCCAGCCCATCCACCACAGTCATTATCCAGGGAATCCCTGTGGAGAAGTGTCCATTATTTCTGTCCCACCAACATGGACCACTGACCAACTGCCACTGTGAGGAGAAGATATGTTCAAGAGACCAGGGAATAGGAGAGCCCCACCCCTTCCTTCCAGTCTATGTTTTAGCTACCTATAACAGCAGCCACACTGACATATCCAGGATGGCTACTAGCACAGGTTCTTAGATCTGCTTTACTAGGAAAGATAGGTAGTCAACGGGTCAAAAATGTTTTTAATTACATTCATTAGCTCCAGGGAAAAGTCAGCACCCTGAACTTCAGAGAAAGCCCAAACAAAGAAAATATAGAAAATACCAACAAAGAAATAAAGATCAACAGACGGGGCTCTGACTGCCTGAATTAACTATACACTTTACATACATCCCTAGATCAAGAGAGCCTTTACATCTGAGCAGGCAGGAGCTCTGAACACATGACCACTCAGACTCTCCATCAGGAAAACACAAGAACCTTCTCATAAGTGAGCTCCCAAAGCAAAATTCCAACTCAAAGTATATATAAACTCCTCAGAGGCAGAAGGCATCACAAAGCTCCTCACTTTGCTAATTAGAAATTAGCAAAAGGTGTGAAAGCCTTCCTATAAGAAAACCTCCTTTAATAGGCTCCACTGGAGGCCTATTAATTGGCAGATAGAGCTTTGCTGTGAAGATCTTAAATCCCATTAACATTACACTCCTGTTTCGGGAATCAGTCTCTTTGAGATATCACTTGGCAACCACAGCTCCTGAAGACCCCCAAAAAGAAGCCTTCCATATCAAAGATCTTGATGCTGTTAAATGGATAAGTAATAGGAACTAATATGATTTTGTTAGTGGTAATGGTATTAAAGAAAAGGCGTGACCATCTACTTTGCTGTTGCCCTTTAAGGACCATTGGACCTTTCCATCTGACTTACAGCTTTAAACTTCTAGCCACATTTTCTTCTTCATTAGAATATAAGCTCCTCAAAAGCAGGGGTTGTCTTTGTCTTTCTATTTTGATTCCTAGCTCTTGGTTCATACTATGTGCTTAATGAGTTCATTTTTATTCATTCAATTATCCAGAGTGCCCAGAGGGCTGTAGACCAAGTTGTTGAGGGGCCTTGAAATCCATCCAGAATTAGCTGGTAGAACTTTGAATATTTAGACCACAAAGGAGAGTCAGGAGGGATATGATTGCTCGCTCAAAATAGTCAAAGAACTCTTAAGTTGTTTTGCTTGGCTCTAGAAGAGAATTAAGACTGATGAGTAGAAGGTGCAAGGAAGCAACTTTTTGTTCAATTTAGGTGTGATTTCTAAACAGGAAGTGCTTTTAAAAATGGAATGGGCTATGGGAACACTTTGGGAAGTCATGATCTTTATCACTGGTCCTCTTTGGTTGGAGATTGTGACCGCTTCTTGGGATTTATTAGAGAAAGGGGATTTTTGCTTTGAGTACAGTTTGTACTGGATAAATCTGAGAGCCCATGATTCTATTCATGTGTAGTCAACATCTGCCTGAGTCCCAGAAAGAAGCAAACTTAGAATTTTATGGAGACTTCCAAGGTCACTCTGCAACATACTCACCAAGTGGTCATTTATCTTCAACTTGAAGACCTCTAGTGACAGGACATTGACTTCTAGTGTGTATCATCTCTTTATGAAGTAGAAAATGTCATTGAATTATCACTTAGATTGCTCTTCTCAAAGATGAAATGTTTCAGTACCTTTTTATCTTTCCACTTAAATCTATTTTTTTCAACCTTCTTTGAACTTTCAAATTGGGTGTGGGTCTCCTAGGGGAGTTTTACATGGGTCTTCACATGTTAAAGACTTGCCTATTAAAGTGTTACGAATTTGCCTAAGTAGCCATGATAGGGTGAGCATGAACATGGGGTTCAATGACCCACCAATGTTAATATGACTATTTAGAGGCTGTCTGCTCAGCCCTCCTTGGCAAAATCATAATTAAACAATGGATGCCAAGTTACCTTTAATCTGTCTTTAATAGGGGGTGAAGAGCATTGAATAAACTGCTCCTCTCTTGATCCAGCCAAGACAATGGGCCTTAGGAAGAAGTAGCTCCCAATGAGTCATGGATTGAGAGGAGGAGGTTTCTATTATGAGTCATAACTGGTCCATGGTGAGTCACGTGGACTGGAGGAAGCATGGTACCCTCAATTCAAATCTAACTCCATTCTTGGTCAAGGTACACCACCTCCACCAAACTGCAAAATTGGTAAAGCTTGGAATATAGGTCAGGTATTGTCTTCCCTTTGGAGGAGGGAGCAAAGCTGAGGAGTGGCCTTGCATCCCAGGAAGACAGAATGCTACTAGGAACATGAGTTTGATTTGAAAAAGTAGCAAAGTTTCAAGATGGGACTTTTCTGCAGTTTCTCTTTCCACTTTTTTCTCTTTTCCCTTGTGTCAACCAAAGGAACAGAGGCTCTGATATGTCCTCCTAGCCTCTTCTTCACCCTTTTTTCTCTTGGGTTAAGCCAAGGAGCTGCCAGGGATTGCCTCCCTGAACTGCCTCATCTTTTCCAAAGGGCCTAACTGTAGAGAGTGTTTCTGTCAAATGTGGAAGTGAAATGAGTAATCTTCTTTCATCTTTTGCTTTTCTCTCTCTGCAAGGAGTTGAGAAGCCCATGTAGCCTCTAGCTAAAGTAGAACCCACCCAGTTCATGTGAGAAAATTAGTTACTGTCCTCTTTAGAAATAATTGTGTGGCTCACTTCTCTGGAATTATGTTTTCATTATAGAGGAAATATTTTATATAGATTTGTATGGTTTTATTTGAGCTAAAAATTTCCCCTACAGTCTATCTTCTCTTTCTCTCTCTATCTCTCTCTCTCTCTCTCTCTCTCTCTCTCTCTCTCTCTCTCTTTCTCTCTTCCTCCCTCCTTCTCATTCTATTTCTTGCTTTCCTTTCTTTTTTCTCACTCTCCTCTCTCTCCTCCCATTCTCTCCCTCTCTTCCCTCCTGTTTTCTCTCTTTTTCTCTCTTCTTACTCTCTCCTACCTCACTCTCCTTCTTCTCTCTTCACCCTCCCCTGCCTTTAATAAGTGATACAGCTAAGCAAACAATACTTCATTCATTCTCAGAGTATTGGTTCCTAACTGATTTGAAAAGAATTAATAGTAATCCATACTCAAGGGGACAGTCCGATGGCAAGTTGGCCAAAATCACATAATCAATTGAACCTTTCCCTCCCAGAAATAGACTCCCCCCACCCAGGGCATTTGACCAATGGTCACCCTACAGGCCAGTTCTATATCTTTTCCATCAGATGAACATTCCTGGCTTCCATGTCAGTCACCTTACAATCCTTACGCCTGGTGACATCACATTGTGATTTACTAGTCTCTGGAAGTCTCTCCCTCCAGAATTATTCCCTAATAGCCCTAGGTCTGAGGGGCCATAAGCTCTTCAGGGTCACCAAGGAAGAAGCCATTGGAAGGAGTCTCCTCAGAAAAAGTAGGGAGCTAAATTCATTACCAGTTTTTATTATTCCCTCCATTAGCCTCCATTGAAGACTCTTTCTTTCCCCTTTGGTCAGTTTTTTGTCTTTGTGGTAAGAAAGATTTCTCTGAAAATCAACCGCCTAAAGCTTGCCTAAACAAGCTATGTCCCATCATTATTTATACCAATAATTAAGAATAAACATTTCATATTTAAGTTATATGAGGCACAGAATTTCAGAGCTGAAAGCTCAAAGGAACTGAACACAGACCTTTAAGACATACCTAGAAATTGGATATCTAACATTAGCTTGAAGAAGTGCTATGGGAAAGGGAAGATTTCCATTATGCTTTCAACTCAAGAGCCCTGAGAGGTAAGAAGTCAATCAGTCAGTCAGTCAGTCAGTCAGTTAGTCAGTCAATAAACATTTATTCAGTACCTACTTTATTCCAGGCATTATACTAAGCTTGGGGATACAAAGAAAGGCAGAAGCCACTGTCTGCTCTCAAAGAGCTCCTAGTGCACTGGGGGAAGACAACACAAACAGTTATGTACAAACCAGATCCAGGCATGATCAATCAGGAATAATCAACTATAATTAAGGAGGATCAGGAAAGGCTTCCTGGAGAAGGTAGAATTTTGACTAGGACCTAAAGGAATTCAAGGATGTCATTGTGATTGGCCCCCATTGAGTGATGATCCAACATTGGACATGGGATTCCAACCTGGGCATCCTGATTCCATGGCATCTTTGGGATTTTGCTATATGGATCAGATTTGAACTAGATGGAAGTAGGCGAGTACAAGGTGGGGAATCTAAAGTTTGACCACTCCCAGCTTCTTCCTTATGGCACCTCAGACCTAGAGCTATTCTCACTGACCATGGATAATTAGGTAATGATTCTGGAGAGAGACTTTCAGAGATTAATAACTAATAATGGACCTCATGTCACCATGGGCAAGGATTGTGGGTAAATGACTGAGATGCAAGCCAGAGATTAGGGTAGCAGAGGAGGAAATTGTGAGCCTGGCACTGAAGCTACTGGGGAGGAGGGAGAGTGACCTGGAGATCAAAAGATGACAGCATCAAATAGCTAGGCCAAATGGAGTGGGCTTGAAAGGAGGAAAAGTGGCTGCTGAGTAGTGGCGGCAGAAGGAGGGTCAGAAGGGGGCAAGGAATATGCCAACACCTCCTGCAGCCCTGGGTATCTGGGCCTGACAGAAGGAACAGTCAGCCTTGGAGGCGGAACCTGAAGATATGATGCCTTCAAGAGGGAAGGAACTGCATGTCAGTGAGTACAAGACCATGTAACAGATCTGAGAGGAAGGAATCTACAATCAGAATTTAAGAGCTAAAAATGATGGTGACATTCAAGGTCATTTTATAGGTGAAAAACCAGAGGCCCAGAAAAGTGTGTGTTTGCTAGCCAGACAGCTGATTACAAAGATCTAGGCCATGAGGTGCTGTCCTGACTACTCCGAAGTATCCCAGGAAAGAGGCTCTATGGCCATTGGGACCTGCTTGGGGTAGAGAATCATCAGAGGTGAAGATTGTTATGGAAACATTCCCTGCCATGTTGACATCTGGGGCTTGGCTTCTGTGGCCCCATGAGAGCTCTAGCTCTGGGTCAAGTTTCCTTCATGATCACTTGATTAACTGATTCTCAGCAACAATGTGTGTGTGTGTGTGTGTGTGTGTGTGTGTGTGTGATAACTCTTCTATAACACATCCAGATGGCTTCTCTACTCCTTTTTAATAAACAGCTTGGAGCTGCCAGGGGCAGTGGGCTGCCACCAGGCTGACAAAAGTCATTTGTGTTCTGCTGAGGTCCTGAAAGGAAGATGATGTTAAAAATGTGTCCTGGGCACATAATTTATATTCATATACCTGCTGGGCTGGTGACAGCAGCCATCTGCCTCTGTTTTAAATGGATGCATTGGGGTTCAGACCCTCAACCCCTCCTCTCTCAAAGGCCAATGCCTTCATGAAAGGGAGTGAGAGGAACAGAAAGTGAGGAAGGGGAGGGAAGGAGAAAGGGAAGGAGGAAGGAAAGAAAAGAGGGAAGGCAAAAAAGGAAGAAAAGAAGAAAGGAAGGAAAGAAGGAAGAAAGGAAGGAAGGAAGGAAGGAAGGGAGGAAGGAAGGAAGGAAGAAAGGAAGGAAGGAAGGAAGGAAGGAAGAAAGGAAGGAAGGAAGGAAGGAAGGATGGGATGGAGGGAGGTAAGAAGGGAGGGAGGGAAGCATGGGCAAAGAGAACAATGAGGAAGAAAAATGGAGAAATAGAAGGAATAAGTGGAGTCATGAAATCTCATCACCAGAAGGGGCCTCCAAAGTTGCTCAGTCTCAGTTTAGGAACGTGGAAACTGGGCAAGGAGAGGGGGGGAAGGTTAAGTGATTTCCCCCAAGGTCCTACAGGTCAAACTGGGATTTGAAACTGGGACCTCTGACTAAATTGAACATTCTTTCCCTTGACGGCTGTGTGGTGCAGTGGATAGAACACTGGGCCTGGAGCTGGGAAAATCTGAGTTTAATTCCAGCCTCAGACACTTACTGGTTGTGTGACCTTGGGCAAGTCACTTAACCTCAGTTTGCTAATAGTAGATTAGGGATAATGATAGCACCTACATCTCACGCTGTTTGCATTAAATGAAATAATATTTGTAAAGCACTTAGCACAGTGCCTGGTATATGGTGGGTGTTTAATGAATATTTGTTTCTTTCTTTCCCAAGAAAGGAAAAGAGGAGGAAGGGGGGAGATGATGTGGTTTGTTGTAGTAGAAGAGTCCTGGCCTTAAAGGCAAATGCTTCAAAGACCTAGGCTTGAATTCTGGTTCTGTGTGCATAGCTGAAGGTCACTCCCTCTCTCTGGGCCTGTTTCCTTATCTGTAAAAGGATTTGTAATCATCATTTCATCATTATCAATTAACCAACCTTTACTATTTTTATGTGCCAGGCACTGTGCTGGGAATTGGGGATTTGCATAGATAAAAATGAAACAGCCCCTCCCCTCAGGGGGCTTACATTCTAACAGGGCAGACGACTTGTGTATGTATGCCTAATGTTTACAAAGTGATTACAAGGTGGCTTGGGAAGGACCTGTGCTTCCAGCTGTCCCCACTGAAAAGTTGTGCCTCTGTGATGCTGGGGGGAAGGAAAGAAGAAAGAGAAAGGAGGGAGAGATGGAAAGGGGATACTGGCCATTCCTGGGAGGTATTTGATTTCCAAGGCTTTGAAGTGGGAACAAATGGGGGTTGTGGAGACAGCCCTGCCCTGGATCTGCACTGCAGCCTCAAGCAACAAGATGTGGCAACAGGGCTGAGACGGCAGGAGAAGGATGGGGAGTGAAGCTCCCTGGCAAGTTTCTGCAGGACACCTGGCCTGGAGTAAGGATATAATGAGCCCAACTCAAAATCAGCCCCCCTGGGCCTCCTGGGGCTGCAGCTGCAAAGGAAGGATAAGTTACATTAAAGCCTGCCCATGACACATCTGCAGCTCCCAGGTAGCAACCAGAAGACCTTGATAGGGCCCTGGGGTAGAGAGAGCAGACAAGGCATATAATCCACAGGTGCTGCCCTGTTGGAGATGCAGCCCCCCAACCCTCAGTGTGGAAGGGGGAAGCAGAATGAGGCAGGCTGACTATACAGCTAGTAAGACACAGGGAGGCTGGGAAACCTGGTCTGATCCCCTTCTGAGGATGTCAGCCTGGTAATGGCTGGCTGGCTTTGACATCAAATGCAAATAAAGATGCATTGCAGAGAAGATTGAGAAAGGACTGAGAAAAGAGAGAGAGAAGGGGAGGGGAGGGAGGAGAGAAAAGAGAAGGGGAGGGGAAGAAAGGGAAGGGGAGGAAAGGGGAGGAGAGAGAGAAATGAGGGAAGAGAAAGAATGAAAGGTTTGTGAGAGAGAGGGAAGGAGAAAGGGAGAACAGAAAGAATGGAGGAAGAGATAAGGGAGTAGAGGAAAAGAAAAGGATGGAAAGTGAAGAAAAGAGGGAAAGAGGGTGGAAAGAAAGGAAAGAGTGAGGAAGGGGAGACAGAAGAAAAGATGGAGAGGGAGAGAGAGGAAAGGAGGCAAAGACAGGGCAGGAGGCAGGAGAAAGAGGAGACATAGAGAAGAAAGGAGGGAGAGATGGGAAACAGAGGGCAAAAGGAAAGAAGAGAAAGGAGAGAGCAAAAAGAACAGCAAGAGAGAACATATAGGAAAGAAGAATGAAGAAGGTATAGAAAGGAAAAGAAGGGATGAAAGGAAGGGGGACAGAAAGAATGGAAAGAGAAGTGAGTGGGATATCAGGTAAAAGGAGGGAGAGAAGAAGAAAGGAGGAGGGAGGAGAGGAGAAAAGGACAGAGAAAAGGTAAAGAAAAGAGGGAGATAGAGTAGATGAACATATGGCGAGAGGAAGAGTGATTTAAGGAAGAAGAGAAAAGGATAAATTAAAAATGAAAGAGGATAGAGGAAGGGATGGGAACAGGAAGAGAGAGAAAAGAAAGGAGAATGGGAAGAAGGGAGAGAGGGAGAAAGGGTGAGAGGAAGAGAAAAGTGATTTCTATCACTCTAGAGACAACCTCAAAGGAAGAAGAGGTTTGCTTAAAGCAGGCACACCTGTGCCACTTAATGAAGACAAATATCCCCACGATGGCGTGATACAAAGCCCAGTAGAAAAGTGATTCTGGAAACAGGAAACAGAATAGCAGCTGATGTTCATGGACCCCCTCAAAGGTCTGCAAGGCTGTTTCTCTATGCTACCTCATTAGATGCTTGCTCACAGAGTCCTGAGAGATAAGAACCAAGATGATGAAGATGAGGATGGTTCCATTTTACAGATTAGGAAAGTAAAAATCAGAGAGGATAAGGCGTGAGCCAAGGGTCACACACAGCTGGTAAATAACCAAGCCAGGATTCAAAGTCGCATCTGTCCAGAATCCCAGCCCAACACCCCCCACTACATGCCCTCCCAACGTCCAACAAAGCAGCAGCAACAGCAGAGGGGTCTAGCTTTCACTGACACACGGAGAAATCTGACCAGGTATAGTGCAAGCAGTTAGGGCTTTGCTCAAGGCTGGAGCTGTATGTCTACCCAAGGGCCACCTGCATACTTCCCCCAAGAAAGGCTGTAAGCGCTGGATATTCAGAGTTCTTATCACAGCCCTCCCCCAACTTCAGCCCATTCCCACAACCAGCACCAGCACCAGCAGTCCAATTTAACACCCCAGATTTAGCCAGAAGTCTGACAGCAACTCTGCTGACTGAAAGACCGATTTGGAATCTGAAGACATGAATGTGAATTGTGGCTCTGCCTCTTATTCCCTGTGTGACTTTGGACTTGCTCCTTTTACCTCCAGGATCCTCTGTTTCCTCATCTGTAAAATGACAGAGCAGGACTAGATAGTCTCTGAGGGTCCCCTCCAGCTCAACATGGACAATCCAGTCCTAAGCTCTTATTGTCTTCCAATGGGCATTCCCTTTACGCTGGAGATGGCGCAGTTATTGTCCCTGTGCATTTGACTGTCTCCGAAATCTGGAGGAAGGGATGGTTTACTGTACACACACACACACACACACACACACACACACACACACATACACACACACACACATACACACACACACACACACACACTCCATCCAGGAATGATGCTTTCTCCCTCTTCAATTTACCTTGGATCTACTCCTCTCTACGGGCTGGATAGATGGCTGGGCCTGGAATAAGGAAGACCTGAGTTCAAATCCAGTCTCAGACACTTTTTGCCTCCATTCTCTCATCTGCAAAATGGGGATAATCTTGGTAGCCACCTCCAAGGAGTGTTGTGAGGATCGACCAAGACAATATTTGCAAAGTGCTTAGCATAATTTAGGCACTTAATATGCCTGTTTCCTTCCTTCTTCTTTATCAGAACAGCCCCCTGCCCTCTACCCTGGGAGACCCAGGGATGTGGAATGAAGATGGGCAATTTGAAGGGTTTGGCTGGAGACACTTCCTATAAGTCCGAGGGGCCATCTTTGGAGGGGGGCACGTTTCTGTCTGTCTTCTTTTAACTAAATTCTTTATTAAAAGTCCAACAGATTTGTGGATTATCCCAAGTCTAGGTCTTTTTCCTCTATTGCTCTTTTGATCCAGCCACATGGGACTCCCTGTTATTCAAGACAGTAGATGATCCATTAGGATCTAACAGGTGCCCCTGACCCAAGAAATATTGTCTAGGCCACGGGGGAGGGGGTGAAGAAACATTTGTCAGGAAAGTCAGGTAAAAACAACTGTGATAAGGCAGGTTGAGGACTGATAGATACAGTTAGTAAGCACTCCAGGAGTTCAGAGAGGGGAAGAGGTGGAAGTGGAAGGTTTTGAGGGAATTATTTACAGATTTCACTCTCTCTTCCTTCTCTGGCCCCTCTTATCTCCATTACATCATAAGTTTCCTTGGGTGGAGACCAGTCACCATATTTCATCAAGTTACAGAGGACCTCCTAGCCTAGGATTCTAGCTCCAATTTGGAGGAACCAAAGTATTTTGCAAATTAGCTCATTAGACCCTTACAAAAACCTTGGGAGGTGGGTCCTATTATTATCCCCATTTTATAGTTGAGTAAACTAAGGGTCACAGATGGCTTGCTCAGGGTCACACAGCTAACAAGTGCCTAAGGCTGGACTTGAACTCAGGTCTTCCTAACTCCAGGATCACTGCTCTATCGATTATGTCAGTGATGTCAAACATCCCCACTGATGCATGTTGATTTAGGGAACCACAAAGTAACATTATCTATCATGTACTATATTTTCATTAATTATGTTCAACATTTCCCAATTACATTTTAATCTGGTTTGGTGTAACCCAAGAGTTTTGAAGGCTAAAAATGGACTCTTTTGCAATATACCACCAAGCTCTTTATCGAGGTGGGGAAAGGCAGTGTGATTTTATAGTTAGAGCACTGAAACTTGGATCTGGTAGATCTGGGTTTAAATTCCACTTTAGAGGTTTACTAGCTACAGGACCACGATTGTGTGGAAAGGAAGCTAGCTTTCAGGGCATTTCTTGGGTCCATGTCTTCTTCATGTCATGTTGGACAAGTCCTTTCCCTACTCCGGACATGTTTCCTCATTTGTAAAAGGTGAATAATAATTCTTGCACTATTTACTTCACTACATTGTTGTAGTGAAAGCACATTAGAGAAACTTGAGGAACTATGCAAATTAGGCTTATCATGTCTATTTCATTCTTCTCTATATTCAATGGACTCTATTGGTCAGGACAAGTTGATGTCCTATTTTTCTTTTATGAATAAAGGTCAGCATTCTATTTATGATTTCTTTTTGTAATTGAATGAAATACCAGTTTCTTTGGGTAATTAAGATATAAGCTTATCTTCTACAGATTCATTAAAAGCATCTTTGGGATAATTCTAGTAATAGGATTGCAGCAATGATACATATTTCAGATTTGTTCCCACAGGTCTGATTGCTTCTGCTAGGTCTTTATGTCTTGGGTACTTTTCATTCCATATGGGTCAGTGGTTATGAGTGTTGGGGGTGGTAACATCTTTTTGAGATGTTCTAACATTCATTTGGGTCAATGTGGTGAGCAGGCAATAGCAGATACCCGATTTATCTGTAGTAACATCCCAGTCCCCCAGTTCTAGGACAATCTATCTACTGATTTCTCCAAGGATGTGCTGGAGTTTGCTTCTGTCACATGAGGACTTGTTGTCATTCACTTGGAGAGGAAAAGGTTGAGAGTTCTGTCTTATAATTCAGGTCACTTTTCCCTGTCTTTTTTAGTATTTAGTAAGTGTTCAATTTTTGCAATTTACAATGACATGTTGTCCAATTTCTATCATTTCCTTGCAAAATCTGCACCAAGGAGAAATTTGGGCTCCTTAAGTTGAGTTGTTTTGGTTGCATCTGACTTTTTGTGACTGCATTTGGGATTTTCTTGGCAGAGATACTGGAATGGTTCACCATTTCTTTATCCAGCTCATTTTACAGATAAGGAAACTGAGGCAAACAGAGTGAGGTGACTTGCCCAGGGTCACATAGCTAGGAAGTGTCTGAGGCTGGATTTGAACTCACAAAGACGAATCTTTCTGATTGTAAGCCAAGTACCATATCTCCTGGGTCACTTAGCTGCTGTCAAGGATGAATTCCTTGTAATTTCTGGCCACAATGATGATCACACATTGCTATCACAAACCTCTCTGTTTCTATGAACAAATCAGCTTTATATTCATTTATTTATTTTCTAAATTGTCTCTGAAGCATATTGTTAGTCAAGTTCATGTGAATGTCATCCATGAAAGATCTTCTGATTCCACTCCCGTGTCTCATCCATCTCACAGGTTCCATCCAGATCAATATCAGTTCTGTCCCATAAACCCTTTGGTGTTATCAGCTTTCACTACTTTTAATAATAGCTAGCATTAACATATCACCTACTATGTGCCAGGCACTTTACAATTATTATCTCATCCAATCCTCACATATTGTAAGATAAATGCTATTATTATCCCCATTTTACAGATGAGGGAACTGAGGCAAAGAACTTATTTGGTGAATATCTTCATCATATCCCTCTGTCTCCTCCCCTGTAATAAAAATGAGGCATCCTTTCAATTGTTCTCAAGTTTCTCCTTTTCAGCACCAAGGTCTGGGGTCCAAGTTCTTGCATTTGGGAATAGTAGTAGAAAAGTAGAAAAATCTGAGTTCCTCTTGAGGATTAGCAAGGCTCAAATTCATGGCTTGTTCACCTTCTGGAGCAAAGGCATGTTAACTCATAAGGCAGCCCCCATCCCACTCAGTGTCTACATGGCATTATTTGATCAATATTACCTTGACTGACTGACTGACTAACCATAGGTAATCAAGAGATGGCCATATCTGTCTCCCAGAACATTGGGGAAGAGAAGGGAAATGATATATATAAAGCTCTCGAGGCTGCCAGAAGACAGGTGGCAGACAAATATAGGCAATAAGGCTATTATTCTACAAGTAGAGACACACGTAGAAGCCCTAAAATATATTAGGAATTTCCAAGAGCCAGGACCTTAACATACCAGTGAGAAACACCTTCCTCTTAAATGTGGGAGACAGATGCCAGCCATTACAACTTCATTTCTCAAATACCCAATGGTTCCCATGTTGGTTCTGGAGTCAGAGGACTTGAGTTCAAATCCATCTCAAAATCTGGGGTACCCTTATGGGTCTCAGTTTCCTCCTCCGTAACAATAAGGATGTTGAACTGAATGATTTCTAAGAGCCTTTCCATCCTTAAATCTATGATGCATAGGACTTAGCGGATCTAACTAAGGTAGCCAATATAACTCTGGTCATCTCATAGCTTCAGTTTGCTCAACTGTAAAATGCATATCTTAACCTAGATGACCTCTAAGGTTCTCTCCCATTCTAAAATTATGATCATTTAACCAAACATTGACAGAATTCCTGATTCTCAAGGTTGTAAAAGACCTCAGAAACCAGCCCATACCTGAACAGGAATGTCTTCCATGATATACCAAGCAAATGGTTGTTCAGCCTTTGCAGCATAAGGGAGCTCACCACCTCTTGAGGAAACCCAGTTCACTTTGGGATGGCTCTAATTATTGGGAAGGTTGGGTTTTTTGTATCTTTTTACATAGAGCTAAAGCTTGGTTTCTGCCCTTTAACCCAGTTCTTTACTCTAAGGCCAAGTAGGAGAATCTTAATCCCTGTGACACATGACAGCCTTTAAGACAGGATGTTCCAAAAGTCTTGGTGTAAGTTTGAACTATTTAAGCATAAAGCTGCACTGAGACTTTGGGGACACCTTGTATTTGAAGACAGTGATCATGCTGTACTCCTCTACTCTCCCCCAAACCTTCTTAACTCCAAGATAAAGACTTCTAGTTTGGTTCCATCGACTATTTATCACATAGCCTGGTCAGGTAATGCTAGTTAAAAGTAGTGAAGGCTGATAACACCAAAGGGTTTATGGGACAGAACTGATATTGATCTGGATGGAACCTGTGAAATGGATGAGACACAGGAGTAGAATCAGAAGATCTTAACTATCTTGGCTGCCCCCCAATCCCATGTGTCAAAGTCCTGAAAACATGGTGCCTGGATGTGAGTACAGCTCTCCACTTGGGGTCTAACCAAGGAAAGCCGAGCTGTCAATATGAATAATGGGAAGCCCATCCTATATCCCTACTCCTAACTCACGTCTTCCAGCACTTTAGTTTCCAAATGGTTTTCTCATCCATTATATCATTTGATCCTGACAACATAACCAAAGGAGGCTGAAAAAGACAGGGCAGGTATTCGTGGGCAGAGGACTCACACTGGAAGTCACATGTGGGAGGAGAACCCGGGCTGTAAATACATTGCAAGGCATGTGAATCCATTTGGCCATTTATATTTCTGAACTATGTGTTTCAGATTAGTAATGAATGTGGACCTTGGGGACCAGGGCACAGAACAAACAGTATGGTGCCACGGAAGAAGGATGGGGTTGGAATTCAGAACTGGAAGTCAGATCTGGGTTTGAATTCCAGCTTTAAGACTCACTGCTGTCTGTGTGACCTTGGGCAAGTTCTCTCCTGCCTCCAGACCCCAGGCCTCAGTTCCAGCATTTCCTATGGCTCTGAATCTATGAACCTAAGAACCCATGATGGAGAGAGTAGGTCTGGGAAGGGTTTAGAGCATATGGATTTAGCTCAGCACTGACCCTGGGTGGGACACAGGACATATATAGAAGACCATTAGGGTCCCTAGTTATATGTTCTAAGATAACCTTTTCCACAATTCTGACTTTTTGTACCCTGAGGCACCTCCCCACCCTGACATCCCCAATTCTAAGACCCCTCCCAGCTCTGTTTTGAGGCCCCTCCCAGCCCTGACATCCCCTGTTCCAAGGCCTCTCCTAGATCTGACAGTCCCTGTTCTAAGGGTTTTCTGAGCTCAGATATTCCCAATTTTATGGTCTCTCCCAGCTTATTTTCCAAAGTCCACCCTGTCTCAGGGCCTCTGCTAAGCTCTGAGGCCACAGTCATAGCCCGGGAGCCTCATCTCCTCCAGGGGACGGGAGGGGTATTTCTGCTGGCCAGCTCATCACAGATCCGCTGACCTGTAGCTTCACACCAGTTGTGCTAACATTTTTCAAAAGCCACCAGAACCTAATGGGTAAGAAAACTTGGGCCCCAAATGGCAGCAACCGGGGGCATTCCAGCAGAAATGCACACTCCATCGAGTTGGAAAAAAGCCACTTTCAAAGGTCGCCTCCATCCTGAGCCCTGGCTGACTGTATTTACATGAAGCTCGATGCATGTTTGCTATAGTCATGAATCATTACTGACACGTCGCTGTCTCCCCCGTTTGTCAAGAATTGATTTTCGTCGGCACCCTCGAATTACAGAGGAAATTAAAAACCTATCAACGTGCTTTAATGTTGTCCAGACAACTAGCAGAGGCTGGGATGAGAGGCCATTCTGTTGAGAAAGTGGAAAAGCCTTGGGATATGCTCATTCATTGCCTAACAGATGTGAATTTGAAGGCGGACCTTCTGTCACCCTCCAGTTTGGGTTATAAACTCGTGTTGATGTACATGGATGCTGTGTGGACAGCTGAGTGTTCTCATACTTTGAATGCTTGACCCAGAGTCAGGGAGACCCAAGATCGAATCCTGCCTCAGGCTCTCACTGGCTGAGAGACCCTGGGCAAACCACTATAAATTTTTAGTCTCTGTTTCCTCTTCTGTAAAATGAAAACAATAATAGTACCTTTTATGCAGGGTTATTGTGAGGGTCAAGTGAGAAAATATATGTAACATGCTTCTAAAAATCTCAAAATGTTAAACAAATGTCATTTATTATTATTATATCATTATTCACACACATACCCACACACCTCCCAGTAGGCAAGGGTTCATCTTTTTTTTTTTTGCTTTTTGGAGGGGGGAAGGCAGGGCAATTGAGGTTAAGTGACTTGTACAAGGTCATACAGCTAGTAAGTATTAAGTATCTGAGCCTGGATTTGAACTCAGGTCCTCCTGACTTCACTCTGCCACCTATCTACCCTGTGGGTAGGGCTGAAGTACTCCTAGGGTCTTTAAGGTCTATGAATAGATTTCTGGGGTTCCAAGAAGGTGAATTGGGAAAAAATTTTCATCAGTCTCTAACTAAAACACAGCATTTATTTCCTTCAAACATTTAAAAACACCTTTCTGAGAAAGGGTCCAAAGGCTTCCATAGACTGCCAAAGGGGTCCAGGTATCCAAAATGGCAAAGTCATCCTGGATGAGCATGCAAGCTCATTGTCTTTGTATCCCAGCCCACAGCACAGTGCCTGGCACCAAGGGGGCTTAATGGATGCTTGCATCCTTCATATTTCATCCAATTTGATTTAGCAGAAACATATTTAACAGGTGCCACTTGCAAAGAGTCCTGTGCCACGTGCTTAAGTTAATACAAAGAAGACAACATGGTTCATGGGTCTTCTGGACCTTTAGAGCCAGAAGAGGTCTTGGAAATCATCAATACCACCTCTCTATGGGCCTCAGCTTCTTTATCTGGATAATGGATGAGGGGAAGATGCTGGACCAGATATTCTTGAAGCTCCTTCACAGCCTTGCCACTGAAACATTGCTGAAATAAGTGGACTGTTGGACAGGGCTTGGGGATGTCATTGCTAGGAACGTGCATGCCTCATTTAAGGAAGATTCTCTTCCCCCTGTGACAGGGGTTTGTGGGGCCCTGAATTAATGCTTCTCCTCTTTGTGGATCCTGAGATGTGGCAGCCTTGGGTGTATGCAATCTTTGATTTACACGATCTCATCTGGCCCACTATATCTAAACATCCCAGCCATGCTTCCTGGACATTTTCTTGCAAGGCCTCTTCCCCTCCATATTCCCTCAGTTCTATACCTACTAATTAAAAATTAATTCAACTATATCAATCTTCTTCCCTCTTGGATCCATTTCACTATTTTGTGACTTTTCAAATTAATGTTTCCCTCGCTGGACATCATTGCTCAATATGTGTGGTCTCCCCCATTAGAATTTAAGCTTCCTCAGGGCAAGGACTGTCTCCACTTTTATTTCCTATGATTGTCACATATTTAATACATGATTTTTCATTCATTCATTCATTCATTCATTCATTCTTCACTTAAAATTCTGGGCCTTGATTTCTTCATCTAGAATATGAGTGGGTTGAACAAAACAACCACAGAGTTCCTGCTCTTAATCTTTAATTGGCATGATACTGTGGAAAGAAGTTGGGGAACAGAGTCAAAAAAGGTTTGTGTTCAGATGTCAGCTCTTGGGCAAGTCACATCCCTTCTCTACAGCTCAGTTTATTCCTCTGAACAAGGACGGGTCAGACTTACACTGAAGCAACGGCAGTATAAACCAAGCTACTTTGCCATTCTTTCTGCCGCACTGGGATTTGACATAGATAAATCCTAGGAGAGGAGATGACCAGACTCCATCTTTCAGAAATCGCTAGCATCATGGGTAGCTGAGAAGATTCAAGTTTCAGCTCTGCTACTCATTTGCTTTCCAACCCTAGGTAAATCACTTCCCTCTTTCATCTTCTGAGTTTACTAGTCAAGAAAATGAAGAGATTGGACTAGATGTTGCTAAGGTTATTTCCAGCTCCAAAATTCTATGATTTAACTATCAATCTCCATACCTAAATCAAGTACCATACCCATGGGCTAGGCAGGCTTAGGCTAATTTGGGTTATACTATTGGGAGCAGAAAATAATAAGAATGAACTTTTATATAATTTTGGAAATGTATTGATGGATAGATGGATGGATGGATACATGTTTCCTTAAGAAATATTTACCCAACTTCATGATCCAGGGGAGAAGCCTACCTCAGGATGAAGCCATTGCATCTAAAAGAGGCAGGTAGAAGTGGCAGAAGAGACAGCACCCTGGGGATCAGTGTGCCATATTATTGCCTCCACCCTTGGCAGAGGCTCATTTGCTTTGTTATATCCCTGGTTCGATGCTTCCACTCAAGTGCACTGACAAAGATGCCTTCTTGGCATGCTGAAAGGTCATACCAAGGAAAAAAGGCTTAATATGTCATATAGATGGATTCCACATCGATCATCCAAGAACCCACCTAGCTAAACTCAGGGATGCTCACTCCCAGAGGCTTAGTGACCGTGAGATCAGCAGCTCCCAATGCGCCATCTGTCAATACAAGAATGGAGTGCCCTCACCAAGGAAGCACTAACCCAGCATCCTTCTACAACTATATGGATTCCAAATGGAAAATGAGCCAAGTGTACAGGACTCAGAGTTTCTCCAGAGGGAGAATAATCTCCTCTCATGACAGACAGAGACATAATACTGTCTTTCAAGCCCAACGTAAAGTCGTGGTATGAAACCGGCACCAAAGCAAATGATACATCCAGCAGTAATTAGTGAAGATTACACAGTAATTAAAATCACGATGATTATGTGAGTGAGAATAATTTATACAATAATCTCTATGCTCACACTGCAATATGGTACACATCCAATGAAAACAGACCAGAGTGGCTTTTGGTAATAAATTCAGAGCATAACATTGCTAATTACGTGGTGACAGACGGACCATTGAGGCTAGGATATAAATACAGTCTCCAACAGGATACAGAATCTATTGGGGACTTCATGGGACTGGCCAGTGGAGGAGGAAATGATGCCCCTAAGCCTGAGAGAAGAGAGAGAGTGATGTACAATGGTTATAGACACATATTGGTTCTATGATCCTGGACAAGACACATAACCTCTCAGCACCTGAGACAGTTCTCTAAAACTTGATTTTAGACCTGATGCCTATCTGCTTTAGTAGAGGGAATTTCCATCCCAGGAATCCTCTACATTGATAAAATCACAGGTCCAGATGCCCTCCTCCCCTCCAAAAAAGAAAAAAGGCACCAAAACTGCTTCATGAAATCTCTGCCAATGATTATATAGGTAAGAGAGAGAAGAAAACCTGCAAATTCTGTTTGAGATGCAGTGGGCAGTTTTCCCTTTCTTTTTTAAGTTTTCCTAAGTCTCCATCATGATTTGGCTCTAGCCTTGAGTTTAACCTTTTTTTGCATAACCTCCTTTGTTTCATTCTCTGTTCTAGCCAAACTACAACTAGCAAAAAGTCTCAGCTAATACCCCACCTTCTACAGCAAGCCTTTCCTGGTCCCCTTCAATGCCTTTCCTGACATTACCTCCATTTTGTTCTAGACACATGCATGCATACACATATACATGCATGTATATGTATATGTATAACATATGCACACATGCATATACATATACACATATGCCCATGTGCATATACCTGTATATACACATATGTTTATATATGCACATGTGTATATAAATATAGAAGTACATGGACATCTGTGTGTACACATATATACACAGAGAGTACTCATAGAAAGGTGGAGACAGAGAAAAATCTTGTATGCACTCTGTGTGTCGGTACCTCTCAGCTCCTCCATTAGAATGCCAGTTCTTTGCAAAAGCAAGGATGGAGTTTTTTCCCTTTCTTTGTATCCCCAGAACTTTGCAAAGTACCTAGAATACAGTAGGTGCCTAATAAATGTTTCTTGACCAGGTCTCATTGCCTATGGGGAGATGTCAAAGAAGGGCACCTTCTTCCTAGTTCTTTCTTTCTCCTTAGCAAACTCCAACCTCCCTGGGAGGAATCACCTTGAACCTAACCTTAGATGATGCCACTTTCCTAAAGAGAGGGACATCATTAAAAGTAACTTCCCAATGGGCCCTGTCTCATCCTGGAAGAGGTCCACTTGGACGTAGAAGGTCCCTCTAAGTACCCAGACTGGGTGCTCCACACGACCACATGGCTGTCCATCAGTCAGCTAGACCTGAGACCTGAGGCTGGCATGGCGTCCCAAGCTTTTGGGGCTGGTGCCAGAGATTCAGGGAGACTCTGGGGCCAAGTATGGCGGCAGCCACTGCTGAGGTCATAAACACTCTCTCCCTGTGTCACTAATTAAATTTAGTATCACCATTTCTAGAAGCTCTTGCATTTTTCAGAGGCAGCAAGGCGTCTTCTTGGCCATCCATCACCAGGTTTTAGGTATATTTCTCTTTAGCTGACACTTCCTTATAAATAACACAGACAGGGATTTTTTGGAGTCATAAAACTGTCTCTCTCCCTCCTCTTTCTCTTTCTCTCTCTCTCTCTCTCTCTCTCTCTCTCTCTCTCTCTCTCTCTCTCTCTTTCTCTCTCTCCCCTCTTTGTTTCCCCCACAATTTTTTTTCTTAACCATCTAGGAGATGTTCTAGTTTGCTCAGTCATTCAGTTACTCAACAAACATCTATTAATTACCAACTGTATGCAGTATGGTATAGTGAGAACTTGGAGTCTGGAGAACTTGGGTTCTTATCCTGGCTACAAATCTCAGAACTAACATATGAGATAACTGGCAAGTCATTTTGGCCTTATGGCCCTTAATTTCCTTATCTACAAAAGCAGATAAAAGTGCCTGTAGTTCTTACCTCACAGAATGGTTTCAGGGATCAAATGAAATGCTGTTTTGATAGAAATCTTCCAGTCTTAAAATGTTCCAGAATTATCAGCTGGAATTATGCACACAGCCTTACCCCACTGCTGTGGGGGAGACGGAGGGAGTGGTGACCTCAAGCTGGAGAAGATGAGGTCCCTCTATTCCAGTGCAGGTGGGATATTCCAGATATTCCAGAAACATTTACTAGGCACCTACTGAGATGGGATCTGGGCAATGGGCTATTTTTCCTGCAGCCATGGGGCAGTGTGTGGTTCTCTGCCTCATGTTCATCCTAGGTTCTAAGCCCCCCCTTAGAGTGAGCCATCTGTGCCATAAATAGCTCCATTTACATAGCACTCCAAGGTCTGCAAAGTGCGTGTGTGTGTATGCATATATACACACATAAACCAATACATACACATACATACATATATTATCCTTGTGGGAGCCTTACAACCACCCCAGGAGGTAGGTGCTTCTGTTATTCCCATTTCACAGAGGAAGAAACTAAGGCTGAGAGAGGGTAAATAACTTATGTCACCTGAGCTACTAATTGTCTCAGTCAAGACTCAATGTCAGGTCTTCCCATCTAATGCTCTCTCCACTGTGCCACTAAGCTATTATAGGCTCCCTCCCAACCCTGACATCCCCTGTTCTAAGCTTCCTCCCAGCCCTGACATCCCCTATTCTTAGGCCCCTGTCAGCTCTGACCTCCCTTATCCTAACGGCTCTTCCCAGCTCTGACATTCCATATTTTAAAGCCCCTCTCACTTTTATAATCCACATTTTAAAATCCCTCTGTTATGAGTCTAGGATCCAAGGTCCCATCTAGTCCTAAGATGCTATAATCCTCTGATTTTAAGACTCCTTTTTACCAGTGGACCAATTTTTCTTCTATGTTTTTCAGTGAGTATTCATTACACAGCATATCATTAGGATTTTCTTGACATTAATGGATAATACTTGGCCAGCTCTTTTGGAGTCAGTGAACTCCTCCTTGGATATATCTGAACTGATTAAAGAGAGAACTTAAAGCATCATGTACTCAAGAAAACAACCCTATTTACCCAACAGGAATTGGCCGGTTGTGGTGTGAATATTTCAAACACACACACACACACACATTGTATAACCTTTGGAAAATTATTTCTCATTCCTGGATCTCAGTTTCTGCTTCATGTAAAGATTAATATGAATATATATCCATAATAAAAGCAAGAATTAGTCCAGGCAGGAGAATGATAATGACCTTGTTCTCTGGGGTGAGCAGTGGGTTCTTACACCTTTCCCCATCCTGCTCATTTGTATCAAAAACCAAAATAATTAAAATGAATGTTAAAAAAATATTTGAACATGTAACTGGGGGAAAATAAAATATTATTTATACAAAGTAAGAAATATAAAATACCAAAATAATTGGGGGTTGAAAAAGTGGGGGGCCCAAAGTTTAGGGGAATTAAAATTCAGAAGTGATTCTGACTAGCTGTCATTAAGCATTTTGATGTTAAGCAGGGGCCACAGGGAATTTCTCAGGCTAAGTTAAATTTGGGGGGATGTTCTATGTTCCAAAGACCTCAGCAATTGAGGGTGAAGGATATCCTTTTGGAAAGGAGGTATCTACTTTAGCCAAGGCTCTGAGAATAGATCAAAGCTTCCCATGGGAGTAAGAAGCTGGTTTGAGGTTTTTCTTTAGAGTAAGAGTCTGTGTTTTCAAGTTTTGCCTTTCTAAAAAGGTAGTCTCTCCCTTTAGGCTAAGAAAAGAGCCAGCAGGGCCAATGTCTCCTCTTATGGAGAAGTAACAACAGCTGGGCCCAAAACACCAGCTTGACAGTAGAGGCCAGGAGGAAAGAAAAACTCTATAGTTTTGTGTCCAGAGGCCCTTACCTGGAAGTTGCCATAGTGACCACAGCATCAGTGGAATACCACCAAGCAGTGGCCACAGAAGATCAACAGGGGCTGATATTTTGGCAGAGACTGTGCCCTAGATTCCCATATTTAGCAGACAATGAATGCCATGAAAAAAATTTTTTAATTCAGTGGGAAGTACACCAGGGAGGTTCAGTGTGACATCAAAAGACCTCTTTGGGGGCAGCTAGGTGGCACAGTGAATAGAGCAATAGCCCTGAAGTCAGAAGGACCTGAGTTCAAATCCAGCCTCAGACACTTGACCTGCTTACTAGCTGTGTGACCTTGGGCAAGTCACTTAAACCCAATTGCCTTGCCAAAAAAAGACTTCTTTCGCCTCACAGTCAAAAGCAAGATTTGTCTCTCTACCCAGGAGCAACTGGTACATGTTCTCTCCACAGGAATACCCCTCAAGGTATGTGCCATGGCTAAACACATTCCCTACATGTGAATTCCTCCATGTCTTCCTGGTCAACCAAGTTATCAGGTGTCTACTATATGCCACACACCATGCTAGGGTGGTAGGAATTCAAAGACAAAAAATAAAATCATCCCTGCCTTCAAACAGCTTATATTCTATGGGGTAAGACAACCTGTATGCACACAAATACATTCAAAGTAAGGACGTACAAAGTATAAGTCCACTCTTCCCATGCACAGATGAAAATTTGCAGGCCTATCTCTTCCTGGTCTGACTAGCTGCCTCTTTCCTTTGAATTAATTGTATCCCCTAGTTTATTAAAGAAAATAAGCACATAGGTGGGGGGATTAAGGGTTATAGGTGTGTTTGCAACCCTGAGCTATGCCTTGAACCTGAGGTAGTCTTCTTTGATATGAAGCCTTTTTTGGATCCCCCAATTCCATTTCTCCCAGAGTTTTCCTTGTATCTGTCCTTTGTATCTGTCCATTGCTTTTGTGTATGTCCATTTCCGCCTTGTATCTGTCCCTTTCCCTTGTATATGTCCCTTTCCTTTGTATATGTCCATTTCCACCTTATATCTGTCCCTTTCCCTTGTATATGTCCCTTTCCTTTGTATATGTCCATTTCCACCTTGTGTTTGTCCCTTTCCTTTGTATATGTTCATTTCCTTTTCCCTTGTATGTGTCCATTTCCACCTTTTATCTGACCTTTTCTTTGTAGTCCATTTCCTTTTCCTTTGTATCTGTTCATTTTCATATTGCATCTGTCCTTTTCCTTTGTATATGTCCACTTCCAACTTGTATCTGTCCCTTTCCCTTGTATATATCCATTTCTGTATTGTGTCTGTCCCTTTCTTTTGTGTATTTCCATTTCTTTTTCCTTTGTATATGTCCATATCTGTCTACCTCATTTCTGTGGTTAGCACATAAACTTCTTAAAGGCAGGGGCTAGCTCAGTTTTGTCCGTATCCCCAGCACTGGGTATGGTCCCTAATATATTTTTTCTTTTTTT
>CM053594.1:14926734-14955264 GCA_028646575.1 Pseudocheirus occidentalis
CAAAGTGAATGAGAGCGGGGAACTAGAAAGCACAGGGCATAGCTACTCGTGGGGTGGCTGCAGGAAATGTTAATTCTGTGACTGAGGTTTGGAAGAAAATGGAGCTATTTGGGCCACAGGGAAGCTTAATAATGGTCCAATGTGAGGCATGACAGGGTGTTTGATAAGTGTGTCTAGCATTGTCTAATTGTAGTAGAAGGAACAGAAGGTGGAGGAGGAGGGCAAGGGGAAGAGATAGAGAGGAGGAGAAGGAGGGGAGGAAGAAGAGGGGAAGAGGAGGAAAGGAAGAGGAGGGGGAGAGAAGGAAGGAAGGACAAGGAGGAAGAGAATGAGGAGGAAGGGGGGAAAGGAAGGGGAGGAGAAGGAAGATAGGAGGAAAGGGGGAAAGAAGAGAGAGGAAGGAAGGAGGTAAATAAGCAGCTGCAAAACCAGCATCCTGCCAAGTATAAAACTATGGGAATGAAGGGAGAGTCTGCATCATTGTTCTCAACTGACATCACCACTGTGCTTTAAGGGGCCCAAAGTACTATCCCTCCTTTTCCTCATGCAATCTTCACAGCAAGCTATAGGGTTGTTGGACCACAATTGTTCTCATTTCACAGACTTTCAGAAAGGTAAAGGGATTTGCCTGTAGTCACACAGCCACTGTCAGAAATGAGATTCAGACTTGGCCAGATACAGGGAAAAGAGTATTGGAGACCGAGGTCTTGTGTTCAAGTCCTTCCTCTGATCCTTGTGACCTACATGAACTCAGGCAAGCCCTTTAATTTTCTGTACACAAAGGCCTAGGAGCATCCCCAGAACCCTGAGAGGAAAACACTCCTAGCCTTCTTCTCATTTCCCAAGTGAGAAGACTGAGGCAGAGGTGAAGTGATTGGTGTTTGAGGTCATATTTGAACTTAGGTTTTCCTGACTCCGTGCCCAGCATCTAATAGCAACAGCTGCAATTATATAGTGCAGGAAATGAACAAAAAAAGTACCTTCTACTCTTTCCATGTTGTCTTCACAAAAACCCTGCGAGCCAATGGAGGAATGATTGTCTTTAATTTACAGATGAGGAAACTGAGTCTCAGAGAGGTTAAGTGACTTGCCCAGTGTCTGAGGAAGGATTACAACCCAGGTGCTTTTCACTCCCACCTCCACCTCACAGGCCCCATCAGTTAGTTGGCCCTAGTGACTCCTCAGACAGTGACAATTCCTCATCTGAATCAACGACATATCCTTTCCCATGCAGTCAATGCGTTGCTTCCTCCTCCTCCCTTCCTCCTCATGCCCCTCTTCCCTTCCTCCTCCCCTCCTTCACCTCTTCCCCTCCTCTTTGCCCTCTCTTCCAGCTTCTCCTCCTTTTGTTCCTTCCCCTACCTTGGCCCCATACCAGGCACATTTCTCAAATACCCTACCATTCCTCACCACCTTCCCTCTTCCCACCCTTCAACCCCTGCTCTACTCTCTCGCCAGATGTTTTCCAGCACAAGCCAAGAGGGTCATCTGGTGGCAGACAGACACCTTTGGTAAAACCTTGAGGATGATAACAATTTAGAAGTCCATCTGGGAAGAATTTTCCTGACATCCTCAGCACACTGAGGCTGCTATAAGAAAAGTCCTCTGTGAGAAAGGGGCCTGGGTCTGTCAGTCTGTCTGTCATCAGAGGATCTGGGCTTGAATTCCAGCCTGGGGCCTTGTACAAGCCCCTTCCCTTCTCCAGAGGTCAGTGTCCTCCCTCTAAGTAAGGTTGCCTCAAGCTGGAACATTCTACATCATCTACACCCAAACACAAAGGGTGTGATGGTGCAGGGCACAAGCTACTTTTTGGCTCAGTCCATTTGGTTAACATGCAAATAAGTTGCTGAAGGTGAAAGCATTTGGCCAAACAGACTGCTGGGCATTCAGTAAATGCACAATGGGTAAACTGATTAAACTTTCTTCTACTCTGTTGCTAGTTGAGTCACAAAGAAGACTTTTGCCTCCACACGATCTTTAGGGGAAGGAGTGATGGAATGAAAGGCAAACCTTAAGACTGTGCCAAGGCTCTGCTACTGACACTCAGATGTCTCTAGTCCTCAGTTTCCAGTTTTGTAAAATGGACATAATAAAACCAAAGTGGTGAACCACATGTGGGATTTAGAGCCAGAGGTCTTTTCAAAGCCTGACTCTGCAACCTACCACTTTCTGTGACCTTGGGCCAGTCATTGAATTCTCCTGAGCCTCATTTGTTCTATCTAGAAAAGGAGACCAGAGCCAGGTGTGGAGGCCCATGACCATGAGGCCAACTCACCTGGAGGCTGAGGCTGGTGGATCTCTTGAGCTCAGGAGTTCTGAGCCACTGTGGGCCATGCCCTTGACTGTCCACACCAAATCTAGCTTCAATATGGCAGGCCCCTGTGGAGCAGCAGGCCACCAGATTCCTTAAGGAGGGTCAAATGAGCCCAGCTTCTCATCTACTCAGTAGTGGCATCAAATTCATACCCTTTCAGCCTGGATGAGATAGAAAGACCCAGTCTTTTTGTCTTTTTTTAAGAGATTAAATCAGATTGCCTCTAAAGACCCATTCCAACACTGACTCTGATGGTCTCCATTAAATTATTACCTTTCTCTGGGCCTTCATTACCTCATCCATAAAATGGGTATAATAATACTTAGATTGTCTATCCTATATAGTGAAAGTAGTGTTCTGCAAACTGGAGGAAAAAAAAGTCAGTCAATCATTCAGTCAGAAAGCATTCCTTATATCACATACTATATTCCAAGCAGTTGTGTTATGTGTTCAGAATACAAAGAAAGACCGAAATACAGGCCTTGCCCCCAAGGATTATCCATTCTAACAGGGGAAGACAAAACCAATGAAAACTAGGCCAATACTGGGTTCTAGTCAAGGTAGATGGAAGGTGAGCTGAGGGAGGAGGCTGGGGACTGGAAAGGTCTCCCACAGAAGGCTGGAGCTGAGTTGAGACTCAAAGGACCCAGGGATGCCAGGAGGGAGAGGCCAGACATACGGGGGAAATGAGAGTTATTTTTATGAAAAATTATCATTTTATTATGATGATATTCTATATAATGTTTCATGAGATCATTGTTACATTATGTTTATTATATTATAATGTTTTTAATGATATTCTACCTCCACACTGGCATTGCCTGGGACTAACGTAACCCAGTTTGGGGCTTGAGGCAGTGAGGCTGGGGCATCAGAAGAAAGAGCAGAAGCCAGGAGGGCCCTTGCATCAGTGGCTGCATGGCCACTGTTGACAGTCTTACCTCTGATCCAGAATTCCACTGCCATTGGCTGACTGCTGCAAAGGACTTCTCCCTGTGCTGCTGGATCTGGACAGGGTTGAGCTTGGGGACAAACTGAGCCATGATCTGATGCTTTCCATTGGCTGAGAGCTGATGGAGGAGTCCAGAAGGGACTGATTATCTCTGAAACAAGAGCACAGAATTATCCATCCCTGCCCAAAGGGGAGGCACAAAGTATCAGCATCATCCATATTGGCCCTTCTGTGATGACCCCAGCCTTCCTTCCCTGTCTGTTCTACCTCACTCAGTGTCTAACCTTCACTCCCTGGGGGGCAGGGGGCTAGACTCCCCTGGACCTCAGCTTCTCAGCTTGTTTGTTTTCACCTTTAAAGTAAGAAGGTTGAAATAAATTATCTCTAAGATTCCTTCTAGCTCAAAAGCTTCCTGTGCCAAAGTTGAAGTGATTGAGAGATGAAAGGGTATGCATGAGTCATCCGGTCACAGTATTAGAAAAATGACAGATTCACCAAATTGGAGAAGTAGAAGGAAACTCAGGTAGCCATATGGTCCAATGAATACACATTCAATTGATTCGTTTTACAGAGATACATTCAACTAGACTACGCTGCCTCTACCTCTTAGCTTTATTGGCTTGCTTCAAGATTCAACTCAGACATCATCTCCAGCAGAATGCCTTCCCCCAGCTGGTAGTGTCCTCCTCCTCTGTTTACCTTCCATAGACTGTCTGTCCTTCTGTCTCTCTATCTATCCATTTGTCTATCTATCATCTATTTATCTGTCTATCCATTTGTCTGTCCATCCATCTGTCCATCAATCCATCCATCCATCTACCAATCTATCATCTATCTATCTATCTATCTATCTATCTATCTATCTATCTATCTATCATCTATCTATCTCTTCATCTCTCTGCCTATCCATTTGTCTATCCTTCTATCCATCCATCTGTCTATTTCATCCACCAATCCACCCATCCATTTATCTATCTATTTATATACACACATATAAGTATGCATGCATGCGTGTGTGTATATTCTGTATCCATATGTGCTAAATTCAAACTATGATCTTTCCACTATGATACAGAGGAAGTATTGGTTGAGGAGTGGGGGGGGGAGAGACCTTGGAGCACAGAATGTCAGAGATAGAGGGGAACTGAGAACACAGAACATCACTACTCCACATTCCATAACTCTTCCCTGTCTTAGCAGTGCCCAGTCTCCATGTCCAGGATGTACCCTCTCCTCTCTTATGACTCAAAATTTCTTGTTTCCTTCAAGACTCTCTTGTCAAGCACCAACTTCTTCACGAAGTCAATTCAAGACAACAAGCATGTATACATTGCCTACATGTACCAGGCACTGTTCTAAGCACTAGGAATGCAAAGAAAGGCAAAAGATGGTTCTTGCCTTCGAGAAGCTCTCCATTTCACAGGGGAGAAAACAAGCAAACAAGTTGAATACAAACAAACGATATACTGAATAAACTGGAGATAATCAGTGAGGGAAAGCAGTAGTAGTAGTAAGAGAGATCAGGGCCAGTTTCTTGCTGAAGGCAGCATTTTAGCTGGGTTCTAAAGACAGCCAATAAAATTGTTCAGAGTTGGGAGATGATCTTGCATGAGGAAAAGAAATGAGGCCAGTGTCACTGGGTCTCAGAACATGGCGGAAAGTTGAATAAGGTATAAGAAGGCTAGGGAAAATGGAGAAAGGCCAGGTCATGAAGGGACTTACAAGTCAGGGAATTTTTTATTTGATTCTGGAGGTAACAGGAAGCCATTCAAGTTTATTGATGAGAGACTGGGGGTGATATGGTCAACCCTGTGCTTTAAGGTTGCCCTAGCCATTTGACAACCAAATGGAGGAGGATGAACTAGAATGGGGAGAGAGAGACCTGAGGCAGAAAGACCCACCAGCAGTTACTGCAATATTGTGGGTGAAGAATGATGAAGTTCTGCACCAAGATAGGGGCATTATATGTGGGAGATGTCAGGAAGGTAGAATTGACAGAACTGGGAACAGATTGGACATTGGGGAGGGAGAGAGAGGGAGGAAACCTTTCTTGATCCCTCCAACAGCTAGTGCCCTCCCTCTCCAAACCAGTTTGCATTCATTTTGTTTATGTGCATTCTGCTCATATTCATTTGTGTGTGTGTGTTGTTTTCCCCAAGAGAATACGTCAATGAAACACCAGGCATTTATGGAACTGCTACTCTACTACAGAACTTTCTTCAAATAATGTTTCATTTTTATCTCTGTAGCCTCAAAATTGAGCCCAGGGGCTGCTGGCACATAGTAGGTAGGATCTTAACAAATTATATTCCATTTTCATTTCAATATAAATGGCTCCCAGATGCATTTCATCACCCTTGTGATGTCATTGGTCCACCACCAGCAACAACATAGTTCTGTTTTCCCTCCCGGGATTCAGTCCTCCAGCACCCGCTGCCTACTGGATATTTCAAACTCTATTTACCAAAGGCATCACCAACTCAAAATGTCCAAAACAGATCTCATTATCTTTTCTCCCAAACCTACTCTTCTTCCAAATTTCCCCACTACTATCAAGGACACCACTGTCCTTCCAGTCACCCAGCCTCATTGCCATCCTCAACTTTAACTTCTCTCTCACTCTCCATGGCCAATAAGTTGGCATTCCTCACTGTTTCAGTCTTCCCAGTTCCTTGGAATATGTCCTCTTCAATCACACACACACACACACACACACACACACACACACACACACATCTAGTAGTTCAGGCTCTCATCACCTTTCCCCTGGACTGGACTTTATAGTCTCTCTGCCTACAGACTTTCCCTACTCCAATTGATCCTTCACACAACCACCAAATACATTACCCTTGTGTGGAATGAGTGAAAACTTCTCAGTTTGGGGTTATCAGTCTTTCCCTTCCCCCTCTTCCGTGGCTGATGTCAATCACTTTTACCTTCCTTTGTCTGTTTTCCCTCCTTGGTGAGACCCTGCCCCCCCCCTTCTCTTGCTGTCCCAGTTGGGAAGAATTTGGTGAGACGTGCCTCTCCACCAACAAGAGAGGAAGCAGTTGGGAAAGGGGGCTTGACTAAGTTAAGTTATAAATTCTGGTTCTACCCTTTGAAACACGCCCTCTCTCCCATTCCCAGGCATGGGAGCAGAATGCCCTCTTCTCCCGTGGAAGAGAATAAACTCCTGTTCTTATCCTAAGGCATCTCTGTGTTCACTTTTCTTACTAAATTAAGGATGAAGGGTATTTTTCAACCCAAACACCCTGAAGCACAGATCCGACCATATTATTCCCCTGCTCAATAGCCTTCAATGGCTACCTATTGCCTTTAAGAATCTCTGGTTTCTTCTTGCCTCAGTTCACACCCTCCCTTCTGCAGAAGGCTTTTCTCAGTGCCTCCCACCCCCCTCTGGTTGATAGAACACCTCTTTGGAACCACCTCATTTCATCACTTCATCTTTCTGTACCTATTCATATGTGGAAGAATTATCTTCCTCATTAAGATGTAAACTCCTTGAAGGCAGGGACTGTTCGACCTTTGTGAAACTCAAGTGTCTTTGTATCACCAACACTTAAGTAAAGAGTGAATACTTAATTATTGCACACAGTAAACACTAAGTAATTGCTTTTTGATTGACTGATTGATTGAATGGTTAATTAATGGAAGAAGAGATTTCATTACTGAACATTAGTTTCATCACCTGTAAGATGGGGGTAATGATACTTCAGTCTCTACAATGAGGTTGTTAAGAAGCAAGTGAAATAACACAAAGTGTTTTGCAATCCTTAATTGTTATTAACATTAATAAGCATTTACTTTTGTTTGTTTTTTGTTCCAAACCAGTGATTTCTTTGGTGAGGGAGGACTCCCAGTATGGACACTCTCTACACTAAGGAAGCCTACTCAATATGTGTCAGAAGTAGTATTTGAACTCAGGTCTTCTTGACATCAAGGTCAACTCCATCCATTATACCATCCCATTTTACAGAAGAGGACACTGAGGCTCAGGGAGATCCAGTCACTTGCCCAGAAAATCTTAGCTGTCTAGCTGATGTTATATCACAACTGGGAGAGACTTCAAGGCCAGATCTCTACCCATTGGGTCATGCTGCCTGTCCTGCACTATTACTATTCCATCACATGAACCTTGTCTTCCCAACTAGATGGTAAACACCTTGCTCTGCACTGCTTCTCCAAGCTCTGAATCCAGAACAAGGGACTA
This sequence comes from Pseudocheirus occidentalis, assembly GCA_028646575.1. Lineage (NCBI taxonomy): Eukaryota > Metazoa > Chordata > Mammalia > Diprotodontia > Pseudocheiridae > Pseudocheirus > Pseudocheirus occidentalis. Next base: position 14,934,214 of record CM053594.1, read on the forward strand.
CCACTTACTCATTAAAGGAACTTGTTAACAATTTGTCAATGCCTTGATTGAGATATCCAGCCTTATCTATTTCTGCCTTTCAGGGTGACATCTGACACTCCAACAAAGATACATCTCTCAAAAGGCCCCATTTAGGGAAGAACCAGGCAGACTTTCTAAGTGGATATTGACATGTGGTCAGCAACTAACACTCCCAGAATGCGACAGATCAATCCATCATATCTCACAGTAAAGTGTCCAGTCAATCTTGGGGCAATTTCACTTACATCTCTCTTTGGGCTTGGGTAGGGGACGATTCCAGCATGGTCCGGACACTAGAAGAAAGGAATAAATGTGAATCACCTGAGCCACAAGCCCCCGGCTCCAAATGACTTTACTCTCCCCAATCAATAGCCAGAAAGGCAGATACAGGCCCCCTGGAATGTTCCCAAATGGAATGTGAAATGAGACGGACATTAAGTATGATGTTTTACCTATAGGGCAGCGAAGACTGAAATGCAGCCTTGGGATAGAGAAAATGAGGAACCAGAGATGAAAGAACCAAGGGACACTGGAGGCAAAAGCTGGTCAGACTAACCCCAGTTCTGCTTCTGCTCACTAGCTGAGGTACATCCCCTCTGGGGACCTCACTTTCCTCACCTAGAAGTAGACACAATGAGAAGCAGCTTCTGGTTCTGATTCTAGAATCCCCTGGGACACTGGAGCAGGTGAGGGAGGGGGAAAAGGACTTTTGATCATCAGTAAGCACTGTACCTGCCCCTAAAAGAGCAGCAAATGCACAGAATGAAAGAATGGCCTTAGAACAGGGGATGTCAGAGCTGGGAGGGGCCTTAGAACAGGGAATGTCAGATCTGAGAGGGGCCTCAGAACAGGGAATGTCAGAGCTGGAAGTAAAGTAACAGAATCGGGCTTCTGTCCTGCCCCAATTTCCAGATCTCCCTGGCTGTCCTGTTAGGGGGTTCAGGTCAATGTTGAATTTAAATGGCTTCTACCTTTTCCCCGTCTTGGCTTCCTATCACCATGTCAGATGTAGAGTTAACCTCCGAAACACGAACTCCTAGAGTGTTCTAGTTGGAAAGGTCCTAAGAGAGCCTTTGGAAGAGCCATGCCAGAGATCTTATGGCTACTTGGTGATAAAAATGGGGCTAAAATATGAATCTCCCAACTTCCAGATTATTGCTTTTCCCACTATACCACAAAGTTAGACTCAGGGCCATTGTCAAGAATTCTGACCCTCCAGAAAAATTCAATTGTGACACTGGGGGCAGATAAGTGTCCATCCTTTAAGAATTCATGCCAGAAGAGGAAGTGACCCTTCCCCAAGAGAGAGGGGACAATGTTCCAGCAGCATTGCTGATAATGTATGTAGGTAGGTAGATAGATGGATAGAGACAGACAAAGATAGATGAGATAAAGAAGACAGATAGATGGATGGACGGACAGATGGATGGACAGACAGACAGATAGATAGACAGATAGACAGACAGATAGACAGGATAGGTAGATAGATAGTAGCTAGATAGGTAGATAGATAGATAGATAGATAGATAGATAGATAGATAGATAGATGATAGATAGATAGATGATAGATAGATAGATAGATAGACAGATACATAGACATATAGATAGACAGACAGATAGATGATAGACAGACAGACAGATAGATAGATAGATAGATAGATAGATAGATAAATTTAGATGACTTTGGACTCATCTTGTACCATGGTGGAAAAAGAACAAGAGCCAGGGAACTTGGGTTCAAATATCAGCTTTACCAGTCACTGTGTTACCTTAGACAAGTCACTTTACCTGGTGCACCTAAAATAACAGGCTACATTAGGCGGCATCTAGGTCCCTGCCAACTCTAAGATTTATGACTTTAGACATAGATGAGCCCTCCTTTGGAGCTGGAAGTGGCTGAGGGCTCCTTCACACACACACCTATTTCTCTCTTAGAGGAGCCTCTACTCTGTCTTGGCTTGGGGTTAGGTGGTGCTTTTGGCAGATCCCCTGAGGGTTCTTGAACCCAGGGCTAAAAGGAAATAGTCAGTTGAAAAAATGTCCATTTTTTAAAATTTAAGATGGTCAACACCTGGGTTTTCCCTGAGGACCATGACTTGGAGATGCAGGTGGCTGAGCCTGAAATAGCCTCCCCAGACCCAGGAAACAAGATGTGAGCCCATTTACCTGCTGCCGCTCCCAGATGGCCTTAGGAAGCAGAATTCTGGCAAAGCGACAGCTTGATTCAGATGGCACTGGACCCTGAGATGTCTGTCACTAGGACTACTCATCATTATAGCCTCAGAGAACCAGAGAGCTTGAGCTAGAGGTTATCTAGCCCCCTTTATTTCACAAAAGGGGAAACTGAGGCCCAGGAAATTATGCAAGGATACACAGGCAGTAAGCTTCAGAGAGAGGATTTGAACCTCTGACTTTGGCAGCACAGTAATGGTCTTCCCCCTGTATCATTCAATAAGCTCCTTGAGAGCTCATTTCAGTCATGTCTGACTGTGATAAACTGAGTGTTTGAGGTTTTCTTTGCAAAGATACTAGAGTGGTTTGCCATTTCCTTCTCCAGCTTCTTTTACAGATGAAGAAACTGAGGCAAACAGGGTGAAGCAACTTTCCCAGGGCCTCCCAGTTAGTAAATATCTAAGGCCAGATTTGAACTCAGGAAGATGAGTCTTCCTGACTCCAGGCCTGGCACTCTATGCACTGTCTCCTCCCTGCAGCTGTCTGCACTTGAGAGCTTACTATCTGATTTCCCTTTATATCTCCCCCAGGGACTGATACCAGCTTTCAAAGCCCTTCATAACCTGGCCCCTAACCTTTCCTGTCTTCCTAAACCTTATTCCACCCACTTATCTGTGATCCAATGATCACAGAGGCTATTCCTCAAACAAGATGCTCTATCCCTGAGCATATTCACTGGCTATGCTCCCAGTCTGGAATTCTCCCCTCCTCATTGCCCTGTCCTCGTGGCTTCCTTCACATCTCAGATGAACTTCCACCTACTACAAGCCCACCTCTTAGCTTCTCTGGCACCCCTCAAGACTCAGCTGCAGTCTCACTTTTGGTCAGAAGTCTCTGCTACCACATTCTCCTACCCCCACGCCAGCTGCTCCATGCCTTTTTCCTTCACTCTACTCGCTATCTGGAATCAACCTAACTATTTTCACATTGTCTTCCCCACCAGACTGTGAGCTGCTGAAGACCAAGAAACATCCCCAGAAACCAGCACAGGGCCCTGCAAATAGTTAGTGCTGACTAAATGCTTGTCATCTGATTAATGAGGGCTCCCGCAATGACAAGAATTGGTATCTCTATAGACCTTTCATGTTTGTAAATCACTTCAAGTGCATTATCTCAAGTGAGATAGGAATAGGTTGGTACTAGCATCCCCATTATGCAGATGGGGACACTGAGGCACAGAGTATAAAGGCACTCAGCTATCAGATGGGGGTCTGAACTCATGTCTTCTTGACTGCACATATCAAAAACAAGAACCAAATTTGGATCTTCCTGACCCCCAATCCAGAACTCTAGCCATATTAAAACACTGCTTCTCATTACACTATAAGCCCCAAGGGTTGGGAAACGGAAACTCCAACTGTGAAGCTGTGTCTGGTCTGGCTTTCTGAGCATGTAGCTGAGGCAGAGTCAAAGAAAGGCCTGTTGCCTTTGAGCCTAATTCCCAACATAGGAAAATGTGACTTTTCATAATCTGACCGATTCTCCCCAAGACCCTCCTCATGAGCCCATGTCTACATTGGAATGCTGATTTGGGGCTCAGGCTGGAAGCTGGGGAAGAGGCAATTAGAGGGAGCAGCAGGAACTTGCTGAGCCAGGAAGAGGGAGAGGGTCCCAATATCCAGGCTCAAGCCCAGCCCCCTCCAGGGATGCCTCAAACCCCCCTCCTCTCCCTACCCAGCCCTACTGCACCCCTTCCATGGAGGTGACTAGAAAGTTCCCTCCCACCCCAACAGGAGCATACACATCTGCCTCCCCCAAAACATCTCCATAGAGGTGTAGGATCATTGGTGGGAGCCCAACCCTTTCATTTTCTAAGAAGAAAACTGAGGCCCAGAGGTAGACTTTGCCCAAGGTCATACCGCCAGTAAAGTCAGGATTAGACCCCAGATTTATTGATTTCAAATCCAACTTTTTCTTCTTTGTCTTCAAGAGGACCCTCAAGGCTAGGTCACTAGTCATGCCACCCTCACTGAATAAAAGGCCTTGAAGGGTTTGTAGACATCTGGGCAAGTCACTGCTTCCCTATGGGCCTCAGCTTCTTCAAATACAAAATAAAGGAGGGGCTAGATGGTCCTTGACCTGTCCTCCTTCATTTTCTAGGGTTGTATTTGATAAGGTCTGTGCTGGAGCTAACATCCTGGACTCTATGTTCTAAGATCCTAGCTGGTTCTAATAGTCCTTGGTTCTATGATTTCAGGTCCCTCCCAGCCCTGATATCCCCTGTCCTCAGGCCCCTGCCAGTCCCAACATCCCCTGTTCTAAGACCCTTCCAGCCCTGACATTCTTTTGTAAACTCCACTCCACAAACAGTAATTACAACATTATCTGTTTTATGATTATCTTCCAGATGCTCCATGAACTGCACACCTGGGAGGGGGGGAGGGAGAAAAGTGGGAGAAGGAATCAGGGGAAATGTGATCCCGGAAGACAGGCTAGCCTGACCACAGAACTCTAATGTGCTCTCTCATTCCAGATCCCTATAAAATTGCTTGTCCTGATGGAGTACAATGGGTCTTGTATTAAGAACATGGTTCTTTTCAGTTCACATTATTTAAGCACCTACTTTGTGCACATCCCGTGACACTCATGGCCCATCATTAGCCGAATTTGCACCTGGAAACAACTCCCTGGAATTTATAGAATTGCTCAAATCTGCTCACACACTTGAGTCAAGCACCTCTTGTGAGTCATAAATAAATGCATTTGGTCCAGACTTTGGTTGTGATCAATGACCAATTGATTCTCATCCGACAAAGGCAGAGACGGATTAGGAAGGCAGAGAGCCAAGGGCAAAAGATAGAGAAAAGGCAGGGACATGAAAAGGAATAAGGATCAAGGTTCCTAGATCAGAAGCAAAAGGAAACCTCAGAGGCCATTTTAGCATGACTCCCTTATTTTAAAAATAAGAAAGCAGAGATGTGTGGAAGCTATGACTTGTGTGAGGTCTCAGACTGTAAACCTTAAGAGGCAGGATTTGAAACCAAGTCAGGACCCCCAATTCCAGAACCAAGATTCTTTCCACTGTACGCTGTTGAGACTTCCATCCCTTGAAGGTCCAATATTCTGAAGTAAATGTTTGCTAAAGAAAGAGAAGCCAAGAGGTTGGGAGCCAGATCAAAATCAGAAATCAATGTGGTTAAGTGGGGAACCAAGTGCCAATGATGGTGAGAGTTTGTCTATCCTAGGGAACCTAGTATCTCATTTTACACATAATTAGTACCTGATCAGTAGATCCTTGTTGATGAATCCTATTCCCAGGCCCACCACTGACTAGCTGGATGACTTCAGGCTTGACCTCCCTCAGCTTCAGTGGCCACGACCATGTAGAACCCTGAGTGACACAGTTCCTTAGGATCTCCACAGTTCTCAGATCCATGAACCACAGAAACCAAAGAGACTTGACCAACACAGCAGATCACTAGTTAGGTAGGCAATCAGGGCAGAAACCACAAGGAGACCTTGAAGTGAAAGGAATTCTTGCCCAGTCAGAAACTCATTTATATGCTTAGGAGCTTCTCAGATACGGGACCATAGTGAGATGCAGGTAGACCAGAGTGAGGATGGAGAGAGATATCACATTGGAACGAAGTAGCAAAGGCAAGATTCAAACCCAGACCCTCTACATCCAACATCAGTGCTCATTCTACTCTACCACTCCCATAAATTTTGCCTGATAGTATGGAACTCTGACTCTGAATAATCCTAAGATGACCCATGCCCTTCATTGCTGTCCTCCAAGGTGGCCAGCTACCATCACACCATCCAGAGACCCATATTTCTTGGCCCATGCTACACAGCTTGAAAATAACATGATTAAGAATCATTTTTCTTGCTCACACTTCAAAGGCCTCCTGGAGATAAGTGGGATCTGCTGACTTTCTGGGAAAGGAAGCCCATTGGTTACCTGTCATCACTAGGACAGGAATCTAGATCTTCCAGGGCAGCCTGCAGATTGGCAATTCGCCGGATGGATACGTCGAGGTCAGCCTGTAAGGTCAGCTTTACTGCCAGGAGCTCCTCCACATGCTTCTCCTGCAAGACAGAGATGCCACAAATTGGCAGTTGCTTAAATATTTTATTTCTACCTTTTGTGTTTACTGTCATCTTCATTTCCCTATAAGTCCTTCCCCATTTGCCCTCCCAGGGAACCATCCCTCCTAACAAATAAAAGGAAACAGGAAAGAGAAAAAAAAATCATCAAAACAACCAAAGCACTACGAACTCTGGTATTCTAGAAGGTGTTCCATCCCTGAAGTCCCCAGCTCTGTAAATAAGGGAAGGGGATTTTCTCCTTATTCTGGGGCCAAGCTTGGTCCCTGTAATTACCGAGCATTGTTGTAATTTTTGTGGTTCATTCTGGGCTCTCCATTGACATTGTTGGAGCCTTTGCTTATACTGTTTTTCTGATTCTGCTTACTTCACTCTGTTCCAATTAATCATTTTTCCCATGCTTCCCAAAACTGGTCACAGTCATCATTTCTTATGGCATAGTAATGGTTTATTGCATCCAGGTGACACAATTTCTTCAGCCATTTCCAAATTCATTGGATTATGGATTTAGAACTGGAAGGGTCTTTAGAATCTACCTGGTTCAACCCTGTCATTTTACGTGTGAGGAAACTGAGGCAGAGAGAGGTCAAAGGGCTTGCCAATGGCTACACAGCTAGTCAATGCCTGAAGAAAGATGTGAATTCAGGATTCCTAAGGCACCATACTGTAACTGCTTGTTTGTAGTTCTTTGGAAACCTGGACAGCCTACAATGCCATGCTAGGAAACTGAATGGCTTCTATTTGAATTGCCTTAGGAAGATTCTGAAGATCATCTGGCAGGATAAGGTACCAGACACTGAGGTTCTTATTCGAACTAAACTGTCAAGCATTCACATTCTCCTTCAGAGAGGACAGCTCTGATGGGCTTGCCATATTATCTGAATGCAAAAAGTACATGGGCCAAAAAGACTGTTTCAAGAACTCACACAGGACAAGTGTTCACATGGTGGTCAGATGAAGTGATACAAGGACACTCTCAAGGTCTCTTCTCAAGAACTTTGGAATTGATTGTGTGACATGGGAGACATTGGCACAGGACTGCTCAGCATGGCATGCCCACATCAGAAAAGGTGCTGTGCTCTATGACTAAAGCAGAATTGAAACAACTCAAAGGAAATGCAGAATGCACAAATTTGGATAATCTACTCCAAATGTTCCCATGGATTGATTAGTTGTGCCTGACCTGTGGTAGAGCATTCTGAGCTTGTATTGGTCTGATCAGTCACATTTGGACACACTGAAACTTGGCTTTAGCATAGTGATGCCATTTTGGTCTTCTCTGAGAATGAAGGACAACAACCAACCAACCAAGTTCTTTGGTATTACAACAAGTGATGCTGAGAAAAATGATTGTTAATATCCAATGATTTGGGGAGATCCAGAATTCTCCCCTTTTTCTAAAATCCTTATTTCATAAATTTAGTCTCTTGAAGGAAATTACTGATAATTAGATTGGACTAACTTTCTAAACAATCTTCATTCACATCCCACTCAGGTGGGGAAGCCATTGTTCATTGACTAGATTGCCCAAGATAGGGGTAATTTAAAAATAAATGACATAATCAAAGTTTGTTTGAATATGTTTGGCTTTTCATTGTAATATTAATTCTCTCATTAATTGTTAACCAATCTGAGTTGATTGCCACCCTTGGGAACACTCCTCTTTTAGTGGACATATAAGCCATGAACCCAGTGCCATGATGGTCTTTGGTCTAACAAAGCAACAACCAAATGATGGCCTTTTTATTAAAAAGTTGACATTACTAAGAAAATGATTAAAATACCCAGGAATTATGTTTCTTGAACCTTAAGTTTGAGAAACTTATGTATTTTGTACATATGAGGGAGATTTTCTAACTATAAGAAAGTATGCTAGAATTCTCTGAAGGTCTGGACCATACCAAGGCCACAAAGACTAGAACTGGGGAGCATTCTTTGGATGGTGCCGGAGAAGACTACCCGAGTGGGTGGCCCAAGCAAAGGATGACTGCTCCCTTTCCGCTGATGTTGTTCATCCCACACTTATCTGTGTAATGAGTAGGACAGGAAGGCTGGGGCCATGCCTTCCTCTCAACTCCCATCCCATGATGCACCTCTCTGGTGGCACTAACCACACCCTCCTCCATCTTGAAGCAGCTTCTGCACATGAAAGGCAGGGCCAATGACTTGTTCATGTTTCTGTCTCCCTAGTACCCAGCACATGTAAAGTGCTAAAAACATGATTGCTAAATTGACATTGATGTTGGCACTGACATTGACAAAAACTACCTACTGATAAAAGCTATCATGTTCTGGGGCAGAGTGGAGGCTTTCCTCTCATTGGAGGCCTCCAAGTAGAGAATGGATGACCCTTTGTGGGCAAAGTTATAGAAAATATTCTTGTTGATGTATAGATTGCACAAATACCCCAGGAAAGAGCACTGTTTGGAGTCAGAGGCCCTGAGTTCAAATCCTGCCTCTGATCTCTTGTATCTGTCATTGGGAGAAACCCTCTGTTTCCCAGTGCCTTAGTTTCCTCATCTGTAAAAAGGAGGGAACTAAGGCTAGATGTCTTCTGACATCTGTTCCTCAAGATATCAAATCCTATGACCTCTACCATCTTTTCCAACTCCAACGTTCTATAATCCAAGCAGAAGAGAGGAGCCCAAACAAAGTGAATTTTATTTACCCATTCAGAAGTAGCAGAATGAAATTTAAACTTTCCCAAGAAAAACCAAAGCCCTTATCCCAATTCCACTCCACATCAAGGCCCAGAGTATCCCTCAACCCAGCCTCAGGTCTTTGAAGTTAGAGCTTTCAATTGTAGCAGAGTTGTCAGCTCAGACAGCTTGGAGCCTCAGGCTGTTGCTGGAACTTGGTGCCACATTCACAGAAAGGGTTTTCTGGTGACTGCAATGTATTCACTAGGCAATTGACTGCCGTTACCAAGGAGAGGAAGCATCAGCATTCTGAAAACTAAGAAACATTCTTTGGTTATAGCATCCCAGGATCTCAGGATCTCTGTGCTGGAATTGACCATCCGGGCCAATCCAGTCCTAAATAAGAACCTCTTCTTGGGATGTGGAACTCTGTCCTAGAGATGACTTTCCTTTCCCAGAAAGTCATGAACCCAAGCATGAACCTGAGTGCTCATCCCATCTCTATCTAAAACTCTCTGGGGAAGGAAACACTACCTCCCATTTAGCATTCCATTACATTTGAAGATTAGGTCTTATTTTTAGGAACTCCTCTCTACGCCAAGCCTAAATCTGACTCTTTGTGACTGAAACTTCACTCTCCAAGATTATTAGTGATCTCTTGAGTATTGTGTCTGAGGCTATGGTCCACTGAATCCCAAATAGTCTATATTCAGTTATCTGTGTCCCTTCCATTTCTGCCTTCCATATTCTAGGTTCCTATCCAAGTCTGACACTCCCTATTCTATGTTCAAAGTTCCTTTCCAGCCTTGACATTTGGTAATCTATTATTCTTCCCAGGAAAGGGTTTCAGACTGACTGATCATACAAGTCTAAGAGAAAAGCCACAGACAAAAATTGGGACAGCAACTGACAATTACTGTGTTATATGCAAAAGACTGCTCCTTTGAAAGACTTTGGTCTGAGACTGAAGAGTCACATCCCTATATAGTATGTAATGACCATCAGGAGCCTTGCCTTCCAACATAGAAGGTGTGAGAAATGCTCATGTAGTTAGTTCTCAGTTACCTGAACAAACAGAAATTGTCTTAAGGCATGGGATGAACAATCCTACAGAGGAGATGATTCCCTCTAAATTGCTTTAAGATTTGAGAATGCAATCTATTTCTTTGCTTTGCTTTTTTTCAGTATGTGAGGCACTATTTACTTTCCTAAATGTCTGACTCAGGCTAATATATCAAATAATCCAGCTCCAGACTTATACTACCCAGCTAATGCTAAGGAAAAGCACCTCTGAATTATGGTGACAGGGGTAGAAGGCAAGCAGTCTGTACTTTCAGATTTGTGTGGGTAAACCACATTTAGATCACTGAGAGTTGCTGACATATATCATTCCAAAGTCATATAAAATTAAGAATTGGAAGGGATCTGAGATGTTACCTAGTCCATCCTCCTACTCAATGAGAACCCCTCTCATCTGCATCTTTAGGAGATGGTTACCTAAGCTCTGCTTGAATACTTGCAGTGACAATGAGCTCACCATCCCTCAGGGCATCCAAGTCCAATATTGGACAGAGGCTATTTTTTTAGCTAAAACATAGTCTTCCTCATAACTTCTTCCCATTGGTGTGGGCCATAGCCAGTCATCTTGACCTATATCTTGCCCCTGGACTCAGATGATTCTGGAGGAGAGAGGGAAGCTGATGTCCACACAGTTCTGCCTCACTTAAATCCGATTCACTTTCAAGTCAAGACATGGCCCTCCTGATGTCACTGGTCCTCTGTGAGAACAAAGAATGAACAACACCAACAATCCAATGGTATTAGCTGTAAGGTTGTTGCACATGGCCTGGCAGTCATGGGACTTCAATTATAATTCCAGGGGGAAGTCCTTGGGGGCAAAGTCACTTCATCTCTTTTGGTTTCCTCCCTTGTGAAATGAAAGTCCTAGACTTGACTCCTGAGGGTCTGCCTGGATCTAAGAGTATATTTTAAGAAAGTTATCATGTCTCCATATTGCCTGTCACCAAGTATAAGGCCTTGAACAAAATAGGTATGTAAGGGACAGCTAGGTGGTGCAGTGAATAGAGCACCAGCCCTGGAGTCAGGAGGACCTGAATTCAAATCCCGCCTCAGACACTTGACATTAGCTGTGTAACCTTGGGCAGGTCACCTAACCCAAATTGCCTTGCCTTCCCCCCTCCAAAAAAAAAGGTATGTGATTGATGCTCATTGGACTCAATAAGCATTTAGTAAGAACCTACTATGTGGCAGGTAAGAGGTCACATGGAATAGTGGCTAGAGAGATAGTCTCTAAGTCAATAAGAGCTACGGGTTCAAGTCCTATCTCTGACACATCCTGACTTACACAACCCTGGGCAGGTACCTCTCAGTGGCCTAGGCAGCTAAGACTCTAAGACTGATTTGTATGTGTCCTCACTGACACTTTCTGACACCAGTCACATTTAAGGTCCAAGTCACTGTTTCATGTGAACACAATAAACTTTCCTTTTTTTTCTTTTGCTTTTTGGAGGGCAATGGGGGTTAAGTGACTTCCCCAAAATCACACGGCTACTTTTTGTGTCAAGTGTCTGAGGCTGAATTTGAACTCAGGTCCTCCTGACTCCAGGGCCAGTGCTCTATTCACCGTGCCACCTAGCCACCCCCACAATAAACTTTCATTAATTCCTCTTATCAAGTCCCTTCCTGGTCTCTTTGGCTTCTTTTGTTCTTTAGCAGGCCTGATCTGTATTGAGAGGTTGCTTCTCCAGCAAAGCAATAGAAACACCACACCAATTAAATCGTGGGTCTAGTTTAAAAAATAATAGTTTCAGGCATTGTTCTAGGCTTGGAGGAATACAAAGAGAATGTGTACCTTCTGTTCTCCAGGTCTACCCTTTTTGGGTAGCTACAAATTCCCCGTTTGCTTCAGAAAGAAGACTTGATGTTAGCTGCCTTGGGGGAAAGATGGAGGCTTAGGAGAAAGGGCAGAGGTATCTGAAGAGAAAGCCAGAGATGGAAAAGGGGGGCATAGTGCCCCTCTATGGCTGACTCTTCTCTATCCAAGGGGAAGATGCAAGTAGTGGCTGAGGCTAATCCATCAGTCACATTATCTGCCTTAAGAACTGTCAGCCATCTCATAAAGGACCAGAAGTCTTTGCTCTCTCACAACATTCCAGCTCTCCAGCCTTAATTTGATCTTGCTTCCATTCAGAAGGAGAGAGAGAAAGAGAGAGGGAGGAAGAGAAAGAGAAAGGATGGGACGGAAAGAGGGAGGAAGGGAGGGAGGGATGGAGAGATAGAGGAAGAGAGAGAGATGAAAAAGAGAGGAGAGGAGAAGAGAGAAAAGGAGGAAAGGGAGAGGAGAGTGGAACAGAGAGGAAGAGACAGAGAGAGGGGAAAGAGGAGAAGAGAAAAGGGGGAGAAGGAGAGAGTAGAGCAGAGACTGGGAGAGAGGGAGAGAGGGAGGGAGAGAGGAAGGAAGGGAGGGAGGGAGAGAGAGAGAGAGAGAGAGAGAGAGAGAGAGAGAGAGAGAGAGAGAGAGAGAGAAAGAGAAAGAGAGAGAGAGAGAGAGTAGTAGTAGCAGCCACAGTGAGCATCTGAAGCTCCGCAAGGGCCAAGCCTGGCAGGAGGGGAGAGGTGAGCAGGGTTTCTGCAAATTTCAGCTGATTGAAGTTGCCAGCTGTAAAATTCCCATCTCGGCGGTGACAGGGTGAGAGATGATTTGCAGCTCAGGCAGCGACAGGCCTTCACACAGGAGCCAGCCTGGCTGTCAGAGTCCATAATGAAAGCTACAGAATCACAGGGCAAGCTGGCCTTAGGGGAATAATGGTGAAGTTCATAAAAACATGCAAAGGAGTATTTGGCCTTGGTCTGCCCAGAAGGCTGATGGCTTGGGGAGTCTGACCAGGTAGCTATTAGAACCCTGGGCCAAAATTAACCCACTTCTTGGACCAACAGACCCTCTGCCTCTCTGGATTTTCAGCAATGAGATGTTTCAGAAGCTTTGACTCCAATTTTTCTCAGTGGAGAGGAATTTAGTTATCCATGGGGGAAGGCCACAGGCTGGGGTGAAAAACATCAAGATAACAAAAGGCGGTAGTTGCCCATCCACTACTATGAATACTTCCAGAAGACATCTAACTAGGAAGACCTGGTGTGGGGACAGTCCTTCAGCTACAGTCAACTCTCCATGATCTGCTGTTGTTAAGTTGTTTTCAGTTGTATCTGACTCTTTGAGACTCCATCTGGGGTTTTCTTAGCATACATACTAGAGGGGTTTGCTATTTCCTTCTCCAGCTCATTTTACAGATGAGGAAACCCAGTCAAACTGGGTGAAGTGACTTGCCCAGGGTCACACAGGTGGGAAATGTCTGAGGCCAGATTTGAGCTCAGGTCTTCCTGTCTCCAGGCCAAGTGTTCTATCTACTTTATTCCTAGCTGTCCCAAGTAGCTAGTGAGAGGAGATCATGGATTCAAATCTGGAAGGCACCTTAGAGGCCATCCATTGAAATTCCTTCATTTTATACATAGGAAAACTAGTGGCTAGAAAATTTTTAAGTGGTTTATCCATAGTCACAAAGCTGCGATTTGAACCTATGTCCTTCAACTGCAAGACCACTTGGTGGGCTACCCCAAATCCTTTACTTATCTCTTGCTGCATGCCTTTTGGACATTCTCCAGTCATTCAGAAAGACTGATTGGAAGATGGCAGTGCCTGGGGAAACTTCTGAGAGAGAGAGATACAAGGAGAGGTTGAAAAAGTCCTATAGGGCTGTTTCATTCCTATCTTTCTATCTACAACATATATCTCAGCTCCTTGTTTACTAAAGGCTAGCCAATATTTGGCCCCAATCAGGCTTTAGTTGTGAGGAGATGTGTGCCCACTGTTACCTCCGAGTCTCAGTGTAAGCCACACAGTGTGCTAGGATATTGACTACTCCTGGTTTATATTAACGACCTGTTTTTATTCTACCTTTCCACTATATTATACATTACTCCCCTTCCTACACCCTTTGGTCCAGCCAAATTGGCTTTCTTATTTCTCTCACTCATTTCCCACTTCCATGCTTTTGTACTGGCTGTCCCCTTTGTCTGCAAAATACTCCATTCTCACCCTCAACTCTTAGTTTCCTTCAAAGTGCAGCTTAAGTCATATCTTCTACACAAGGCTTCTCTTTACCTTCTCTAGTTACTAGCACTCTCCCCTCAAATTACATTTATTTTGTTTATACTTTATATGTATATGTATATGTACATATATATGCTTTATATACATACCATGTAACAATTTAATAATAGCTAATATTTATATAGCACTTTAATATTTGTGAAGTGCTTTGAATATATTATCCCATCTTATCCTCACAACAATCCTCATTTTCCAGAGAAGGAAACTGAGTCTAAGTCAAGTGACTTGGCCAAGGTCACGTAGCTGGTGAGTCTTTAGAAGCCATGACTCTCCCAACCAGGAGTGCACTTTTCTTCTTTCACTAATATGTTATGGTTTCCTGTTTTCCCAGGGAATGGTCTCCATTCTTTATAATCAGGGTAAACATTCTCTTCTATGGTTGACCACCTAGTGTCTCTCATGGATGGTGAGCAATGGAAGAGGTAGGAAGTCTGACCAACTTCTCAAACGCAACCTGTGGAGTTGACTCCTTGGTAATAATACAGGTAAAGAATTTGGAGGAAGAGGTTAAAACTATTGGTTAAGGAAAGTGTTTCAAATTGTCTGTGGATTTCACATAACCAACTCTTTGCTTTGCTCCATTACCAAGGAGTAAAATCATCCTTTCCTAAGCTCCAGGAGAAGAAAAATATGGGACTAAGATTCCCTCTATTTCCCCCTCTCTCTTCTCACATCATTCAGATATCTTACTCTATTGTATTCTCCTTTACTCCAATTCTTCATGAAGATGTGGTCCTTCTTCTTGACCAAGAAAACTCTATGCAGTGCCTTGATCCCATATTCTGTCTTCTCCAGCAGAATGCCCCAGCCATCATCCTCACTCTCAAATCTTGAGTCTCTCTTAATCTCCTGGCTACTTTCCTAATGTCTACAAACAGGCCTAAGTCACTCCACCCTCCAACCTCACAAACAAAACCTTCTCACTCAGTGAGTCTGCCACCCCCTCTAGTTACCATCCCATTTCTATCCCCTTTAGGGGGCCTAAACTCCTTGAGAAAGTCATCCATGCTTACTAGCTCCACTTTCTTCTGTCTCACTTGATTCTAAACCTTCTGAAACCTGACTTCCAAACTCATCACTCAACTGAAAAGGTTACCTCCCAAATCAGCAGTGATCTCTTCATTGTCAAATTGAATTATCTTTTTTCCAACCCGGATCTTTCTTGACCTCTCTAAAGTCTCTGACATTGTCAATCATCTCCTTAATCACCTCTGTTCTCTGGGTTTTCATGACACTGATCTCTCCTGATTCTCTTCTTTCATGTCTGACAACTCCTCAGTCTCTTTTTGGCTGGATCTTCACTCAGGTGGTGTCCACTCACTGTGAGGAGTCCCCACAACTCTGTCCTAGGCCCTCCTTCCTCTTGCTCTATACTCTCTTACTTGGTGATTTCATCAGCTCCCATGAGTTCAGTGATCATTTCTAGGCAGACGGTTTATACATATGTATATAACACAGTATGCATGTATGTATGAATGTAAGTATATATGTGTGTATACCCAGCTCTGACCTCTTGATTGAGCTCCAGTCTTAAAATATCAGCTGTCTTTTGGGCATTCAAATTAGATATCCCATGGGCATCTCAAACTCAACATGTTCAAAACAGAACCCATTATCTTTTCCTCAAAACCTTCCCCCTTCCAAACTTCCTTAGTAGTGTGGAGGGCATCACCATCCCCACAGTCCTCCAGACTCACAAGCTAGGTATCATCTCTGATCTCTCACCATCTCCCCCCTCCCATATCCAATCCCATGCCCAACCTGTTGCTTTCTTGTCATTTCTACCTGCATGCCATCTTCTGTATATTTCCCCTTCTTCCCATTTGCACAGACACTATCAAAGCAAGGTGCTCTTCACCTTACATCTGAATCATTGCCATAGCTTGCTGGCTGTTCCCTGCTTTAAATCCTACACTTCACCATTTTGTCTTTTATGTAGCTGGCAAAGTGTTTTCCTTAAAGTGTAGGCCTATGCATGTCACCTCTCTACTCTGTAAACTCCAATGGCTCCCTATTATCTCTAGGATCAAATATAAAATCTTCTGTTTGGCATTTAAAACCCCTCACATGACTCCCCCTTATACCTTTCCACCTTCTGACACCACTCTCCCTTCCACACGCTCTGTGGTCCAGTGCACAGGGCTTCTTGCTCTTCTTCAAACATGACACTCCATCTCCTGAGCCTAGGTCTTTGCATTGGTTGTCCTCCATGCCTGGAATGCTCCCCCTCATCAACTATACCTATTGGCTTTCCTGGCTTTCTTCACTCAGTCAATCAAGAAATATTTATTAAACGCCTACTATGTGGTAAGCAGTGCGCTAAGGCACTTGGAACAAAACCCACTATCTGCAAGATGCCTTTAGCCCCCACACCCAGCTCATGCTCTTTGGAGATTACCTTCTGTCCCTCTGTACACATCTAGTAGGTACAGAGTTGTTGGAATATTGTCTCCCTGTTAGAATGTGAGCACCTGAAGAGCATGTCTTTGGCCTTCTACATCCCCAGTGCTAATGATGGAAGTCAGGCCCATAGTAAGCATTTAATAAAGCTCCTTAACTGGTCTTAGTTTTAGTTTATGTGTTATGATTTCATGACTGCTGTCTGCCAATAGCTTCTCCACTGTCCTGGAATATGACTAGAATGTCATTCCTTTGGGTTTTGGTGATATGTCATCATGATGAGATAATGGAAGGATCTCAGGCTTAGGGGTCAGGCGGCCCAAATTCTAGTTCTGTTACCATCAGTTTTAGTGATCTTGGACAGGGCACTTCCCTTCTCTGGGTCTCAGTTTTCCCATCTGTATGATGACACTAAGGGGCTAGATTATATCTAAGTTTCTTCCAGTTCTAATGTTCTATGTCTCTAAGACTTCTGTTAAAAATTCAAATAGCCTGGGAAATGGTAACATATGAGACCATTATTATCTATTAAAAATAAAACAGGGTAGATTATCTAATAGAAAGGACAGGGAATAGATGTGCTTTTCACATATTGAGAGAAAGGACTGATTTGTAGACCTGCTCCACTGATATTCAAGGGATACCAAGTAAACCTGAGGAAGGCCCCAGGAAGTTGTGATCCCCTGTGATGAACTTATAGGAGAAGAGGAACAGGTATAGAATCACACAAGATGGGAAGGTATAGGAAAGCTTGCAATTTGCATCCTGGAGAAAATGCCCACAATGGGGAGAGAATAGATCCATTGAAGCACTTGGAGGCTGTTGACATGATGGGAGTCATAGCACAGTATCTCATGAATAGTAAGGGCCTAACAAATGTTTATTGGGTTGAATTGGATTGGTTTATGCTATGAGGGAATGGATTTTGATGTCATCATGTTTGGTAAGAGGAAAGAGATGCTTGGGTGACCTTGAGTTTGAGGTGAGATCTCTGTGTTCAAGACCCCTGGGGGTCATGCCTGGCCGAAAAAGGAAGACAGAGAGATAACAGACATCACAGACATCATAATTCCATCCAGGGCCTGTGCTGGGTGGAGGAAAAGCTTATTTGTATATCTTCAATCCCCAATTTTAACGGCATTCCATAAGCCTCTTCTAACATCTTTCCTTGATGCTGGTTCCCATCACCCCCACTTCTCAGGCCCGTGGGGACTCTCACTAAAGGTGAGATGGAACTCATTGGAAGAATCCTGAGCAAAAGAGTAAGCAATCAGCAGCCAATCAAGCAAACAGACTCCTTCAAAACTTCTACTCAACAAACAGATGAAAACAGCTGATTACAGATGTAAACCATTAAGCAAAATACAGTCAACATATACCATACACAAAACTAGTGCCCTCAGCATGCTGATAAGGAGAGGGAGCAGACCCAGGGGAGACTTCAGAACCAGGGAGAGCAGCCAGTGATACTATGAATGGCTGCCTCATAGAACCAGAGATGAAAAGGATCCCAAAGACCACCTAGTTCAACTGCCTCATTTACAGAAGGTTCAGGGAAGTTAAATGAGTTGCCCAAGGTCATGAAAGAAGAAAGAATCAGAAACAGAATTTGAACTTAGATTTTCTGACATAGGAGCAGCTAGGTGGCAAAGTGGATAGAGCTCCAGGTCTGGGATCAGTAAGATCCGAGTTTAAATCTGACCTCTGACACTTACTAGCTGTGTGACTCTGGGCAAGTCATGTCACCCTGATGGCCTCAATTTCCTCATCTGTCAAATGGGCTGGAGAAGGAAATGGCAAAGTACTCCAGCATCTCTGCCAAGAAAACTCCAAAACAGAGAGTCAGATGTAACTAAAAATGAATAAACAATGATGACAACAAAATCTGACTCCAGAATTCCAGGCTGCTTCTAAATAATACACTTTAATAGGCTCTGATAGGAAGAAGGGGTTAGTACTTCCAAAGAGCACAAGGTCATAGGCTTTAAAGCCAAAAAGGATCTTGTAGATGACTTAGTCTAACCTCTTCATTTTACAGATGAAGAAACTGAAGTCCATAGTGGGGAAATTACTTTCCCAAGGTGATATTTATAATAAATAGCAGAACCAACATTTGGACCCAGTCCCTCTATCCTGAAATCCAGTGCTCTTTCAACAATGGTTTTCCAAATTCCTGGCTTCCTTCCTTCACTGATAAAATAAAGTGACCTGGTAGATGTTGTAAATAAGAATGTTAAATGCATAGAATGATTACCATACAATGGTGAATTTTATTATTAACATTGGGAGTGGGCAAAGTGCCTTTCTATTTCTTGTTAAACTAGACCCTTCCCCTTTCTCTTTAGCAATCTGGAACATCATGAACCAGCCTAATTAAGGGGAAAATAACTTGAAAGGCATGATTTCCATAAATTAGCATAAGGCTCTGAAGTTGAGAGGCACTGTGGGGAAATGGAGAAAACATAAGACAGAGAGTCAGGAAAACCTGGATTCAAATATGGCATCTGATATTTATGAGCGGGGTGACTATGATCGAGTCACTTAGTCTTTGTCAGCCTCAGTTGCCTCACGTGTAAATAGATATGATCATGAGGATGACAATAACAATAGTTAGCATTTATAGATCACTTGAAATTTGCAGCATGCTTACATAAATCATCTTACGTGATCTTTACAATTTAGAGGTAGCTACTATTGTTAACTCCATTTTACTATAATATTCACCTAATGGAATTGTCATGAGGGTTAAATGAAATGAAGTTCATCAAGTACTTGGAATCATGGAGAAAGAGTTGGCCTTGAAAGCAGAAAGGCCTGAGTTCAGATTCTGCCTCAGACGCATACTTGACCCTGAGCAAGTCACTTAACTACCAAGTGTCCCAGGAAACTCTTTAAATTTCAAAGAAGGTACCTGTTTGCATGGTTAAAGGAATTCCCTACACAAATGAAATCACCAGCCTTTCCCTTTAGAAATGTGAGAGAAGAAGCCATGTGACCTTGGATAAGTCACTTAACCCCAACTGCCTTACTTTTCCTCCTCAGAAAGAAAAGAAATGTGAGAGAAGGTGGAGGATAAAAGATAATGGGAAGGAGGAGGCAGATAAAGAGCAGGAAGAGGAGGAGTCTTCCAATCCATTTTCTGGTCTAGAACAAGGGCGCTGCCCATAGTGTCCTTGACAGATGGGTGGACACTTCCAGGGATGAGAACCTTTGCCCATCCTTGCCATTCAATAGCTGACTACCTCCAGATGTCATGCTAACAAAATTGGATTAATTAGTACTTGTAATTGAAGCCGAATATAATTAATGATACAGTAAATTAATTATCAATTATATCATTAGAAGCATAATCCCTTTCACACACTCTACAATCTAGGCAAATCAACTATTCTCTTATATTCTCTTGCCTTTATGTATATTTGTGCAGTCTGCACCCCAGGCCACCATAACCTGGAACGGGGAATGGAATATTCTCTGCCTGTTCAATTCAACAGTTCTGCAAATAGTACAGAAGGGTGGGCAAGTTCCCTGACCCAGGGGTTCAGGAGGCCTTGGCTTGGGCCCTGCCTCCAATTCTAATTCATAGCGTGATCTTACACAGCAATTTTCTTTCTCTGGGCCTCAGTTTGCCATTTCCAACAGGACCGGGTAAGACACGGCCCCATTTCAGATAGTCTGTGATCTAAAACCCATTCCAGATCTAATACTCTATATTCCAACTCCTATCCCAATCAATCAACAAACAGTCATTTGTTAGGGACCTACTCTGTGCCCAACACTATGGTAGCATTGGGGCTGTAAGAAGGACAAAATTAGTCTCGTCACTTGAAGAGTTTGCATTCAATCTATCCAAGCCAGCTCTTGTATTTGGCCTTTATATACTTTATAAATATTTTGTATGTTTTATATACTTTATAAAGGCTTTGTTTTTGTTTGTCGTTCCCACCCTTGACTTCCCATGTTCTAAGATATTCCCCCCATACACACACACCTAAACATTCAGCATTCAATAGGCTGGAGCCTCTCCAAGGTCTGGCGTTCTGGAGACAGCTAGGTGATGCAATGGACAGACCAGCAGGATGGAGTCAGGAAGCCCTGAGATCAAATCCCACCTCAGACACTAGTTGTGTGACCCTGGGCAAGTCTCTTAAACTGTTTGACTCAGTTTCCTTGTCTGTAAAATGAAAATAATAATAATAATAATAAATAATACCTTTCTGTATTATATAGATGTTAGTTATTACTATTAACTAGTAATTCCCAACTCTGACATTATCTGTTCTAAAGCTCAACCCAGTTCTGTGCATTTAGGTTCTTAGAGAGTCAAACCAAAGAAAGAATTAGCATTGGCAGTGAGTTCCTCTCAACTCTGACATTCTCTGTTCTAATCAAAATCCAATTTAAGCCTTATTTTTGCACCTGCCACAGCCTTGGAAACAGAGGTTCAATACAGAGAAAGAGTGAACTTGATTGAGATGACATTTTATAGACCCTGTCTCTCCACTATCCTACATTGTCCCA
>CM053594.1:14972989-15002274 GCA_028646575.1 Pseudocheirus occidentalis
GAGAGAGAGAGAGAGAGAGAGAGAAAGAGAGAGAGAGAGAGAATGCAGAAAGAACCTTGAGAGACATGAAACTGGATTAGATAAGTAGCTAGGTGCTATAGTGCATAGAGCATCGCACCTGGAGTCAGGAAGACCTGAATTCACATTCTAATTCTAATGTCTACTACTTATGTGAACCTATACATGTGGCCTCACATCTGTCTGCCTCAATTTCCTCATCTTTGAATGGGAATAATAATAGCGCCTCCCTCACAGAGTTGTTGTCACAATTGACTGAGATGACACTTGTAAAGCGCTCAGCACAGCACCTGGAACATGGTAGGTAACTAATCCATGTTTATTTCCTTCCTACAAACATGGTGCGTGTGTGCATCCTCCAGGGTCCTGGGCTCTGTGGCTATCTCTCAGGGCACCTCCCCGAGATTGCCCAGAGATCTGTCCACCTGCACCTTTGAGCCCTGACTGCTGCCGGAGCCTCCTGACCTGTGCAATGAGTTCTTTGTGTTTCTTCATTAGCTCATTCAGATCCTCCTGGTCTTCATCAATACGTTTCAAGAGGTCGGCTCTCTCCAGATGCAGCCTATATAATTGCTCATCAACCTGGTATGAAGAAGGTGGGGAGCTCGTGAGATTAAAAGGAAAGTGAGGCTGGGGTGGGGGATGCCAGGAGAGGCAGAGTCAGGGAGCTAGTCACTAGGGAGTTCCCTTTTGTCAAGGTGCAGTTTTCTTCCCTTTAAAATAAGGGGATTGGAAGCAAAACTCAGTGTTGTGAAATTATAATGGCTAAGCTTAATCTCCCACAAAAAAAAGATGCATGAGAATCTACTTCTTTTCCTTCTTTGCAAGTGGTAGCCTAGGGGTTTGGAGCTCTGTATACAGTATAGACTTGTTTGATCTATTGGTCAGTTTTCTTAAACTAGGTTTTTTTCCTCTTTTTTAATGCTTTGCCACAAGGGATTAATGCCTTGGATAGAGGTAAAACCAGGTGATTCTCAGCACCCTCTGCCTCCTTTCCTGGCTCCATCAGTTACTGTAGGAGCCTGGCACCATGTGTTTACCTGTGTTTCCTTCCTGGTCATGGCCAACACATCCCTCACCAAATGGATTGCCCAATGACGATGAGCATCTCTACACTTAGCAGATATTTCTGTTGCCAGGACCTCCCAGAATCTGGGCTCTGGAGACCTTGACAGGGTCCCTAGTAAACCACGATGAGCCACAGAGAAGAAGAGAGGTTAGGAAGAGGGACAGACCTGGGATTTCCTCCCAGATGGGGAAGCTCCCTCTACCAATGTAAGTCTACACTTCTCTGTCCCAATTTCAGTCTCAGTCCTAGAGCACTGCCAAGAAAGGCTAAGTGCTTTCCCAGAGTCTCCTCCAGGACACATCAGAGGCAGGATTTCATCCCAAGTCTTCCTGGACCCAAAGCCATCTCATTCTATTACTACATGCTCCATAGATGTCAGAGAAGGCCTGACAATTCTATACAATGACATCCCCAGACCCCTCTTCCACTTGCTCATTGTACAGCATCTTTCACTGACAGAATTAGAAACTTAGCATTAGAAGAAGCCAATCCAATGGGTAATGGATTGTTTCCAATGCTGACTCACTCAGAAGTCCCGTCTACAGTGTGAATGTGTGCACATGCTGGGGAGCCTGGGAGAGGGTGCAGGGTAAATACCAGATTCTTGTTCCTGGTGATGTTCTCCAGCTCACTATGCATGTTCTCTAGGTCCTGGGCCAGCAGCTTTTGAGTGTTCTGAGCACCTGCACACTTGGCCTCGCTTTCTTCTAGCTGTAGAGAAAAGCAGGAGGGAGAGAGGAAGGGAGGGAGGGAGAGACAATGTGGGGTCGGGGGAGGGGCAAGGAAGACAAGAGAGACCACAGTGAGATCCAGCTTCGTCCAATTTCGAAAGCTGCCTCCTCAAATTAACTTCCTCCCATCCTCAGCCCACCCTTCACCAGCAACATCATTTACGATGAACTCTTGAGTGTTTTCACCTATTAAATTACATTGTAGTGCAATTGAAAAAAAATTATTTTGCCCTCACAGCAGTTAGTTTCTATTTTACAGTCAAAACGGCTCTCGATTTAATGGTTACCGCACCATGAAATAAAGCTGCAAATGAGGCTGGGCAGAAGGAAAGCCTTGCTCCAGTGGCCATTCTCACTCACTCTGAAATGGGAGCCCTTAAAACAAATCATCAGTTTCCTGAGTACAAGGCCAGCACCATCTCCCCCTAAGGGCTGGGCCCCTGCTCCTGCTGTCTGTCTGGAAAGTCAGACAGGCAAGGAAGGAATCCTCAAAAATCAAGAAACAATAATGGAAGAACACTGGGCTGGGGGTTGAGTCCAACTTGGTCATGGATGTACTTTATCACTATGAGCACTTTATCACTTCAACCAACAAGCATTTCTTAAACACCTCTTCTGTGTTGGGTGCTGCTCTTCACACGGGGGACACAAATCTGAATGAAATAAATCCCTGTGCTCAAGGAGCTTACAAGGACATATTTAAGAGCATGAGAACAAAAACAAATAGAGTAGTTCAGCACAAGAAAGTTGGGGAGATCAGGGAAAGCTTCATGTAGCAAGAGATGCCTAAATCAACTTCACATAAGGAGCATTAAATTCATTTTGTGATAGTGTCTTTACTGAAGGATCACATTGGGTCATACATTCAAGATGGAAGAGACCATTTAATGGCAAGCAATGGAGCACCTAGTCAATTTAATTGACTTGTTTCAATTATTCACATATTTAGCACCTTGTATCAGTTCTTCAATAACCTTTGAGTCCCACCTGTGATTTGAAGGTGGGAGTAACTAGCTTACACAACAGAAAGGATAGAACAGGAAGGAGAACCACCATGTAAAAGCAGGAGCACAAACTGGAACAGAGCAAAACTGAGAAGAACACTTGCGGTGTCCAGCACCCTGTTTGTCTGTTCTGTGTTGATTTGTTTTTGTTACTTTGTTAGACAGAAACATTCTGTCTGCTGATTGTGTTACTTTGTCAGATGGAAGGATTCTATCTGTTGAATTGTGTTACTTTGTCAGACAGAAGCACCCTGTCTGTTGACTTCTGTTGATTTCACAGGCAGAAAGTGAATTGATGATGGTGATAGCAATGTGTATGGATGATGTTGTGGCACTGTTAAGCTTTGTCTTCCCAGAAATAGAAACTACAAAAGACTTGAGGTAGATTGGTCACTGTTAGCTTCAATACGGATGAGGAGCTGGACAAGGAGCTTCCTACCTGTGAATCCAACCCCTAGGAGCAAAAGCTTATTGGGTCACATCCCATAGCACTACAGCTGCAAAGCTCCAAACTGCTGGTGCTGGAGCCAACAACCCTGTAACACCAGCAGAACTGGAGCCAGGGCAGACAAACCTATATAGCACTGCAAAGTTCTGACTTGCTGGTGCCAGGTCAAAGAATTAAGGAATAGACAAGAGAACAGTCTTGTCCAGGAAAAGACTCTGTGGTGGGGGGGAAGCCTATTCAGCACTCCACCAAGCCTGAGGGAAAGAGCAAAATACCCAGCTGACGCCTCCACTGACCATTCAAAAGTCATTTAGGGCAGAGATCCCGGCTGGTGAACCATGTACCACAGTGAAACACGCTCAGTGCAGAATGAGGTTGAGATGCTTTGAGATTTAGCTCCCAAAGAAATAACCACCAGTGAAAGACTTACATAAACTGATGCAAAGTGAAGTAAACAGAACCAGGAGAATGTTGTACAGAGTAGCAGCAATATTATACTGTGCAGAACTGTGAATGACTTAGCTATTCTCAGCAACGCAATGATCCAAGAGGAGCCCGAAGGATTAATGATGAAGAATGCCATCTACCTCCAGAGAAAGAACTGATATTGACTGAATATAGACTGAAGCGTGCAATTGTTTTCTTTCATTTGAGTCTTCTTGTACAAAATGACCAATATGGAAATGTTTTACATGATTACACATGTAAAACCTACATCTGATTGCTTACTATCTGGTGTGGGGGAAGGAAGGAAGGAAGCATGGAATTTGGAACTCAAAACTTTAAATAAAAATGGTTTTTAATGGAAAAAAAAGAAAGAAAGAACCACCAGAAGGTAATGTTAGAAAATGAATAGGAAAAATTAAGCTGGGGAGGGGCAGGGAGACTGAATTTCCTAGAGATCTCAGGAAGAAGAAAACAAAGACCTTGCAAATAAGCAGATAAATCATAAGTGAAAATATTAACAAGAGAAGGCAGTATGTCCTCCAGATTTAGTAAGCAAGTTCAGACATCTATGAATAAACACTGTAAAACAAAGGAAAATGATCTGAAACTTGATGAGAATGAGGAATCTGTGGAATTCCAAGAGAACACAGAGCTACAACACACTGTCACAGCATGGTTAAACAGAGAAATAAGAATTATAAGAGCTGAATAGTAATGAATGGGGTAGAAAAATCTTGAATCTGCAATGACAAGCCATACCAAAGAAACCAAGAGAACAATAGACGGGGAATAGAAATATACAGAAATGAAGGATAATCTGGAAGAAGAGAAGCAAAAAGCAATTAAAGAATATATGCTCCTTATACAAGTAGAGTGAGTGTGTGTGTGTGTGTGTGTGTGTGTATGACAAGATGCACAGACATCTTAAGGATCATAGTTTTCCCAGAAAACCACAACAGGGCAAAAAAACTGTAACAGCACAGTGAAGGAAACAATGGAAGAGAACTACCTGGAACTTCTGAACATAGAAAATGAAAGTTCCAATTAGAAATTCACAGATCATCTTCAGAAAAAGAAAAGAAAAAAATCAAGTTTGTAAACATCAAGCCACATAGTGGTTAAATTTAACAACTGAATTTAGAAACAAGTTCTGATAGCCTTCAGGAGAAAGACCTTCAAACACAAAGGAAAGGACTTTCAAATAATGCAAGACTATTCTGAACCCACTAGAAAAGGGAGGAGGGAATGGAACAATGTGTTCTGAAGAGCGCTGGAGCTCAGGATGCAGCCCAGGGTGACCTATCGTGCAAGTCTGAACTTAGTCATGCAGGACAAAAGATGGACATGCACCAACAAAGAGCCTGAAACATTTTAGAGAGAAAATCAGAATTGAAGAGATTATTCACTCCTCCAACAACAGAAATGCAGGAGGAATGAATAAAAGCAGCTGACAAGGACAACAACAGGAACAGAGTGACAACAGAGAAATCAATAAGAGATTTCTTTCTAAATGTATACAAGGGGATGGGGTGGAGGCAGAAATCTGGTATAAGTAACTGGACAAGGGCCATTACAGATGGAACCTAGTGATACAGGTGAATTATCATTCCACATGTGTATGTGGGAAGATACATCAAGGGAAAGAGGGAAGCAGAAGGACAGAACAGCTTGGGATTGTCAGGCTCAAATGGAGGGCTAGCAATAAGGGGAAGGTGATCCCTGTGGTCTTAGGAAGAGAAAATCCTGCAGAGAAATGGGTGAGGAGGAGTGAGGGAAGGATTGACAAGAGAGGGTAAGGAAAGAAGCTTTCATTTGATGGTAGGAGGAGGGTTCTATTGATGCAACTGCCATGGATGAAGAGAAAGTCTGTGAAGGGTAACTCCAGTTCCAACATTTTATCCCCTATGCCAGGCTGCCTCAAAGGATTACTGTAAAATTTTGGTGAGATTATGCACTATATTTCCACTTGCAAATGACCCTCCATGGCTGTTACTATTGAGGGGTCTGTTTATTAACTTTATCCTGCTTGGCCCAAAGGCCAGAATCAAAAGGTAGAAGTTACAGAAGGCAAATTTTATCTCCAAGTCAGGAAATTTTCCCAACAATCCAAGAAGCCCCAACATGAGTGGGGATAGTACGGTCCCCCTCACTTCAGGGGGACCCCTTTTTGGAGGTGTTGAAGAAGGGGTTTTGAGAAATGGGGGAGTGGCTGAACCAGCTATTCTTCCAACTATAAATCTAGTATCCTATAATTCTTTGAGATCTGACCTTTCCAGTGCTGCAGTGGAGAGACTTTGGGCAAATGACAATCTCCCTGGATTTAAAATGAAGGAAAGAGATTGGCTAGATTGTCTTTAATGTTCTCTTGTAGCTAGAGTTATAACCTATGATCTTTTGAACTCTGTATTCAAGTAACATTCCCTTCTCTGTGCCTCATTTTCCACATCTGTAAAATGGGGGGCTTGAACCTAATGGTCTCGGGGGTCCCTTCTAAGCTCTAAACATATGATCCTATAACTCTATAATACTGGGATGCTGTAGCTGGAATTTATACATAAGGCAGGAGGTGGACTCCTTAATAAAATCCTTTGTCCATCTATCTGTCTCTGTCCCTCTTTCTCTCTTGCTTTGTCTCTCTCTGACATTCAATCTATGTCCCTGTCTATGTTTCTATGTCTGTCCATATGTCTGGTTCTGCCAGTCATTCTGTCTCTGTCTGTCTCTCTGTCTCTGTATTTCTCTCTGCCTTTGTCTGTCTCTCACTCATGCAAAAATCATTGGAGTTTTACAACTTGCTATTCATGGACATTATGCTTCTCTAGTTGGGAACAGCAAGAATTTCAGAGATTAGAACTTGAGGGCCCATTTCCCTTGGCAATTTGGGGTGATTGAGATGCTCCAGAGGAAATGATTTAGGGCAGAAGCTGATCATTTGCATTGTTAGAGCTTAATCTCCAGAGGAAATTAGATGTTAGGAGCTTGGCTGCTTTGTCTGCAGTTGGATTCCTTCCTCAGGGCCCTGAGTCAGGGAAGTTTCTTCTAATTTAGCAAAGAAATAAGATGAGCCTGGCATCAGTCCACTCTGGTACCTAGAAAATGAATATCACAGGCAGTGTAGGGACCCACCTGCATCCTATCTGAGGGGTCATGGGAAGAATCATAGGACACTGGATTTATAGTTGGAAGGTACATAAAAGAATAGCTGGTCCAACCACTCCCCCATTTCAAAACTGAGGAAACTGAGTTCCAGAGAAGCTACAATAGTCTTTGGAGGAGAGATGGAGGCCCAAGAAGGCTAAGCAACTTACCAATGGTTCCACAGGCAGTAAGTGTTGGAGAGAATTTAAACTCAAGTCCCTTGGCTCCAGAAGCAATGTGACCTGCCCAAGGGAAGTAGCAGAGCCTAGACTCATACCTGGGTCTCCTGACCTCTAGACTGGTACTCTTTTCATCTTGGCAGTGCTGTTGCCCCCCCCACTCCTGACAACCCTTCCTCCTTCATCCATCCCCCTCTTTCAGGAAAATCTAAGCTGTCATAGGTATTAGGTGGGTTGATTTGGAGGGTTTGAGATTCAGCTTGACCACCTAATGTGTGAGCTCCTTCCTCTTGCTGAATATTTGGTTTCCCCCATTTTAAAATGAGGTTATTACATGAGACAATCTTCTCTTCAAGGTCCCTCCTGGCTCAAAACCTATGATCCTCTGACATTCCTCATGAAATCCATGGTCTGATTTCTAGGGATCAAGGAGGGGTCAAAGATTGAAGAAACCAGACTTCACTTAGGGAGAAAGCAAGCTGTGGCAGAAATATCAGGGCAGCAACCCTCAGCCCTATTCTGGGCTGGAGGACCATTAAGCAGGAAGGAGGACAGGCACTTTTTTTTCATCTTGGTATCCTCAGAACTTTTCCCATGGTGAGCAATTTAAAAACTCTCCTTGAACTGAAATTCCAGGCACTTGTCTTGTTTTAGCGCAGTGGCTCTCAACCTGTGGGTCACAACCCCTTTGGGGTCAAACGACCCTTTTACAGGGGTCACAGAGGTAGCCTAAGACCATCGGAAAACATGTATTTCTGATGGTCTTAGGAACCTCCTCTATCCATTTCCAGGCAGGTCTGCCCACATGCAGACATGCCCACATACGACTATTAAAGAGTTGTGGCATTAAGAAGGTTGAGAACCACTGTTCTAGCAGGTCTCTTCAATTTCACTGATATGCCCAGCTTCCCTTGAGGAAATGCTCTCTCCCAAAGCAGATCAACATTCCAATAGCCAAGTCTTAGCCAGGGGCACTGAGGGGGTTAAATGAAATGACTTGCCAGACATTGCCATATGAGGTAGGATTTGAACCCAGGATTTTCTGACCAGTTCTCTATCTACTCTACCATGAAAACTCTCAAATGACACCAAGGACACCAGTGACTTCAAATGCACTTCCTTGTGTTAAGAGATAATAGTAAGCAATAGCTAACATCTACATAACACTTTATGGTCTGCAAAGTACTCTGGATCTGCTCCAACCCTAGGAGGAAGGTGCTATTATTATCCTCATTTGACAGTTAAGGAAACTGAGTCAGAGAGAGGTTAGGTGACTTGCCCAGGGTTACACAACGAGTGACTGAGGCATGATCTGAACTCAGGTCTGTCTGACTCTAAGAACAACACTCTTTGTACAGGGTCACCTAGTTCATCTTTGTTGCCCATACTTTGTATATTGAAAGAACATTACTCGTTTATGTAATGGTTAGACTAAATGGACCCTGAAGCCCCTTCCAACTCTGAATCAAAAGAATAAACACTCCAAGAGCCCCTCAAAATGAATGGAATTTTGTTGGATGGGACCAGCCCCACAACCACCATGGTGTCCACCGAGCAGGCTTGGGGCTACGAGCAAGTCAGCTTTAATACCTAGCATTAAAGTTCCAATTCATTATACTTCTCCAGTTGGAAAAAATATAGGTTTCTCTCTGGTTGGTTTTTCCATTATAGATGACCCAGTACTAGAATAACTCACCCCACATTATTTCCATATTGAAAGAGCTTGATTGATGTTTTTATGAAGTAATACAGGAGATCATGTCAAGGCTGAAATCAAATCCTTCATGACTGTCAGCAGACTATTGCCCATTTCTTTAAAAATGACTTCCCTGGGATCGCCTCCAGGCAGGGAAGTCACAGGGAAGTCGGGTGTGACAACAAAGGGCCTCTGGCTGGTCCAATTCCTCAGAAAAATTGAGCCTAAATTTGCCTGTCTCCAGCAAGTCCCCTCTAATGAAGCTGCTGTGATCCTCTACCCAGCCAAAGTATATGGAGAATTCAATGGCTTTCGGTTCAATTCAACAAGCATTTATAAAGTCCCACTCCGTTCTACGGCCTGGACTGGGTACTGGAGATACAAAACCAAACTAAAACAAAACACTCCCTTCCCTCAAGAAGCTTACATTCCCCTGGGAGAAAATGACACACCCAGAGAAGCAAATATAAAAATATGCAAAATTAAAAGTGGGGTTTTCCATGGGGGTGAGGGAGAACTAACTTCACTTCCTTTCAATGAGCAAGAAATGGCTTAATTCTGTAATCATCAGCTCCCCCCACCCTGTCCTGGGGCCCTTGTTGCTGGCCCTCCAGATCTTGTTTCCCAAAGACTTTCCATCTCCTGCCTCCATGACTGCACATCTAGTAACACCCTCCTAGAAAAGGACTTGTCCTTTTGACTTATGGAAGCTCTAGCTCCCTTTGGGGGCTCAGCTCAAGTACCAGCTCCCATAAGAGACCTTTCTGGATTCCCTTATATGGGAGCATCCCTGTCTCCAGGAATCAGCCCCATTTTATGTTCTTTGCAGGCAAGACTCATCTCCTTTTATCCCCAGTACCTAGCACAGAGCTTGGGATGAAGCAATAACTAACATTAATATGGTGATATAAATTTGAAAAGTGCTTTACAATATAATTTCACTTGATTCTCACAACTCTGCATAATAGGTAGGATTGCTGTTCTACTGTTTAGTCATTTGAATCATGCCTGATTCTTTGTGACCCCATTTGGGATTTTCTTGGCAGAGATACTAAAGTGGTTTGTCATTTACCTTAGCCAGTTCATTTGACAGATGAAGAAACTGAGGCAACAGGGTTAAGTAGCTTGCCCAGAGTCACACAGCTAGTGAGGGTCTGAGGTCAAAGTTGAACTCATGAAGAGAAGACTTTCTGATTCCAAGACAGGCCTGCTACGTACTCTATCACCTAGCTGCCAGGAGATGTGATTATTATCCCCATTACAGATAAGGAAGCTGAGACTGAAAGTGTCTGAGACAGAATTTCATAGCTTCCTGACACCAAGTCCAATGTCCTATCTATGTAGGCATTTAAATTCTTTTTAAGTTGAATTTAGTTAGATGGAGACATGGGGGGCATGCCCTGAGGCTTATAAAGATTTTGTGTCGTAACATCCCTGGAACAGCTTCCACCCCCACCCCATGCACAGGCAGATGCCACCTTGCTGAGGTAGTTCTACCTCACCACTTTGATTTGGAGCTGCAAGGTCATGGATTTAAGCCAGCATTTGAAATTGAACCCTTCAACCTCAAATCCAGGGATCTCTGTTGCACTGCCCTGCACTGCACTGGGGAGAAAAGCTATAATTAAAGACACTTCCCTCTCCGAGTCCTGGGGTGGGGTGAACTTGAAAGGACTGAGGCAGGTATGAAGCAGCAGCCCACCTACCTGAGAGAACAGGAAACTCAGAGAGCCCCGCCCACTTCCTGTGGCTCCTCCCACTCCCATCCTGCCCCTGTCTGTGCCTCTCATCACTCAGTCTTCAGACCCCATTCTCCCATCCCCACTCCAATCTCCTAGCTCACCTTGATTGATTTGGCAACCAACACCATGCAAAAAATAAGAGCATAGAACAGAAACTAGAGAATGGGACATCCTTGCAGGAGGTGCTGCTAAAGCTTTCCTTGGTAACCCAATACCTAGCACAGAGTAGGTGTTTCAGAAATGTCCATTGAATTAGTGAGGTTCCCACAGAGGAAGTGTCTCACCCTTGGGCACACAGCTAGCAAGTGGTAGACCACAGGATTTCAGCCCAGATCTTACTGACTCCTTGGTAGGAAGGGCTCCTGCCATTAGGTGAGCATGCAGGAAAGGTTTGCTGACTGCCAGCCACTTTGGCCTCATCACAGATCCCATCA
The DNA here is from genome assembly GCA_028646575.1 of Pseudocheirus occidentalis. Classification (NCBI taxonomy): domain Eukaryota; kingdom Metazoa; phylum Chordata; class Mammalia; order Diprotodontia; family Pseudocheiridae; genus Pseudocheirus; species Pseudocheirus occidentalis. The sequence continues at coordinate 14,983,896 of CM053594.1, forward strand.
GCACCCAGGTACTTGTGGCAGAGACAGAAAATCCACCACGCTGAGCTCTCTTCCCTGCTCAAATCAGTGCCTTTGTCTTCCCAGGGTCAAAAACGACGGAGAAGCTCCTCCGTGGGTCTCTCTCCTCCCATTTTCAAGCTCACAGACTGTCCTCTTTGCTACTGCTCTCTCACCTGGATAATGTAATGTCCAGAAGAGGTGGGGAGTGATTGAAGGGATGCAGTTGGAGTAGGTGGGGGGACAGAGGTGTTTAGCCTGGAGAAGAGAAGACTCAAGGAGAGGCTTTCAAATATTTGGAGGGCTTCACAGGGGAGAAGGATCAGATCCCACCATCAACCCCTTTGCCTCTGTGGGCTACACTAGGAACAATGGTCATACGCTGCACCAATGTAAATTTAGGTTTGATATCAGAAAGAAGCTGTTTCAAAGTGGAGGGGGGCCCCTCCTCTTCATTAGAGATATTTAAGCAAGAAGCTGGATGTTTCTCCAGGTACAGGTTGGCCTAGATGGGTCTCTGAAACTCCTTTCAGGTCTGATATTCTACAAATCCTCCTCTGCTCTCACACTCTGAGCTTCTCCTTCTGTACCTTAGGGTCAGGATCTTCTCTTTTTCTACTTTCAAACTCATCACAGCATTCTTTCCTAAAATCCTCTCATCATAGTCAAGTGAAATGACATACTCATGAGCCAACACCTGGGATAAAAATCCTCCCAAGACAAACAGCTAAGTCTCTCTTTCACCTGATCTCTCTCTCTCCCTTTCCATCCTTTCCTCTCATCTCTTTTCCCCTCTCCCCTTCTGTTCCCTTCCTTTTCCCTTCTCTTCTCTTCTTTCCTTTTCCTTCCTCTTCCCTCCCCTCCTCTCCTCTTCTCTCTTCTCCTCTCCCTTCCTTTCATTCTCCTCTTTTCTTCCTTCTTTCCTTGCCTCCTCTCCTCTCCATTCCTTATCTTCTCTCCTCTTTCCTCTTCTTGTCTCTCCTCTCTTCTCCCTTCCTTTTGTTCCTCTCTTGTCTTCTCTCTTTCCTTGCATCCCCTCCCCTCCCCTTTTCCCTCCCTTCCTCTCCTCTCCCTTCTATTTGTTCCCCTCTCTTCTTCCCTCTTCCCTCCCCTCCTCTCCTCTAAGGCAGAACATTCTGTTCCTTCACCTTCTTCCTTCCCAATCAGAGCAAGAAACCTTCCCAATAGGACAAAGCCAATTAAGATTCCCACCACAGACACATAAAACACAAGCTGATGAATGCCACTGCTTTCCTCAGCATTGCCATCTTGCTTGCTTTGAATACCTGTGTAAAATGTTTGCTTTGGACTTATTAAGCTGCTAAATGAGCTGTCCAAGCATAGAGAATGCTAAAGGGAATAAACAAGCTCAGAATTCAGCAAAGGTGCTCTAGCTGGGAGGGAGAATAACCCACTGGTGAAGGAGGCAGGGAAACCCTATTTAGAAATGACAGTGGCGGCACACTAGGGGTGCAGAACAGTGAATATGCTGTCTGACTTAGTTGATGTATTGGGAAATTTTGCTCATTTTTATTTGTAACAAGGGATGACTTTCCTAGGAAGAGGTGGGGAAAATATATTTGTAAAGAAAGAAGATGAAAAAAACAAAAGTAATCATTAGAAATTTTAAACGGAAAAAATGAAATGGAATACTCCCTTTGCCCTGGTTCCATCCCAGACAGCATACAGGAGATTCAATGCGGAGCAAAGAAATGTTTCCAGCAAGAGGTGTATCCAACTCCAACATGGAAGTGGGAGACATGAAATTTTAAAATGGACATTCCAGCTTATTATTTGCTCTCCAAAAGTAGCATTAAAGGGCTTGTTGTCCATGCCTGAGTGCAAAAGGGCTATAGATGTGTCCCATAAATAATATCCTCAGCTTCCTTGTTGTGGGCATCTCTCCCCCAAGAGAATAGAAGAAAGACAAGACATATTGATCATTGGGGTAGAGGTGGGGGCACAAGCTTCTCAGAGTATGAATACATGGATTCTGCTCCAACCTTTATGACTATAGGGAAGGAGACATTGATCAGGGACCCTGGATCAAAGATAAATTGTAGAAATGTAAAGTCTTAAATAAATGTTCATCTACATTTTGTTACCACTTTAGTAGGGGTGAAGAAGTTCTCTGGGCAAGTTTGATAAAATTAACACTGTAGTGAGTGAGTCAGGGTAGAAGCCAATTCTGAAAAGGATGCATTATGGAAGCTGAGAAGAAAGCCAGCTCTGACGAGTATGGGCTCTGGCAATCAAGAAAAGAGCCAGCTCTGAAGAATATGAGCTCTGGCAGTCAAGAAGAGAGACAGCTATAAAAGAAGAGTTCAGCTTTTGAAAGGGAATTGATCTTCCCTTCTTGAGATAGAGACAGGATTGCTCTCACCTCTCCTCTGATATCTTTTTTCAGCAGAATCACTCACCAAGAAGGAGATACCTGTCTACGAGTTGAGATTCAAACCCAGATCTTCCTGATCCCATATCAAGCATTCTGTCCACCAAGCTATGCTAACTTTTAGTCTCATATATCAATGGTTATTCCTGGAAGGCAACTATTACAATCCTGTCATTTTACTGATGAGAAAAGATGAGGACTAGAAAAAGGACATGACTTACCCAAGGCTACAAGGTAAGTTAGTAGCAGGGCAAAGATTTGAACTTAAGGCAATAGCCTATCCCTAACCTCACTGTTTCTTTTGGTGGGTAATAATATTTTCCTCATGAGCTTTATGGAGTTATTGTAGTGGGTCAAAAGACTGTAACTGGATAAAAAAAAATACACTGAAGCCATAAGACCTGGGTGGAAGTCTCAGATCTTCATCTCACAAGCCATTTGATCCCAAGCAAATCAGTGTATTTCTCTGGGCCACAGTTTCTTCTTCTGAAATAAAAATGTGCATAAAATATCCTCCTGAGAAAATTAGAAGGGTCATAGAACAGGGATTTTTTTAGAGCTAATTGAGCCCTTAGAACATGGAATGTCAAAGCTGGGAGGATCCTGAAAACAGAAAATGTCAGAGCAGGAAAGAACCTTAGAGCATAGAATAAAGGCTGTGAATTTATTAAACATAAAGCTCTATAGAAATGTGAGCTGTTATTACCCTCAAGTGGCAGAACGGATGTGAATATGTCTTTTAAAGCATCGAGCACTGTACAAATAAAAGCTATCATTATTAGCCGTTATTGCTAATAATCACAATCTTACATGATTATTCCAAATTCATTTGTCTCCCTCTATTGCTGGGGGCTGGGCGGTCTCCCCAGCTCCTCATGAGAAGAGGGAAAGGTGGGTTTTCCACTTCTGTTATGCCTCTCAGTCCCAGTCCTGTTAGTCTTCAGGAGACAATGGGAATGTCCATTTTGGGAGAGGGGGATGAGAACAAAAGAAAAAAAGAGATCATGATACCCATCCTGTTTTTTTCCTTTTTAACTAAAGGCTGGTTCTCATCATGGCTTACAACACAGAGGATAAAGAGGTCTTTAGGTGAGCTAACATTGAATCAATTCAAAGCACCTACAATTCTTTCTTTCTCTCCAATTCCCCAAGGTTGGAAGCTCAGGGGTTCCTAGTGGTGACAGGAACCACCCAAACATCTGTTCATGCCTCTCATAAGGGTCATCTACCAGGGTATCACTGTAATTTATTTTTCTTTTTATCACTGAAGAAGATGTGTCAAGCCATGCCAATTAGTAACTCAAAGGAAAACGAAAAATTCAGCGAAGCCTTGTCATCTTCTTTGGTGTTTATGGGGGAAACAAAGACATTAACCACCTTGGGGATTTTAAAAGAGGCCATAGGGCCAAAAAGACCCATGGGGGAGAGGGGATGAGTGGAGAGAAGTACAAAAGGGAAATGAGAACTTCGTCCAAAGTGCTAAGTGGCAAGGACAGTCTGAGGCACCAAAGAGATGCTAAGCAGGGCTCAGCAACCTTTCAGCCATTGAACCTTAAACTTAGGAGGGACCTTAAAGACCATCTGGTCTAATTCCAAAAACTGAACCAGAATCTCCAGCAGGCATTTCCATGGGAGGTATTGTGAGAATTCATTGAAAGTACTCTGCAGAGAGTAAAGCCCTGTGTAAACCAATCTACAAGCATTTACATACCTACTATGTGCCTTCCTCTGTGCTGGGCACCGAAAACCCCAAAACACATTTCATGTATTAAAGAAGTTATTATAGTAGTGACTACTCATTATCAAGTCCTTGATACATGATGACAGACAATAATGATAATCTTGAATTAGCTGTGGGACCTCAGACTAAACACATAACCTCACAAAACTAAGGATCTTGGTACCTGCCCCACTCCTTGAAGATATCTAACACAGAGGTGTTTGAGGATAAAAATGGCCAGAAAGGCATTTTGACGTATTGTTACAGTTATAATTTCATAAAAGTCACAGGACCACAAGATGAGAAAGTGAGTCCCATAGATGGAGGATGGAGCATAAATCATTTCAGGATTTAAAGGATTTTGTTCATTTCTCTTTAAGAGAATAGGCTGACTCAATCAGTTGTGAGAAGACTTTCTCTGCCCATAATTATCTTGTGACACACAGAGGGACCTTCCTCTTTTGGGATGGTGGTGGCAACCCTTACAATGCCCCACCACCTATTTGTTAGAAGCACTTGGAAGTTGAAATGCTTGCCCTGAATAAGGTCTTGATTCATGCCCTTGGCTTGGGCACAGCTGAAACAACTGTCAGTGGATCCCTTGGCACTCTCCCTAATGTATTTTCTAGCTTGGCTTCCCTAGGGATCTGAGATCTAAAACCCATCATCCATCCCAGCTCTGACTCTCATTACCCTACTACTAATGCGACCCGTCCATTTGCCTTGCCAGGATTCAGTTTCCTCATCTTGAAAATGAGGGGTTCAGACCAGATGGTATCTGATATCATTTCCTAGGTTATGCTCACAGTTAGAAGGGACCTACGAGGACATACAACATCTTCAGCTTACAAATGTGGGGAAATGAGGCCGGAGTCACAGAAGCAATAAGCAACTGAGGGAACATTTGAGCCCAGATCTTCCTAACTCTAAGTCCAGTATCTTTTTCACTACTTCATGGGGATGCAGGGGTGGTAAGAGGCAACCTGGTCACCACTCGGTCTCCATATCCATATCCCTAACCTGAAATAAGAATATCCACCATAGCAGATCAGACAGATGGTCTTATAGATTTTGCTTAAAGATTTCCATCAATGGGGAGCGCACTACTTCCTGAAGCACACCATTCCATTTTGGGGTAGCCACATCACTGAACACAGACTTGCAAGGAACCTAAGAGATCATAGCATCCTTGATGACCTCTAGCAATTACTAATAGAGTTGAAAATCCAAGGGAAGCAAGGATGTAGGAAAAGAGCATCCAGTTTCAGTTTGATGAATTTATCAGACCCAAAAGGACTGCCTAGGGGTTATCTTAAAAAGCCAGACACGTGATGGCGAACCACTGGGAGTGATCTCTGAAAGCCTGTCAAGAATGGATGAAGGGCAACAGGCCAGTCTCAGTTTTCCAAAAAAGGAAACAAGTGGAGTCTGAAGTCTCATCCAACAAGTTTGACTTTGATGCCTGACAAAATTCAAGAATATATTATTAAAGGAAGTAGGGATCATGAAGAACCAACACAGCTTCATCAATAGTAAGTCAAGGCAAACTAACCTCACTCCCTTTTCTGTCAGGGTGACTAATTTGGTAGATGAGGAGAATGTAGTATATATAATTTAACTAGATTTTTGACAAGCATTTCTCAGAAACTCTCAGGAGATTTTTGTAGGAAAAAAATGGAGTGATGTGTCCCAGACAATACAACAGATAAGGGTCATGGGGTATTTTTTTAAGACTGGACCCAAAGGGAGACTCACTAAAAGTTTAGAATGAACTCTCTAAGGGGAATGTTCAAGGAACTGTCCTTGGTGCTGTTCTATGTAACATTTTTTTTATTAATGGCTTAGATAAAGGCATAGACAGCAGCTTATAAAATGCGCAGAAGACACAAAAGCAGGTGGAAGGAATACCTAATCCACTGGATGACAGAGTTAGGATTCACCAAGGTTTCTAGAGCCTAGAACACTGGGCTTCTATTTATATATCCTCATTACCTGGCACAGTGACTCATACAAAGTAGGTGTTTAATAAAAGCGTCTAACAAAATGAACTTTAATTGAAATAAATGTGTTACATTATTTTTAAATGGTGCTGCAAGTTAAGAGATGGGGAGGAGTAGATGCAGAAATTCAACAGACAAAGATCTGGTGGTCTCAGGGGACTATACCTTCAATATGTCAACCATAGAATGTAGCAATGTGGGGAAAATGCCATATGCTCTTTGCCTGCAATAAGAGAGGTGTAACATCTAGGAGGAGAAAGGTGAAAATCCTAGAAGCACTGAAGAGAGTGAAGAAGACATCACTCTTGGATAAGTAACATATGTTTTTTCAACCCTAGAAATGGAATAAAAGTGCCTGCCCTCTGCACATTATAGAGCTATTTCAAAGCACAAATGAGATAAATGGGTGTTAGTTCTTAATAAAGGTTTAGTGTTATACTGCTCAAGAAATTAGTAGAAAAGTGCTCTGTAACCATGACCCACTGTAGAAAACGGAACTGATATGATTGTTACCATTATATACTCATGTCTCTTTATTTCCTCCCCACCCCCCCATCCTCTTCCAGTTCTAACCATGATGCCATGACAGGGAACACTGCTATTTTACCCCATTGCCTACGAGGATATTTATGATGACCCTATTTGTCCAGCTCCCAATATCTGGGCCCATGTTCCCATGATTCATAGAAGTCAACAACGTCAAGGCATCCAGGGGAAAGATCAGATAATGTTAGAGCTGACAGAAAACTTAGCATGGAAATTTTTAGACTTGGGTGGGACAAAATTCAGGAGTTGGGAAAGGCCTTAGAATATAGAATGTCAGTGCAGGGTAGGGCCTTAGAACATGGAATATTAGAACTGGAAGGGCTCTTAGAACTTGGAATGTTAGAGCTGGGAGGGGCCTCAGAACACAGAATGTCAGAGCTGGAAGGGGCCTTAAAACAGGAAATATCAGAGGTAGGAGGGCCTTAGAACAGGGGATGTCAGAGCTGGGAGGGGCTTTAAAACAGGAAATATCAGAGCTGGGAGAGATCTTGGAAACCATTTAATTCAACTTATTTTACAAATGAGTAAGCTGAGACTCAAAGAAGAGAGAGTAACATTGCCTCTTTAATGACTAAACCTGGCCCTTGACAAACCAACGTTGCCGCTGCCTCCCTGTGTTTGCACAAAAATATTTCTCCTTCTGTTACCTCTCCCTGACCAACCAATCATTGAGATTATTGCAGAGTACCTACCATAGCCATGACCCTGGGCTTAGGCATATGGTTTCTAGTCTGAGCACTACAAGAACAAAATGAATTAGATGTTTGATGTATTTCATTTTGAATCTATAGCATAAGACCGCGAAAGGCTGCCAGATTTGGGTGAAGAGGCCCAGCTTCCAACCTTACCTTATTTCCTGTGGGACTTTATCAGTGTGTTTCCCCTTTCTGTCAGGGCCTCGGTGTCTTTATCTGGGAAATAATGAGGGTGTCAGCCTCAATTACTCAGAGACTGGATTAAATTCAGAACACATTTATTAAATACCTACTGTGTGCCAAGACTTCTGCTCAGCACTTGCAAGGTTGGAGATCAGAAGATTCAGGAAGGACAAAAAAACAAAGCACCCCTGACCTGGAGAGGCTTACTTTTGCTGGGAGGTCCAATACAATCACAGGTCAACAGATACAACCTAACTGAAAGAGACCGTCCTAACGGTTAGGGATAGCTGAGGTGGCATCCTATAGGAGACAGGGCCTATTTGAAAAGAGTTTTGAAAAGAGTTTGCATTCTAAAAATTGGTGGCAAGGAGACATTCCGAGCAGGGGACAGGGCCTGTGTCAAGGCAAAAATCAGAGAAGGGAGGCGGTTTAGAAAATGGCCAAGGAATTATGCTTTAGGAATATCACTTTGGCAATGGTGTGATCCAAGAGGGAAAGATTTGACTTAGGGAGAGCAATGAGGTGGTATTCAATCAAGTTCAGCGTTCTGACCGCTGCACCGTACTGCACCTAAGATTCAGAGGTGCAAAGGACCTGAGAAATACTTGGCTCCATCCTCTCACCCCATCCCCTATTTTATTGTGGCATAAAATAAGGTTCGAAAGGGAAAGGCATTCTCCTGCAAGTTTACAGCTGGTGCAAAAGCTAGTTCTAGTGCCACACATTCCTTACCACCTCCAGTGTAGGCAGGAATTAGGACTCAGGATAAATTTAACCTCACTAACAGATCTGCTAGGGTTTAGAGCTCAGTTCTTGGGGCCAAGAAGGGAGAAGAGAAGTTTCAGGAGAGTTTGGCCGGGCTGGGCAGCTTGCGATGGGTCAATACAAAAGGATCAAAGGGACATTTTCCCTTTTCTGGGTCAGAGAAAAGTGGAAAATTGGCAAATTGCTCTACCACAGAGAGATCACCTTCCATCCTCCCCTCCCAGCCAGGTGCCAACATCTGCTCCTCACAGATGTTATTTATGCAAAACCATTATCTCAATTATAGATGGATGTTGTTGGAATTGCTTATGTCTCTGGATTAGTTTATTTCCAGTGGAGACATTCAACACGGATTAATTACTAATTGGCTCCTAATGAACAGGTGTCATTAAATCAAGGCAAAATCTCTCCTTTGTTTCCCTAGTCTGTGTGTTACCAAGAAGTTAAGTAAGTAGAACTCAGGTGGTTACAGACTATCAGAGGTGCAATGAATGGCCTTAGAACAGGGAATGTCAGGGCTGGGAGAAGCCTTAGAACAGGGGATGTGAGGGCTGGGAGGGGCCTTAGAACAGGGGATGTCAGAGCTGGGAGGGACCATCCCTCCCATTGAATGTGCTCAAGGTCATGTTGCCCGTAAGTCATAAAGACAGGATTCAAACCCAGGCCCTGATTCCAAATTCACCCCTCTTCTCACTGTACCCTTCTGCCTCTGGCCCAATGTTTTTTGATATCTGGTTACTGACACAGCCTGTGGGGAATGCTTGGTGGGGAAACGCCACCCAGCCTGTTCTCTCTGCTTTCTGTAGAAGGTTTGGTGGGTTTTTTTGTTTGGTTTTGGCTTTTTTGTTTGTTTTTTACAGAGATCATAAGTGATATCAGAGGAACCAAAAAGCAGGGGTCCCATGCTAAGCACTGGGTTTTAAGTGATCCGCCCAAGGTATTTTAACCCAGGGCTCTTTCCATTAAGAGGCACATTTTCATTGTAATTTAAGATTTTTGAACACTTTTCTAAGAGGGTACCTGTGGGATAGTTAGAAAATTCGCATTTTACAGATGAGGAGCCTGATTCTCCTGAGAGTGAAAGGAATGATTCACCATCACACAATCAGGAGGGCTCAGGGCCTGGACTGCATCCCCGTGCTAGCCTCACTCCAGCACAGAACATAACAAACATTTATTAAATGCCTCATGTATGTAGAGTACTAGGTGTTAAGGGAGGCACAACACTGATAAAATACTTGAAGAATTCAACTCAAAAAAGCCAGAGATTCTGAAAGGTGAAGGTGAAGGGGGGCGGGGCATTACAGTCTGTTCTGAAGATAAAGAGCAGCTCATTCGGTGGCTTCCCACCTGTCCAGACATTTCCAACAATTCCTGCTTTATGCAGTCTAAATTTCAGTCCATTTGGCCTAATATTTGCTCCCCATCTCATGCTTACGCACCTTTACCTAAGCTGTGCCCCCTGCCTAGAATGCTCCCACTCCTGACATCCATCTCTTAAAATCCCAATGCTCATTTAAGGCTCCGCTCACAGGTCATCCCCCAACCCAGCCCAAGTTGGTTCCCTCTCAATCCTCAAATTATCTGTGTGACTCTGGGCAAGTCACTTAACCTCTCAGACTTGGTCTCATCTTCAAAATGAGAATAATATTAGCATCTGCTTCACAAGGGCATTGTAAGGATGAAATAATACATGTAGAGGCTATCATAAACCACAAAACAGTAGACAAATATTACTAGCATTGCTAATTTGCACACATGTTCAATCCGACCAGGAGGGAAATTTTTTCTTTTGTCTTTTGTGTCTACACAATGCTGGGCACACAGCAGGTACTTAATACACTTGAGCAGAATAGAATTGAAGTGTGATTCCCAAGGTTCAGCCCATCCTTAGTGATCCCACCTTGGCCACAAGCAGGGGAACCGTTCCAGGAAATAAAAGGCTTTTCTCCTTTGGGCCAGACAAGTTTATCTCACCTGAGGGCTCCTTCCCAGGTGAGGGAGGGGAAAAAGCCACAAACACCATTCCCAGTGTGGGGAGCCCCTGCTTTATTCAGTTCCCATCATCCCTGGAAAGCAGGACATGTGTGCTAGCGAAAACAGGCAAACTGTCCCCTGACCCCTCCTCCACCAGCTATTTCCATGACGATCAAAGCCCAAAGCAAAGGCTTCAGATCCCCTTTGATGGGCACCAGAGGAAGAGAAGAAGCCCTTGCAGCTCCAGAGTCTGGAGCTAGGAGCTCTGTTTCCATTCTAGTCACTTTCAGGAGGGACCAGGATTTCCTGGGAACAGAGTCTTGAACCACATGGTGTTTGCCTCTGAATGAGGTCTCCAAAATACCTTTTCTTTCTGCAAATCTTCTCTTGGGAAGGGAAGGATAGGTACAGTACTCAGGATCTGGAATCAGTGACTTGGAGCGGTAAACCCAGCTCTGCCAAGTCCTACCTGCTGGGAAAAACTCATTTTCTCAGTCTGCCCTTTATAAAATGGGCAGAGCAGGGCAGCTAAGTGGCACGGTAAATAGAGCACTGGGCCTGGAGTCAGGAGGTCCCGAGTTCAAATCTGACGCCAGACACTTAACACTTACTAGCTGTGTGACCTTGGGCAAGTCACTTAACCCTAATTACCCTGCCTTCCCCCCTCCAAAAAGCAAAAAGTAAAATAAGATGGGCAGAGGGGCAGGGGGCTAGACTAGATGGCCACTAACATCCCTATAAGTATAGAGGAGAAGAGCAGTTCTTGAGGAGGGCCCTGCCATCAGTGTAAAACAATGAATGCTCATTTGGGGCAGTAAAATCTCTGGATTCTAATTCTGCCGATGCTACTGCCCAGACCTGGGACTTTGAAGGCCAAATTATGTCCATTCTTTGAATATCAGTTTCTTCATCTATAAAATGAAGAGATTAGCCTAGATGATATGAAAGGACCCTTCTAGCAATTCCCCAGCTATCAATACAGTGAAAAAGAGCACCAATATGAGAGTCCATGGGTGTGGGTTCATATTCTGATATCACAGTAGATAGTATCAGGACTGGAGTCAGGAAGACCTGAGTTCAAATCCAGCCTCAGACCCTTACTAGCTGTGTGACCTTGGGCAAGTTACCTTCTGCCTGACTCAGTTTCTCATCTGTAAAATGGGGATAATAATGGCACCTACCTCCCAGGCCTATTGTGAGGATCAAATGTAAAGCACATGGCATATGGTAGGCCCTATATAAGTGTTAGCTATTACTATTTTTATTATTTATTTTTTATTATTTTTATTACTTCAGTGGATAAAGCATTGGGCTTGGAATCAGGAAGACTCATCTCCATGAGTTCAAATCCAGCTTCAAACCACTACTACTAGTAGTTGTGTGACAAGCCACTTCACCCTGTTTGCCTCAGTTTCCTCATCTGTAAAATGAACTGGAGAAGGAAATGGCAAACTGTTCCAGTCTCTTTGCCAAGAAAACTCAAAATGGGGTTATAGAAACAACTGAAAAATGGTTTAACAACAGCAAAAAGGCCTCTCGGACATCTTGGATTAGATGCCAATAGACATCTTAAACTCAGTCTGTCAAAACCAGAACTCATTATCTTTCCTCCTTAAACCCTCCTTTACTCCTACATGCCCTATTACTGCAGAGGGCACCACCATTCTCTCAGTGCCCTAGGCCATACAACCTCAGAGTCACTCTGGACTCCTCACCATCTCTCACCTCCCATATCCAATATGGTGCCAAGGCCTGTCAATTTCACCTCTGCATAATCTCTCATCAATTACACCTTTGCAGCATCCCTTGTTAGTTTCATCTCTGCAGCATCTTTCATCAATTTCACCTCCACAGCATCTCTCATCAATTTCATCTCTGCACCATCTTTCATCAATTTCATCTCTGCAGCATTTCTTGAACATGCTCCCTTCTCTCTTCTGATTCTGCCTCGCCTCTGCTGCAGACCCCCATCACCTCACACCCAGACTACTGCAAAAGATGCTGGGGGTATGCTGCCTGCCTCAGGTCTCTCCCCACTCCAGTCCTTCCTCCATTCAGTCACTGAACTGATTTTCTAAAAGTGAATATTCAATCACATTACCTCTACTCCACTCCAGCCTCATTTTGCAGGTAGGAGAACTAAAGCCAGGGCAGTGAAGTGACTTGCTCTGGGTGACCTAGTAAATAAGCATCAAAGGCAGTATTTAAATCTAGAAAGCAACAGGACCTGGATTCAATCCAAGGTCCTCAGACTTCAAACATGGGGCTCTTTGCTCTCCATTCAATTCTAGACAAGGAATCCTGTTTGTTTCCTGATGCAATCTACCACCTCTGCTTTACTGCAGGGGGAGAAATGCTTCTGGCCACTGCAGGCATCTCAGTCTGCTTACTCTCTCTCTATTTAATTATTAATTAGACCCCTGATGAACCAGTGTGTGTTAGAGGTGGGCAGTGATGGATGTAGCTGCCAGGACTAGCTACATCCTGAGGCCATATGCAGAAACAGCTTGGCCCTGACAGGCCTGTATTCAAGGGGGCTGGTAATATTCTGAAACAGGGGAGGGTAGCCAGCCCTATCCCAGTAATGGGCATGAAAGGCAAAAGGAAGAGGAGAAGGGGTACAGAGGAAGAGGAAGATGCAAGCTAGGCAAGGAGGAGGAGGGGGAGGATCACAGTTAACTCCACTGTAAAATGAGGGGGATAAGCTCCAGGGTCCCTGTTAGTCCCAGATCTATGATTCCATGATTTGGAGTAAGACACCTTAGGTGATGACAACATCTGAAGTTATTTAATGCAAAAAGATTTGCCAAGCATTTCCTCCTACTGAAGGCTTTTAGTCCAAACCCTAATTTTCAACAAGAAGACACTGAGACTGAGGCAGGGCAGAAGATTCTGAGCTGAGCTGAAAGGGAATCTAATACAACTTCCCTCATTTTAAAGATGAGGAAACTGAGGACCAGAAATTTGAAATGACTTACTCAGGGTCTCACAGTGGTAGAGCCTGAATCCTCCGACTTCAAACCCACCAATCTTTTCATCCCACCCATGATTCAGGTGGAGAGAAGCAAAGAGAAGGAGAAGGAAAAGAGGAACCAAGGGAGGAAAGGGAGGAGGAAAGGGAAGAGAAGATAGAAATAGGGAAGAGGAAGGGCTAAGGGGGCAGGGAGAGGAATAGAAAATGAGAAAAGGAGGGGGTTGAAATTTCTGTGTCTCTAAATGTGCCAGGCCGAAAGCCATCTGGAGTCAGTTGGTTGAGCTAGTGGAAAGGACAGAAGGGCTACAAAAGGCTGGCAAGGACACATTAAATGGAGAGGAGAGCTGAAAAATGAGGAGGGGTGCTCATAGGGAGTGCATAAAGCCCAGAAGACATGAAGGGAGTCGGGAGGACCCAATAAGAGGCTGGAGAAGGGGAGACTAAAAAGAGAGGAGAAAGAAGGACAAATGGAGCTGAATGTCTTCTTGTGTGACTCCATGGGTGCTGGGTGTTCCCAGGGAGCAGACACCTTCTACCAATGTTCTGCAATCTAAAGCCTTAGAGAGTTCCCTGGAGTGACCAGGGTCCCAGAGTCAGTATGTGTCAGGGACAGCATCTTTCATGCTAATTTTATTAATTTAATCAAAGAGACAACTTTAATGTCTGTATGTGTAGGGAAGATGAGTTCATGGACCAAATCTCCTTGGTGCTGTGGGTTCATAGAATATTAAAACTGGAGATATTTTAATCCAACCCCTTAATTTCATAGATGAGGAAACTTAGTCCTTCGGGGAAGTGACTTTTCCAAAGTCACATAGAGAGTGAAGAACAGAATCAGAATTCAAATGAGTCTTGGTCTTCTGATTCTGAATCTAATCATTTGTAAGTGAAGCAATGGGGAAAGTCCTGGATCTGGAGTTAGAGGACCTGGTTTGAATACCCAATCAACTTCTTGCTTCTTACCTGGGTCACTCCAGGCAAACAAGCATACTGTAAGAAGTGACCTCAAAGATCCCTTTTACCTCACAATCTCTGCTTCCTGAAGGATCCTGCTTTAGAGTTGATTTTTCACTCCAACATTCTTCATGGCTTAGATCAGCATGCCAACAACCAATTGGCAGGAACCAGTTCCAAATTTCACAGTGTCCCATCTCATCAACTACCTATTGTGCCGTCTGCCTCTGAGCACAATTCGTCCCGGAGTTTCTGAGAACTGTCTTTGGCTCACGGGAACTTGGAATTGGAAGAGAGCTGAGTCCAATCATCCACACTATTGTTGAATTCACTCTGCAACCCAGATTTCTTGTCATGTTCCAGTGATGAGGAACTTGACTCCTTGACAAGATCCTCTATTCCATTTTCAGATAACTCAAATTGTTAGGAAGATATTTTTCCCTCTCTTACACTAAACCACCTCATTCAATTCAGTTCAGCATTGGGTAGACTCCCTATGAAGAAACTGTGAGAGGACATAGACAGGTGTCACCCAGCAAGGGCAGGCGTGGGTAGGATGCAATTTGTCTCATTGGAGGGAATAGCTGATCGATCAGCTCACAGAGCCATGGAAGTATTTGAATACACTCAGACATAGTCTGCCCCACTCTCCAATGACCCAGTTAATTCACTTTTCATCAGCAATTGTGCTTAGCTTGATTCCACTGAATATTATGCTGCACCCCATCCTCCCAGCCCCACCCCTGGAGTTAAGCTGATAGCTAGAAGTCTCATCACTATAGAGACTGACTCAGAATTTGATACCAACACCACCTCAGCTCCCTTAGCATCCTAGAGTAGTGATAAACTACTCCCCAACCTTCCTTTGTAGAATAGCCAGGTTCACTCTCCATATTCCATAAGCAGCTTAACTTGGTTTCATCTCCACAGAACATCTTGCCCCTACTCCACGGTCTCCCTGATAAGCCACTTCCCTCCCATTTTTCATTTTCTTTTGTATGTTGACAGCCAGGCATCTGTCTTCTTTTCTCAGTGACCAGTGAGGTAAAGCAATTAGCCCAAGGTCGTGCAGTCAGTAACGGGAAAAGGCAGAATTGGAACTCAGGTCCTCAGGTCCTTCTCTTATTAGATTATAAGCCCCATGTAGTGCAAGGACTCTCTTTTTCTTGTTTGTATCCCCACTGTTTATAGCACAGTGCCTCATACATAGTAGGCACTTAATAAATGTTTATTTTATTGAATTGACTTGAACCCATAAAATTTAAGAGTTGGAAGGGACCACAGAGACTGCTGACTCCAACATGTCTCTAAACATGAATCCCATCTATGACATTCTTGACAAGTGGTCAGCCCACAATTCCTGGTTTTCTCCTCTGGAACCAGATAATGTAAATTCAATCTCCCTCTTCCACATGGCAGCCCACCAAATATCTGAGGATGACGATCATTCCCCAGCACCTAAGTCTCCTCTCCAGGCTAAAAGATTCCCATTCCCTTCATTTAGTCCCCATGACTATAGGTTACAGGATTACAGATGAAGCAGGAGCTCTTTACTTTTAGTCCATAAACTTGTTGGATTTTGTTTTAATATCCTGATAACTTCATCAAATAAAATTGTTTTCCTGTGTAATCCTATGTACTTTATTTTATGCATTTAAAATCATTGTTCTGAGAACCCAGGCCCAGAGGTTTCATTGGGTAATGTGACATAAACAATTCTAATAACTCCTAATATAGGGATATAAGGACCTCAGAAGACATCTAGCAGAACCATCTTCTTTTCCAGATAAGCAAACTGAGGACCACTAAAGTCCAAGGTCAATTGACAAAGGGAGGATTAAAACTCAGATCCCCAGTGCCCTTTCCACTGTTCTACACTGCTTCACCATCTTTGCTAGGATAGGTTCTGGCTCTGGGAGCCAGCAATGAGCAGAGGACTCCAGACTGGACTGACAAGGGCAGAAGGCAGTGGGACTCTCACTTCCACCTTGGTCATCCTGGACCCTTTGCCCCTAGACCACATAGCCCCAGATGCCACCTGATGTCTTGGCTGCCACATCACATTGGTTATTCTAGGTTGCCACTTGTCCATGTGACCTTGGGCAAGGTCCTAAAGTACCTTGAAGCTCTCTGAGACTCAGTTTCCTCACTTATAAAATGAGAGGGTTAAAGTGGATGGCATCTAAGGTCCCTC
This sequence comes from Pseudocheirus occidentalis, assembly GCA_028646575.1. Taxonomy (NCBI): domain Eukaryota; kingdom Metazoa; phylum Chordata; class Mammalia; order Diprotodontia; family Pseudocheiridae; genus Pseudocheirus; species Pseudocheirus occidentalis. The sequence continues at coordinate 15,000,293 of CM053594.1, forward strand.
CCGGTTCTCCATTTATGGTCCCATGAGCTCCTACAGTGATGCCATTTTCCATATGAATTACTCTCTTTTTGTCCCATCCTACCTCTCCCATACAGGTGTTTTTTTTTAAACCGTAATACATTTTATTACATTAGATTAAATCTATGACTCTATCCTGCTAACACCTTTTTGGACCTGGATTCTACAATCAAATATGTTAGCCATTTTCCCCAGCTTTGAATCATCTGCACATTTGCTGAGGGTGCCCTTCATGGCATCATCCAGATCACTGCTATAAAGGATGACGAGAAGGGCCCAGATCCCTGGTATGGCTTACCTTAATGTGAACCTTCTCTAGCTCTTCCTTACTGACTGTCGTCGTCTGGGAGTTCTCGATGCTTGACAGGAGAAGCTGCACATCAGACAAGAGTGCGTGGGTCCTCCGCAGGTCTCGGCGGAGGCGTTTTTCCACATCAAAGTCTCTATGGCCAATCTGGAGACCCAAGGCATGCAGGTTAGCCTTGAATGGAAGCCAGAGGTACTAGGGATTCATTACTTACACACAGTCCCTTAATTTGAACTGTGCCTTGGACTATGGCTATCATTCAGCCCAGATATGCAAAACCATTTATTAAAGGCCTACTATGTACACATAAAGTCCCAGGAATACAGAAACATGAATGAAGCAGTGGGGAAAGTGCCGGATTTGCCGTTAGAAGACCTTGTTGGGAGGCCCAAGTCTATTCCGTACCTAGCAGCTGTGTGACTCTGAGCCAGTCACTAAAGTCCTCTGGACCTCAGCTTGCTCTGAAGAAAAATGAGTGAGCTGTAATAGGAGATATCCAAGGTCATTTCTGGTTCTGAATCTAAAATCCTGTGATCCTATAATAAATAATCCTTACCCTCAAAGGATTTACATTCTGCTGGTAGTTGGGATATACTATGTACAGAGTTTGGAACTCAAGGGATTGTGGAACTGAATGATGTAAACTAAAAGTAAACAAATTTTTTAAAATATGTACAGAGATATATAATTACAAGGTAATTTGAGAAGAAAGAAAAATAGAGAGAAAGATTCTCAAAGGCAAAGCTACCTGGAGGAAGTGATACATTATTGGGGCATGTTCTTCACGAACAGAGAAATATAATCATTGTTCAAGTGCATGGAGGTTGGCTATGACATGTCTCCTGGGAGGGGGGAAGTGGAGATGAGACGTAAGGGGAGATGAGGAAGAGGGACACGGTCTCTTCATTGGAGGGCTTGGAATAAAAGCCCAGAGCCTACTTGTTGGGGATGTTGTTCAAATGTGTGTTGGCTTTTATTGACTGCTACCGGCTTTTTCAGCTGAGGGTCTATTTCATATGATGTAGTGGGTGGAGCACACCCACCTGCATGGAACATCCTGGCTCCTGAAAATAAATTGAAGCCATCAATTAAACTCATCCATTCCTTGGGCTCAGCTGTAGAAATCAGCCGTCTCCAACTGGGCCAACCCAAGAGCACAATGGCCTTTGTCATCAGAAAGTAAAAGGCACTAAGGAAACACCATCGAGCACTAGTTTATAGGGCAGTGGTTCTCAACCTTTCTAATGCTGGGACCTTTTAATATTTGTATGTGGGCGTATCTACATGTGGGAAGACCCACCTGGAGATGGATAGAGGAGCAGTGTCTCGGTTCCTAAGACCATTGGAAATATGTGTTTTCTGACGTTCTTAGGTGACACTCTGTGAAAGGGTTTTTCGACCCCCAAAGGGGTCAAGACCCACAGGTTGAGTCATAGGTGATGAGGTCATTGAGTGGTAGTACAGCATACAGAGTGAGTGTCAGGAAGACCTGAGTTCAAACCTAGCCTCAGATACTTGCTAACTGTATGACCCTGGACAAGTCACCTAACCTCTGCCTGCCTCAGTTTCTTCATCTATGAAATAACAGCACCTATCTCACAGGGCTTTTTAAAGAATAAAATGAGATAATAATTATGAAGTGCTTAGCACAGGGCAT
>CM053594.1:15002774-15048668 GCA_028646575.1 Pseudocheirus occidentalis
AAAAAAAAAACAACAGAGATCCACTTCCCTAATTGAGTGACTTGCCCAAGGCCATACAAGCTGTACATCTCAGAGCTGGTATTCAAAGGCAGGTCCTCTGCTGCCAGGATGCTTTTCATGATCATCAGAATGGCTTTGACACATCAACCCCCCAGACACAGTCAGCTAACTAAACGTCAGTTTCCACATGTGAAGAAAAACCTGATCATCAGAAAGTAAAAGGCACTAAGGAAACACCATGACTTAGGGCATTTTTTGTGCACTTACGTATAAGCTTAAGATTTTTATTTTTAAAAAGCCCAACACTTTAACAGAGCTAAGGAAACAAGGAGATAAAAACAATTAAGTTAATAAAACAGGCTTGCTTTTTCTGTTAAAGCAATGAAAGTTTGTTTGTTTTTAACAGATTTATTTCTTTCTAAAATTCATTATCTATGCTGCCATGAATCCTTTTTCGTAGCAGGCAGGGTATAATTTGTTCTAACAAAACAAATGCATCAACCTAATTCATTATTAACTTAAGGAAGTTGGCTTTTTTTTAATTCACTTTGGAAATACCCTGGATTTTTTTTCTTATTTTTCTTACTCTTTCTTTATTTGTAAACACATAGGTTTAACCCTGTGAAATTCTTTGTCTTTATCATTAGTGCTCCTTTCAGAAGGATTTTTCAGATTTGTGCGAAGTGTGTCTCCCCCTGCCTCCACCACAAACTGGGGGGGGGGGAGGTGCTAGTACAAGAAGGTCACAAATGTGAGGCTAGAAAGGAGCTCAGAGACTGGACGGTTGAACCCCTCATTTGACAAAGGTTAGGGATTAACTGACTTAGGTAACACAGCTAATAATGGGCAGGCAGAATAACAATTCAAATCCAGGTTTTCTGACTCCATATCCCGTGTTCTCTTCCCACTATTCTTTTTGTATCATCCTCATTTTAGAGGTTAAACTGAGGCTCCTTACTCTATATATTGTATGTATTCCTTAGATAGAAAGCTGGGCTTGGAATCAGAAAGACCTGAGTTCAAATCCAGCCTTAGAACTTTATAGCCATGTCATTTAACCCCTATCTATCTCAGTTTCCTCATCCATAGAGTGGGAGAATGAGAGCACCTGCTTAAATGGGTTGTTGTAAGGATGACATAAGACACTGTTTGTAAAGCCCTTAGCTCAATGCCTGGGACATAGTTGAAGCTTAATAAATGTTTCTTCTCTTTTCCTTTCCCCTCAAGGTCATAGAGATAACAAATGACAAAGCGGTGCCTGGAACCTAGATTGTCCATTGACTCTGCCGCCATATTGTTTTTGAAGCCCTGAATCATAAGTTCCTCTGGACTTCAGTAGGCCCTAGTGACCAATGTGCAGACAGGGCTGGCTCATTTGCAAATGAGCTCATTTCTGCAAAGGGAGTTTAACAGACATGCCTGCTTCCATTCCTGGAAGCAAATCCTGGCCCAAGAGATTTAAGGCCTCAGAGTCCCACAAACCCAGGGCACTGTTATCAACATTCAGACACTGCAGAAGAAACCTAACAGGGGCCTTGCTAGAGAGATGGCTCACCCCATTCCACATACACACCACCGTTACCAAGGTTACTGACAAAGACCAGCCAGAGGGGGAAGGAGATGAGTGAGAAGATGCTGTGGGGCAGAGGAACCCAGACAGTGGCTTTTCATTATTACTGCCAGGTGCCAGGGCACCTCCACAGCTCAGACAGAGACAGAGCCTGCTCATTAGAGATTGCAACATTGGAGGGAAGGGAGGGCCAGGCTAAACATCGCCAGATATAGGCTTTTTTCAGGGAACCAGGAGAGCTGGCTTAGAGGCATCCACATTAGCAATTCTGAGATAAGCTAGCGCCCACATTCCTCAGCATCCAAGGAGCTGGGGGAGAGCAAGGGGAGCAGGACAGCAGCCAACCAAGCCAGGACTTGAAAAGGAGTGATACCCATGTGCAGGTACCCGAGCAGTGAGCTCCTTGTCCCTCCGATCCATGCAATTCCCTAAGAAAAACAGTCACCGAGCCCTGGGGCTCTCTGTCAGTCTGAACTTAAGCTTCTTTGGGGAAGAAACTGACAGGCTTTTTCAACAACCAAAACCCGCAGAAAATAGACAAGACATATCTAGTTCTTACTTGACTAAAATCTGCTAACAACCTAGAAAGCAATTCAGTTCTCAGTCATTCAGGGGCTTCACTTTAATGCAATTTAATTCAAGATAACTAGGTTCAACACTCTTATTAATCATATCCTCTGTGCCCGACTCTGTGTTAGTCGCCAGGGAGACAAATGCTAAAAGGAAACAGTCCCTGCCCTCAAGTAGCCACTACTCTATCAAGTTTCTACACTAAGCATGGAATGATTGGGGAGGGGAGAAAAAGCTCTCGATTTGGAGTGACAGGCTGTGGGCACTGGAGAGATGCTAAGGTGATAACAAGGAAACCTTTCCTTTCTTTCTCCCTCCCAAGGAAGGTCTGAGGGTATGTGGAGTCCTGGACTTATAGGTTTGAAGCTGCGGAAGGTGATCAAAATAATCTAATCCAATACTCTTCATTTTGCAGAAAAGGAAATAAACGAAGTGTCTTGTCCCAGCTTGTAGTTGTTAAGCAGCAGAGCTGAAGCTTAACTCCTGACTCTAAATCCAGGGCTCCTCACACTGTGCTTTGATATTCCTCTCAATGAGTGCCTGGAATGTCCTTTAGTTTAGGGTGAGGTTTCTCAACCTTTTTCATGCCATGGACCCCTTTGGAAGTCAAGTGAAACTTTCTCAGAATGATATTTTAATTAATTTGGGGAAATACTTCATTTGTTAGATGACAGTGCAAATAAAGATGTAATCTTTTTTTCATCCAAGTTTGTAAAATCCTTGAAATCTATCCATGGTCCATGAACCCCAGGTCAAGAGAAATGTATTTTTTTAGTTTAGAGGAACTAGATGGAGACCTTTTCTTCCTTTGCTCTTCCGGTTTCTGACTCCAGTTAACCCCATTTGGGGTTTTCTTGACAAAGATCCTGGAGTGATTTGTCATTTCCTTCTCTAGCTCATTTCACAGATGATGAAACTGAGGCCAACAGGGTTAAGTGACTCACCCAGGGTCACACAGTTACTAAGTGTCTGAGGTGGATTTGAACTCAGGTCTTCCTGACTCCAGATCCAGTACTCTATTTACTGTGCTGCCTTCTATGAACCAGGCACTCTATAAGGTGCTAGAGATTCAAAAAAATAGCTGGCTCAGAGCTCCAAGTGGGCTTCTCTGTCACCTGACTGCTCTCCAGTAGCCACTTGAAGTATTACCAACACCTGGGCAGCAACAGACCTGAGAAATATATGAGCAGGGAATGTCTAGATGGATCCTTTGGGCTGTCCCTAACAGGAAACACCGCAAGCCCAGCCAAGATCGATAGGTCAATTGCCAAGAAGCCAACTGAGAATTAATGGCAGTGAGGAAGGAAAAATAAAACAAAAGCTCTCTAAAAGGGTTTCTTCAGGCAAAGGCCACATAACCACTCACTGGGAATGTTGTAGAAGGGGAAAGCTTGCTGAGGTATGGGTTGGGCCAGGTAGAACACTACAGTTCCTTTCCAACTGGGAGATTTTGTGATGCTGTGTTTCAATGGGGTGGGTCACAAGATTCGGCCACTCTGGCCACAACCATAGAACATAGAACATTAAATCATATGTAGAATGTAAGCTCCTTGAGGGGAGGGACCACTTTCAGTCTTTGTAGCCCCTACAGTGCCTATAATATAGTAGGTGCTACATAAAAGCTTGCTGGCTGACTGATAGTTGACTGGGGCCATGAAGTTCCCACCCCTTCCTAAATCTGTGGCTTTGCTTACCTACAAACCCCCTTCCTTTCCAAGTTATCTAGCAAATGTGGGTCCTATTCATCTTTCTGTCCTCCTACAACTCCTACCTAGAGATGAGTAGCATTGATCCTGTGTCTCTCCCAGAATATTATCAAGAGTCTTCTAGTACCTGCATACAGGATAGTAGCATATAAAGAAATGAGGATGGTTTGGAGTCAAATGAGCTAGGCCTTCCCCATACATGTAAAGGGCAAATCACTTAACCTTTTTTGATCAGAGGTTGGTTTTTTTTCTCCTAAAAAATCGAAATGGCCCCATAGACCCCTTCTAGCTCTAAATCTGCTCCCATGATCTCTGGGTATATGAATGACGCTAACATTAATTTCAGCACCATGGACAGTGGGGGAATAAGTGCCAAGCCCATTATCAGTAGTACAAAATCCTACTATGCCCTAGTTTGAAGGACTGGGGCAGCACTGATCCTTAATGTTGGTTAACATCACCTCCCATCCAGAGATAGCTTAACAGCCAACAACTGTCACAAGGATACTGAAGTCGTTGTCACCACTGTTTTCCCCCATTGGATTAGAAGGGGGAGGGATAGAAACTCATTAGGTTAATGGGAAATAAATGCCATTCTGCAGATTTTCATTTTACGGCAGAAAGATTCAAAATCTGACAAAGCTAGTGAATAATTAGCCAATAAATCTAAATGATGATTAGTGTTGTTTCGTGAAAAGATTGTCAACTCATACACCATTTAATATTGAGACAAGTAAATTTAATGTGGTTGTTAAGTACTTTTCACTGGAGAGTTTCCAAGTAATCTCAAGTATAGAAAAGTCTCATATCTGCCTGGTATTGTTGGGGAGCACTGTGTCCTATCCCCAGGGCCTAGCACATTACTTAGAATACTGTAGGTGCATAATAAATGATGGCTTAGTTCCAAAGAAAGGGATTTTCCATACAGCCAGAACATAATCTTTTAAGAACAGACAACTCATTCCATTTCAGACATTTCTAATAGAAATATTTCAAAAATGCTATTGTTAATGATCATTCAACAAGCATTTAATGTTGTTGTTCTTGTCATTTAGTCCTTTCAATCATGCTCAACATTTTGTGACCCCATTTGGGGTTTTCTTGAGAGGGGTTTATCATTTCCTAATCTACCTCATTTTATAGATGATGAAACTGAGACTAATAAGGTTAAGTGACTTGCCCAGGGTCACACAACTAGTAAGTGTCTGGGGTGGGATTTGAATTCAGGTCTTCCTGACTCCAGCTCCAGCACTCTATCTACTGTGCCACCTTCTATGTACCAGGCACTCTGCTAAGTACTGGAGATTCAAAGACAGAAGTGAAAGTCTTCCTTCAAAGAGAGACAATCTGTCCAATATAACTATATGAAATATAAAACAATTAAATAAAAGATAATTTGCAAGGGAAGCATTAGCATCTGGGTTGAACAGGAATGGCTTTATGGAGAATCCCCTTGATCTGAGCTTGGAAGGAAACTAGAGATTCTAAAAGATGGAGGTGAGGAGGGACCCTATTCCAGATGTGGGCATCAGTCTGTCCAAAGGTATGGAGAAAGGAGATAGTGTCATATGTGAGGAATGGCAACCAGGCTATGGAAATAGAAGGTAACAAGAAAAAAGCAAAGAATCATCTCCCTCATTTTTATAACATTTGTAGGTTCAAAAAATGTTCTTCTACCTGTATTGTTATCTAATGCCCAAAACAACCCTGTGTGGTGGGTATGATGATTATCCCCATTTTACAGATGAGGAAACTGAGGCAAACTGACTTGCTCAGCTAGGGAGTGCCTGAAACAGGAGTTAAATATCCCACCAATTGTTCCAAGTTCTCTTTCTGGGTCCAAGAAAAAACTCTTTAATCCTTCTTCCATGGAACATCCCCTTCATATACTTGAAGACAGCTGTCAACTTCCCCCCAAGTCTTCTCTTCTCCAGATTGATCATTCCAGTCCTTCTTAAATCATGATGGTGTCTGACCAGAACAAGGGACAAGGAGAGTGTTGCCTCCTCATTTTCCAAAGGTTCAACCTAGGGTCCTATTGACTTTCTTGGTTCCTTGATTTGATGACTGACAAAACACTCTAGAGAAATATGAAGGAGGGAAGAGAACTTTCAGATGGAGGAAAGAGGATTCCATGGAGAAGTTAGCACCTAAATCAGCCTTTGGAGGATCCTAGGATCAAACTGTAGATGCTTCTTAGAGACTATAGAGTCCAACTTCCTTGTTTTTACAGATGAGGGGAAATTGAGTCCCTCAGCTAGGGAGTGCAAGGAGGCAAGTGGTTTGCAAACAGGATTCACATCTAGGTCTCTGGCTCCAAGGTTGGCCATCATTCCATTGTGTTTGTATTCCTCAGAGGCCTGAACAAAGAAATACCCTCAGCTGTGTCTGTTGAATGGATGTGGGTAGGAATGCAAGTTAATGACAATCAACATGGCATGTTCGTTGGCCAATAAATAAGAATAAAAGAAATCAGTGAATGGAGTGCCAGGTGAGTCACTGACAGCTGAGGTAGGCAATACATCTTCTCTGTGGAAGATGGCTCTTGAATGGAGTCTTCAACAAAGGTAAGGGTTTCAAGAGATTGAGGGAATAAAGACAACATTCCATGGATGGAGGACAGCCTGGGCAAAAGCATTGAGGCTGGAGATGGAATGGTATGTACAAGCAAGCCTGGCTAGCTGAACTTTAGTTAGAAGAGAAATGATTTTTAATCAATCATCATTTGGGGAGATTCAGATATCCCCCATTTCCTTTTATCCTCATTTCAAGATCTCAGTCTCTGAAGGCTGAGCTAGCTTTCTCTATCCAGATCCCTCAGATGGAGAAATCACTGTGTTCCACTCAAGTTTGGGTACAGATAAATTCTTTCAATGGATTTCCCAAGACTGGGGCTAAGAACTAAATGACATAATCAAAGTTCAGACCCAGCCTCTCGTTGTAATATTCATTCTCTCATTAATTGTTAACCAATCAGAGTTGATAGCCACCCTGGGCACCACACCTCTTCCAAAATGGCCATGAGCCAGAGCCCATGGCCATGATTGTCTCTGGTCTAAGAGAGAGCCAAATGGCCGTTCTTTTGTTAAAATGCTGCCATTATTAATAAAATAACAAAATTACTCAGAAATTATGCCTCTCAAACCTTTTTAAACACCACAGTTATCTGTAAAACAAGCATGATAACCCCTCAACAGACTGTCCAAAGACTCAAAAGAGATGGTGTAATTAAACTGCTTTGTAAATGTTAAAGTGGTTTGTTGACTTTGATGAGGGGATTGGACTAAACACAAAAATCAGTTATTGGTGTTGAAGTTGTCATTATTATAATTAGGGATGTCAGGGAATGATGGATAAAGTGCTTGGTGGGTTTGAAATCTGACTCTGATAATCACACTGTGACCCTGGGAGAACAAATCACTTCACTTTGACTTGGGCAACTCCCTTAGCCTTATCAATTCATACAGATGGGCTACAATCTGTGTTGATGAAAGGAGTCCCTGCAATGAGAGCTCCCCAGTAATGACAAAAGCACAGATTTTTTAAATCTTATTGTGATTGCTAAGTAGGAAAGCAGGGCATTCAGTCATCCTGGCTCATGGCCAGCAACCCTTCCTGAATTGCTGTCCAAACCTAACCATAAATGTACTCTTAATTTGCTCTCCACAACAGAGAGGGAGCTCCCCATAATAAAGGATGGTTCCCCTTGATCTACCTGTTCACAGAGAGTCCCAATGAGTGTTTCTAAATCCTGCTTCTCATGGAGGACCATCTTCTTCTCCTCACTTTCCTGTTCCAACTGCATCTCCAGCTGCCGTAGCTGTGCACACAAGGAGAGAACATAGAGCAGGTGAGCAGAAGGCATGGGTTCAAATCTTGACTCCTAGTACAGTTCTGGGCACAAAATAAGGGCTTAATAAATGCTTGTGGAAGGAATGGATGGATGGATGGATGGATGGATGGATGGATGGATGGATGGGTGGATGGATGGAACACAGACTAGATGATCTCTAAATTGGGAGGAAGAAAAGAATAAAAGGAAGGAAGGAAGGAAGGAAGCAAGGAAGGAAGGAAGGAAGGAAGGAAGGGAGGGAGAGAAGGGGAGGGAGAGAGAGAAAGAGAGAAAGAGAGAGAGAGAGAGAGAGAGAGAGAGAGAGAGAGAGGAGGGAGGAAGGGAGAAAGGGTGTTAGGGAGGGAAAGGGAGAAGAAGAGAGGGAAGGTGCCATGTGGTGAGTTTCTTCTCTCCTTCTTTGCTTCAGTATACATCCACCCCAAACCACGATTTGCTCCCTGCCAGGGTATGAAATCACTATGTACAGCTCTGGTCTCAGGCTAAAAGTCCAGGTGACTTGAGGCTAATCTGAACTGAGTGGTCAGTGAGTATGTGAGGAGACAGGCTCCAGAAGCAGAGAAAGAGGCCTCAAGAAATCCTATCACAATGATGAATGAGGCTGCCTGCTAAAAGTCCATCTATTATTATTTCCCCAAGAATGACAGAATGACAGGACTACAGAGGCTTTGTCTGGGAGTAGATTGAGACGTAATAGTGGCTGTTTTTGCCAGGGTCAGGGCCCTGACAGTAATGGTGCCACCCATCTGTCAAGTGCCTAACCAAGCCTGGGATGGGCTCAGTACCCTCTCCCCTCCCCTAGAGAATGGTAACCTCTCCTCGCCATCAGCAGCCCTTTCTCTAACCTGATGGATGAAGCCTCCCCACAAATTAACAAATTTAGCAAAGCCCAAGGCCAGAGATGCCCATGGACATGACTGGCAGGCCCTTTGACTCCTGCCATGGAAGGGAGGGTTCTACCCAGACAAGTATCTCTTTAAAAATGTTTGTGGTCAACTGGGGAGACAGAAGAAAGAAGACCAAGAAAGGAGGCTATTGCAAGAGTCTGAGTCTGAGACAAGGAGGGTCTGGGCTGCAGGGGAAGGAAGAGGGATAAAATTTGAAGGACAAATGGGAGATAAAAGAAGAATCAAGCTAATATGGTGACTGGATGTTGTGGGTGATAGAGACTGTAACTTCAAGACTTGAGCCAAGGTGTCAGTGAGCATGATTGTGCCAATGACAGATATAGAGAATTCCAAAAGGACAAAGTTTGGTGAAAGAAATAATGACTTCAATTGAACTTATAATGAGCTTGAGGCTATCAAATTAGATCATAGGACTAGAAGATGGGAATATCTTTAGAGATTATCTTTAGTCTAATCCCTTCATTTTACAGAATAGGAAATTCAGGCCCAGAGAAGGGAAGGGATTTGTCCCAACATTCTACAGGTAGGAGGTGGCAGATATGGGGTTAAAATCTTTTGACTCCAAATCCAAATCCAGAGGGGTCTTTCGACTGCACCCTAAAGTCCAGGAGAAAATTAAGGGATGAGGGAGATAAAGTTCCCAGGAGAAGTAACTGTTTCTTCTTCCTCTGTGCTCACCCCAATCCTACACAATCTTTCAATGCTACTGCCTCAGTGCTTACTTCTTGCATGAAGTTTCATTGGCATTAGGATGTTTAAACATAGAGCATCTGAGCCATAAGACTAGATAGTCAGGTACCATTACCAACTCACTCCTCCAGAATCTAATTTCTCTCATTAACCCAAACTGACCTCTCCTTTCTCTGAATTCTACTGCAGCCAATGGAGAAAGCATAGCCTAGAGGTAGCAGTAGAAGAAACCTGAATTTGAATCCTGCCTTGGATAATTACTAATTATAAGACTACAAGAAAGCTTCTTAAAATCTCTAGGCCTCAGTTTATTCACTTGTAAAATGGGACAATAATAATGCATATGTTACTCATCTTGGTATTATTGTGAGAAAAATAGCTTTGTAAACCTGAATGTGTATAGCATATGTTGGTATGTACTTAAATACCTATATTTATGGAGACACGGATATACACTTGCAGTGCCTTTCACTGAATGTAAATAGACACAGAGCAGTGCTCACTATTGAGCATAATAGTGCAGATGGGGGTGCTTGAGTACAGCCTCTCTTAATGCAAGGCTGCATTCATTTTCTTGACTACCATATTACCCTGGTGATTCATTTTCATCTGAACTGTTTTAAAAAAGGAAGATGACACATAGATACAGTAGTGTTCAGAAATGCAGCTAACCCAAAAGGGAAACAGAAGAGGATAGAGTTGAGGGGATAGGGCAGAATAATATGGTAGGTAGATTAAGAGAGGCATTAATTAGAAACAAAATTAACTCTTAAAGAGGGCAAAAGAGAAGAGGAAAAGTTTAAAAGAATAGGATGGAGAGAAATACACGGTTAGCAATCATAACAGTGAATGACAATGGTATGAATTCATTCATACAACAGAAAATGATAGCAGAATAGCTTAGAAACCACAATTTAACAATATGTTGTTTATGAGAAATACACTTAAACTGAAAAAATACACACAGAGTTAAAATAAAGGGTTAGAATAGAATGTTTCATATGAATTTTTTAAAAGTCAAAGGACAAAGCAAAAGCAAAAATAGACCTAATTAAAAGATATAGAGAAACTGAATTTTGGTAACAAAGTGCCATAGACAACAAATTAATAGTAATACTATGCCTCCAATGGCACAGCATTTAAATTCCTAAAGGAAAAGTTAAGTGAGGTACAGGAAGATATAGACACTAGAACTATAATAATGGGAGACCTCAATTACTCCTCTCAGACCTAGATTAACCAAAAATAAACAAGAAAGCATTGCATTTGTCTAAAACTCCCAGATCTTCAGAAGAGTTTCTGTGTAGCTACATATCATCTATCTTCTACTTATGAAATTTACTTTCTGAAATGAAGAGTAAGACTTTATATTTAACCTTATTAAATTTCATCTTATTAGATTTAGCTTAGTGTTCTGCGAAAATGTTTTAGAATCAAGAGTATATTTTGCAGCAATTTTGTAGCAGCTACATATTTGATGAGCATATCATCTATGCCCTTATCCAAGTCATTGATTAAAAAAATACTAAACAATAGAGGGTCAAACACAGATGTTTGGTGCACACCACTAGAGATTACTTTCTAATGACATTGAATTATTATTTGAGGGCCCAAGTATTTATTTCTGAATTATTCTAATTACACTAAAATGCAGCCCACATTTCTCCATCTTTTCCATAAGCATATCATGAAAGGTTTTGTTTAGCATAGGCACATAATAAGGAATAAAGAATAATATTAATTGAAATTGATTGCATTGTCATGAAAATTCTCTGAAAAAGCCCTATCCATGTCATGAGACTGACAAGTCTCTATTAAGGACATTAGGCCTCTTCAACAATGAATCATTTACTTAAGGAGTCTACTGTGGTCCAGGTCCTAGGATCAGTATTAGGAGTAAAAAGACATAAATAATGAATCCCTGTCCCCTGGACTGCCCTCAAGGAGGTGACATCCTACTGAGGATGGGGAAGATATGACATACACAGATGGGCAAACATGGGGTAAAGAGTGATAGGGGTATGGGGAGCTCTAGGAAAACTAAGAAGGGAGAAATGTTTTAAGCTGAGAGGAAGAGCTAATCATGGAAGACCACAATGATACAGTGACACCTGGGCTGAGCCTCAAGGGAAGAAGATTTTGAAAGGCAAGAATGAGTAGGTCCTGGGTTCCTAATATGAGGAAGGTTCCATGTGAATGCATGAGGAAAGTGTGTGAAGATAGGCATGGGAACACACATCAAGTCTGTGGAGCAGTTAGTGGACCACTTTGGCCAGAACAAAGAGTGGCCAAAAAGGGGAGTCATGGTTCAATAAAGATGGAGATTGTATAGGGCCTCAAAGATCAAGCTAAGAACACTTGCTGTGTTGTTTTTTCTTAGAAGCCAGTAAAATGATGACGTTATTTACAGTGAAATGATTGGATCTGTGCTTCAGGAAGGGTATTCAGAGGACAGGGATTTTTATTTTTGTCTTTCTTTGTATTACTAATGCTTAATATAAGCCTGGAATATAATAGGTACTTAATAAATGCTTATTAACTTAAGCTGATTCATACCTATAATCATGTGGTCCTAATTGGATAAGAGGGAAAAGAGAGACAGATGAATCAAAAATGACTCTGAGGTTTTCACCCTGGGTATTAGAAGGATAGGGCAGTTAGGTGGTACCATAGTGAACAGAGTGCCAGCCCTGGAATCAGGAAGACCTGAATCCAAATACAGCCCGAGAAACTTACTAGCAGTGTGACCCTGGGCAAGTCACTTAACCCTGTTTGCCTCAGTTTACTCATCTGTAAAATAAGCTGGAGAAGGAAATGGCAAACCTCTATAGTATCTTTGTCAAGAAAACTCCAAATGGGGTCGTGGAGAGTCGGACACAACTGAAATGACCGAATAGCGTCTGTTTCCCAATGACTGAAAGAAAAATCCGATAATGCGATTCAGGGCAGCATAACAGGTTCCTGGAGACTCTGGTGATCACACAGCAGGTCTTCCATCCCCATGCCCTCCAAGAGGTCACTGTGACGCCCTGTTTGTAACTGACTCTTGCCAACTTTTAGAATTTAGCTTTCCAGGTGCCCTGCCAAAACTAGATCCAGCCAGTCAGGCTCTGACCTCCCCACTGCAGGCATCTGGGAACCCAATGACTTACTCTCTTTTGGCAGGACTGGCGCACATCCTCCAGCTCTTCCTCCTTGTCTTCCTGATCCTTCAGATGCATCTGTTTCATCCGCTCAATCTCCATCTCAAACCGAATGCGTAGCTGTGGAGGCACCCAAAGTGACAGGCATATCAGGGAAGGAGTTATGCAAGATCACAGGGTAATCAAGATGAACCCAAGGTCAGGTTCTCCTATCCAGTAAGCTACCTCTGGAGATGCTTAATAAGTGAACAAGTTAAGCTAACATTTGAGCCCCAGGGGCAGCATTGGTAAATTACCATTCTAGGACTCCAACCTCTAGTGGGTAGGTTCAGGCTGCACCTGTGCAATGAAACCTTACAGACTTAATGGAGCTTCCAGAGAGGTTTCCCTGACTCTAAGGACAAAAAAATTACTCAACTCCAAAGAAACCTCTTGTATTTCTACAGAGTGTTCAGACTTCAAACCTTCTCTAAGACACGAGGAAAGAGAGCAGAATGCCCTGGTAGGAATGTTGGGCTTATAGTAGGGAAAAGCCTGGGTTCAAGGCCCTTGATTTCCTCATCTGTAAAATAAGAGCTCCTGTAGCTACCTCATTAACAGACTCATAGAGATATAACTTCAGGCCTGCAAATAATTTCAAAGGCCATCTAGTCCAACCAACTTCCTGTCCATTTTACAGATGAGTGAGTCAACCAACTTCCTGTCCGTTTTACAGATGAGTGAGTCAAGGATCAGGAAGGCTTAATAACTTTCACAAGGTCACCGAAGTAGTGAGGACCAGAGAGCTACTGTAAGACTCTAATGAGACTGTTGTAAGCAAAGCATTTTGCAAACTTTTAAGTACTACATGAGAAGAACCAGGGCTTTTCTTCCTCTCCTGGAACACACAGATGAACAAATGCCAAAAGCCTAATTGGTGGGTGGTGAAGCGGATGCCTCTTTTCATCTGGTCAATTGCCTTCAGAATCTCTAGGGAGGCAACCTGGGGCCCTGGAGGAGGAGTAGTCTGGGTTCAAGCCTTGCCTCTCACACAAACTGGCTGTGTGTCCCTAGGCAGATCGCTCATCTTCAGGGTCCTAGGCAACTTGCTAAATAAGGATAATAAATCTCAAAAAAAGGTGCTTATCTGCACTGGTGAGGGAACTTTCTCTTCAGGAGTTTTCTGTACCCATGGAATCCTAGGTCTGGTCATAAATAATGAGCAGCTAGGTAGCATGGTGGACAGAATGGTGCCAGGTCTGAAATGAAGAGGACCTGAGTTCAAATGCAATCTCATAAACTTACTAGTTATGTGACCTTGGGCAAGTCACTTCACCCTGTTTGCCTCAGTTTCCTCATCTGTCAAATGAGCTCAAGAAAGAAATGGAAAACCCCTCTAGCTGGGAGGAGATGGAAAAGGAGGAAGTGGTGCGAGGTTCTCCATACCTGCTCCAGTTTCTTAATGGTAGTCTCTTGCTCATTTTGTATCTGCTGCTGTTCCAAGGCACTGGACTTCAGGTCCCAGAGCTCTCTCTGTAAGGCAGCCACGCTTTCCACCCCAAGGGGCCTTAAGTCTATGTTTTGACTCTTCAGCATCTCAAGCTTCTGTTTCAGACCCAGAGTTTCCTGCTCCCTTTCCTGGGGAAAGAAAACACTTCAGACACTGGACCAAGAAGACCACAGAAGACATGGGTGTCCAAGAGCGAATGGTATTTTACAGATTGATAACTGTGCCTATTCTCCCATTGGATCCCCTAAGCAGCCTGGATGGTGAAGTACAGTAGATATTATGATCCCCAGTTTATAGATTAAAAAAACAGGCCAAAGAAAGATCAAGTGGAATAATATACATGAGGCACTTCATCAGAAAGAGCTCTCCAGTGTAGCCACTGGAAGAAGGGAGCCACAGAGGTAAAAGGATGTTCTGAGGTGGGGCCTGTGGCTTCCACAGGTAGCTTTTCCCACAGAGATTGAATGACCACTTGTCTGAGATACTGTAGAGAGGATTATATTTTAGAATAGGTTACCCAAGATGGTTTCTATGGTCCCATCAAACTCTGATATTCAGTACCTAGGACAGAGTTCAGAAGATGGTAGGTGACTAACAAAATGTCATCTAGGATAGAATAAGGCCAGGAGAGACCCTTTAAGCAGCCTGTTTAGGAAGTAAATTACAATAAGAGCCTAGGCATGGTGGGAAGAGGGCTGTGGGAAAAGAGAAGTGGACCGACTGGAGAAAAAGTGTGAAGGATGGGTCAATGCTACATTCACTCAATTAGGGATTCTACACCCTGGAATCTCAGAAACTGGATCACAGAATTGCTTAAAGGCCATGTTATTTCAGAGAAGCCATCCTTTCAGACAAGCCAAGCATTGCTTTTGCGAAGACAGAACTTTGCAAAGAGAGGAGCAAACCTGAAAAACAGATGAGGGACGGCAACCATTCATTCATTCTCCCTTTCCCTTTTCCAAAATATGTCATCTCGTACCTCAGCATCAACCAAATGAAATGACAGCATCGTGTCCAATGCCAGCAAGGGTAAGTCTACTGAAAGCTATCAATTACACCTTTTCTACATCATTAACATAGATTATGTGAAGGGGCACAATGCAAATTAAATCTACACAGTAAGAGATAGATGATGAAGGGCTTTGAATGTCAGGCTAAGGAACTTGTATATATTGTAGAAGTAATGGGGAGCCATTGAAGGGTTTTGAGAGGAGGAGTAGAGAGACTGCATGATGTCCTTTAGTCTTTTCTACTCAACTTCTTGATATACTCTGTGCAGGACCTTGCCTCTCCTGCTGTACACTCCCTGCAGATTCCATTTCCCATCTCTGTGCCTTGGCACAGCTGTCCACCATGCCACGTAATGGTCTCCATTCTCACTCTGCCTCTTAGAACTCTGGGCACTCTCACAGACTCAGCTTCCTGAGCCCTTCAGTTATTTATGCACCCCCCTCCCTAATCCCTGTATTTATTTTGTGTTTGCTAGGGATCTATTTGTCTGTAGATATATTGATTACTCTCTGAGTAGAATATAAGTTTCTTGAGGACAGGAACTCTTGGTTTGCTTGTCTGTGGAAAACATGGGGAAAACTCTCCCTGCTGTCAGAGGTCTGTATTCCTTCTCTGCTCCCCTCCCCCCAGAAGAAGAATCCCCATCCGTGATGTCCCTGGGCCACTCATGTTCTGAGGTGTTCTTCCAAGGCAGACTCTCCTGCTGCTTCAGAACCTTCATCCCTCAAGTCCCATAACCTCCCCAAAGCCCATGAGAATATAAGCCTCTTGAGGATGGGGACTGTTTCATCTTGGCCTTTGTATATTCACAGTACCAGGCATAAAATAAGCACTTGTTAATATATGCAAATTGGTTGACTGATTGATTGACTTCATCTATAAAAAAGAGGAGGCCGGATTCACTGGCCTCTGAAGTCCCTTCCAGCTCTGATCAGTGATCCTATGAACCTCACCTTGCCTTTATTTCCTTACTTCCGGGAACTCCCAATATGGAAGCTCCCTCCACTGGCACAAATCAAAAGCTCTCTGTAACATAGTTTTAGAGAGCTGCCTATAGAGAGAGCTGGTATAGCAAGCAGCTAAGTCACTTGTCTAAGGTTACATAGTATGGTTCAGAGGCAGGACTTGGACCTGGATCCTTCCTGATCCCAAGGCCAACACACAATGCACCCCATATTGCCTGTCACATATATTAGACCCTTAAAAACGGACAGTGAATTGAATTCCTAGTTTCATAAATGAGACCAAAGGATTTATTCTGGGAAACACAGCTTAGTAAGTGTGAGAGAAGGGAAACAGAGCAAAATAAGACAGTGTCCTTCCTGCCTTCGAACATAACAACTCACCACTAAGCTACAATCCCTCTCAAGGGCTGGGAAACAAAGCT
The DNA here is from genome assembly GCA_028646575.1 of Pseudocheirus occidentalis. NCBI lineage: Eukaryota > Metazoa > Chordata > Mammalia > Diprotodontia > Pseudocheiridae > Pseudocheirus > Pseudocheirus occidentalis. The sequence continues at coordinate 15,019,099 of CM053594.1, forward strand.
CCCACTGGCTGCTTGCAGAAATCTTTACACATCCCACTGGGCCTCTTCAGTGCACAGTAAATACTCCTTTCCCCTTTCAAGAACACAGGCCTGCCCAAACTATTCACCTCTCCTTCCTGCAAGCATACAATTCATGTCTAGCTTTTTCTACTTGAATCAGAAAAATCAAGGGGTTCCCAGGGCCTGCGGCTCTTCCTCTCCACTTACCTCTAACTTGCTCTGAAGTTTGCCAAGCTCCCACCGGATGCTAGCATTTTCCTGGGACAACTTCTCCCGGAGGCCCCTTTCAAACAACGATTCACCAATAGCCTGGGTTAATTGCATATCAAACCTGGTGGGGAAAGAACGGGTGTTACCATATCATTCTGAAAGAAGTAGGAGGAAAGAGAGTAGAGGAAGGATAGATGAAGAGAGAATAAGGCAACAAGTGAAAAGACAGATGGATGGTGTAGGCAAGGCGCACTCTGTGTGTATGTGCGTGTGTGTAAAAATTCATAACTATTATACACACATACATATGTATATATGTAGAAAAGTAAATAGCTATAATTTCAAGAGGGGGCATTTCTAAAGTCCAGAAGAATCACAGAATCTAGAGCTTGGAGTAATGTTGCCCAGCCTCTCCATTTTAACAGCTCCAGAAAGGCTCACTTATTTTCTCAAATTTATTCTTTGTTTGGTTTTGGTTTTGTTTGGGGGAGGCAATTGGGGCTAAGTGACTTGTCCAGGGTTACACAGTATTTTCTCAAATTAATACCAGTAGTTTGTGGCTTAGCTGAGATTTGAACCCAGACTCTCAGACTACAGTTCCAATGCTCTCTCCATCACCCCCATGTTGCCTATTAAAAGGACACCTAACACCAGCTACAACCCTCCTTCTCACCCCACAGGGGGACTCAGAATACCTCAGCTAGGTGGCTTTTGCCCCAGATGGAAGGAAGAATATTTGCTGAGGCCATGGGTGGGAGATTCAGGTTCTTGGTCCACATCAATCCTCATTCCTCCAGAAAGGAGAGCACCCCCAAGCTGTGAATGGGCTGCCTTTCAATCTGGAAGGGGCTCACTCATCACTAAATCAGCCCCAGCCATGCCTGCCACAGCTTCCCTGGAGCCCTGGAAGGAGAGGAGGGTATGATTCCCATGGATGTGTCTGCGGGTTCACTTGGAGAAAACAAACAATTCAACATTTCTGGATATCCTGGTGAATTTAATAGCTTTGGAGGACTACAAATTTGGGATAACCTATGTGAATTGCTTTGCAAACCTTAAAGTACCATCAATATAAATAATATCTAGTATTTTATTATAATTGTCATTATTATTATTATTATTATTATTATTATTATAGATTTCATGCTAAAAGGCACCTCAAATGAGTCCCATTTTATAGATGAGTAAATTAAGTTTTGAGTTGGGTTTTGAACCTAGACTTCCAACACCAGATCCAGCATGAATTACATTGCTGAGTTCTCATTGAAAGCATGAAGAATGGCTCAATAGAAGGACAAAAGATTTGGGGCAGTGGTGGGGGTGGAAAAGATACCTTCTAGGGCAAAATCTAAGATCTTCTAAAAAGCCCCTTCCTTGGCCTGTGGGGAAACCATGTCCTTGGTGCCAGCCTTCCATGAAGGTAGGGACTGACAGTATTTCTAACACCATTTACATCTCAGAATCTCCATATTGGAGGGGAGCTCACAGGAGATTTAGTCCAACTTGGCATACCATAAGTGCTCAATAAATACTCATTGATGGGTGGACAACTTGTACCTGTACCAGAATCCCTTCCATTGATCACATCCTCTGTAAGTGGTTATCTGCCACTTACCCAATTGAAGGCTCCTCCCTTCCCAGTAAGAAGGAAGGATTTCCCCTAGAGGCAGCCCTTTCCAGTCCCCAGTAGCTTTAGCCCCTGGGGCCAAGCAGAACAAGGCTAAGCTGTTTCCACTGGTCAGTCTTTGAAATCCTTGAGCATCACTATTATGCCTCCCTCCCCTGTCTTCTCTTCTCCCATTCCTCTGATGGTCCTCATCTGGTGTGGTCTCCAGCCCTCTCACCATCCTGGTCAGCTTCCTCTGGACGAGCTCCAGGTAGCCAGTGTCCTAGTGAGGGGCCCTCCAGGCCACCTCTGAAAGCATATGAATGGCCACCCCAGGCAGTGCTCTCCATGACCCATTGATCAACCATGAAAGGCTAGACCAGGCAATTGGAACACACAAATTTATTTACTTCCCCGGAAGCCTGACTCCCTGCCCCGATTTAGGAACAGAGTCAGTCGATTGGGCTGCGAGAAATCCCACTGGAGTCATTTCTTAGGAAGATTGTTCCCCAAAGACTCAGGTCAACAGGTTCTATCAGCTCTCAGGTCTGACCTTTATGACCCACTTTGTCACTATAGCAACAGGAGATAGATGCCTGGGGTCCATTCTGGGCCAGTAGCCTTCGAGGAGCTTTAGAGCCAAGAGGGACAAGGAGCTAGACCAGAATGTCCCAGAGATTTCATTTTGTACCCCGCCCATAGGGCATGGATGGTGGCCCAGGCTGGGGCAGCCCAGTAGATGGATTATCTATCTATATGTACCTTGAGGGTCCCTGGAGGCTTGCTGTCTGATCTTCTACCATGAACAAGCCAGTTTTGTGTGGTAAGGCCCTAAAATATCCAGGAAATACCCCCCCCCAGTTGAAATGCTGTATGGGTGACCAATTGCTGGGTATGTTGTGAAGCAAATTTCTGGTCAGGTAAAGAGGGGTCCTTTCTAACTCTGAGAAGTCATAATTTGGGGATCAGGGAAAGGCCAGGAAATCTTGCTCTGAAGTATAGGGTGCCATTAGGAATGGCAGAAGAGGGGAGAAGATTCTCTGCTAAATATCTCTGAATCTGTATGCACCATTTCGCCGTGTTTTGGCATGCTGTCTCCTGTGGTAAAAGGTAAGCTCCTTGACGGCAAAGGAATTTTCATTTCTATCTAAATCCCATATTGGTGGCACAGAGCCCAGCACATAGTAGGCTCTTAAACGCTTCACAATTTATGGATAGATTGATGGGAAGACTTCCCAGAGGGTCCTCATCCTCTTGGAGAGAAAGTAGAGCAGGGGTAAATCCTGGGTGGAGGGAGGGGTCTGCGCTGAATGGTGCTCAGCTTCAGTGTCGGCATACCGCAGTGGTGTCACAAATTCTATTTGCTCCTACTTGGTAAACAGCCACTTACAATAAACACACAGGCGCCCATTAATCTGACAGCACAAAGGGATGCCTAGGCAATCTCTTCCTGCTCTGAGTCAATAAGCAGCCCCATCCCCCTGGCAGTTCTCACTATAGAATTGATCATTTGAGAACACGAGGAGGAGAAGACCCCCATCCATCCCAACAGCTCCAGATACCCTACTGCTGACTGGGAGGAGGTGAGCCTCAAGCCCACTCTACCCCAAGAGTCTGAATGGGGAAAGAGGAGGAGGATGGGGGTTCCCTACCCCAGTGGGCTGGTCCTCAGATCCAGCTGCCATCTACATGTCTGGACACTGGATTCCCAAAGTGATAGTCACAGACCAATACCAAAGCAACTTCCTTTTGGGGGGGACACTCGCTCCAATCCTTGTTTTTCTCCACGGGGCGGGGGGGGGGGGAAATCCTGGCTTTCATAAATCTAGAGGTAGGAGAGAGGTAAGCCATCTGGCCCAACCCCTTAGCTTTAGAAGTGGGAAAACTGAGGCTCGGACAGTTGAGTTGATTTTCCCAAGTAAAGGGAGGAGCATAGGGCCATAGAAATAGAGCTGGCAGGGACCCCAGAGGCCCTCTGGTCCACCCTCTTCATTTTAGATATAGGTATGGAGAGTCAGGGAAGGTCAGGGATGTGGCCAGTCATCCAAAAAGCGGCAGATTGGGGATTTGAATCCAGGACCTCTGGCTCCCAATTTCACATACCCTGCTACCTCTTCATTGGTTCCATAAATTGTTTCCTCCGTCAGACACTGACTCCAGGCATCTTCACCATGGGGTTCATGGGAGCCATTCCCTTAGGCAGCAGCAAGAACGCTGGGCTGAGACAGAGCCCTGGGATACAGACTGACTCTGCTCTTTACTGCCTGACTTACTAACTGCAAACAAGCCGCTTTTTCTCTCTCTGGGCTCCAGTGTCCTCGACTGTCAAACAAAGGTGCTGGGTTGTGCTGACCTCCAAAGGCTCTGCTTGCTCTTAAACCATGATCCCCTAAGCCAGCCTGGAGCTGATTTCCTGGACTGCGCCCCCACCTCTAGACCCAGCTCCCAGAGGTTTTCACCCCTGAGTATATTCAGCAGCCACTTCTCTCCCTCAGACTCTCTGACACCCTTCCCTCTGCCTCAGCATCCTTAGAGTCACAGCCCTTAGGGTCTTTGATGGTGCCCACAGTGCTCAGCCTCTCCACTCCCACCCTTCTCTCAGATCACTGCTCATCGTTGGGCTTCAGGCCATGCCATCGCCCCTGATGAGCCTCACCTACTCCTCCAAGGAAAGCCTGAGAGAGCTGCCTAAAGCAGAGAGAGGCTTCAGAGAACAGAAACAGAACCTGAACCCAGGACTCCTGGCCCAAGGCGTCTCCCTTAGTGTGCTTGTGTGGTCTGTGGCTCCTCCCCCGAGGAGAATGTGAGTTCCTGGACTGGGCTAGGTCAGCTTGGTCTTTGAATCTTTAGTGCCTAACACAGTGCCTGGCACATAATAGGAATGTTGAAAGTGCTTCAATTGACTAACTGATGTTCTTTCCTCCCCATATAATCTAAATGCGTTCTCTACCTGCTACCAAATTCATTCTGAAAACAAGTCACTGTCCTGCTCAGGAAGGTTCCTGGGCTCTCTCTTGCCTTTTAATAAAACACAAACTCCTTGGTTTGGCATCTAAAACTCTACCTAGAGCTTTCAAGCCCTACCCTTTACTTTCATTTTTGTCCGTCCCCAGCATTTGGGGTGGCTGGGTGGTGCAGTGGATAGAGCCCCAGGCCTAGAGTCAGGAAGACCCAAACTCACATCCAGACTCAGACACTTCCTAGCTGTGTGACCCTGGACAAGTCACTTCACCCTGTCTGACTCAGTCTCCTCATATGTAAAATGAGCTGGAGAAGGAAATGGCAAACCACTCCAGGATCTCTACCAAGAAAATCCCAGACAGAGTCACAATGAGTCAGAAATGACAGAACAATACAACAACCCCAGCCCTTAGAACAGCACCTAGTACATAATTGGTTTTTGATAATTCCTTATTAACAGATTGGTTGAATATAAGCTTTTTGAGAACAGGGACTGTTGGTTTCACTTTCGTCTCAGCATCCCCAATAGACATTATCTCTCTAATCTCTCTTGAAGCTGCCTGTATACGTACATATTCCCCCCTCTCAACAAAACGTAAGCTCCCTGAGAGAAGGGACTGTGCCACTTTTGGCCGTTTCCCCCGGTACACAGTAGGTGCTTAATATTGACCAGCCAATGGATGTTGTTTCCTCCTGATAGGACTTCAAGTCAGGGAAGCCCAAGAGCCTGAGAACAGGACCATGCCCCAGATCAAGTGTCATTCCAGTGTGGCTACCATCCAGGGAGCAGCTCTTGTGGAGATGCACCAGAAGCTGCCCCAGTACACTCTGGAGGCTCTGCCCCATCAGCAACCACAGTAGCTAGAGACCCAGCCACCAAAGGTTCCCCCTCCACTGTCCCCAGCACTGCCAAATGGCCTCATTAACGACAGTGACACTAGCAAAGTGGTGTCACCATCTGCTTCCCTCCTGCACCCCAAGGACTGCAGGCCTCTCCATATGAGAGCTGAAAGCTCCCGTGTGTGGACCTGGAGAGCAGCGGCCATCTGGGCCCTTTAGTCTGTAGCTCGACACTGAGCTTGGCTCTTTGCACACAGGAACAACTCAATATGAGCTTTTTTGTTTGGTCTTTCATTCATTCATGCATACATGCACTCACGACGATGCCTCCTTCCACCCTTAAGTCTCCGCTTCTCCAGACTGAACAGCCCCATTCCCTTCAACTAGCCCTCAGTATGGCAGACACGGAGGCTCTTCATCACCCTGCTCACCCTCCCTGGAAGCTCTCCTCAACCAGCTCATCAACATGCTCCCAAAGCCGTCCTGCCCGGAACCAAGGACCATCTTCCAGCTCTGTCTGACCAAGTCAAAGCTATGTGGAACAATAACCTTCCTAGGCCCTTGTGATAGAGCTGAAAATTACATTCATCTCCTCAGCCACCAACCATGCAGTGCCATGTCAGCCAAGAAACCCAGGCCTTTAGAGTCATTATTCAATATTAAATGCATATACATATATACATGTGTGTATATGCGTGTAAATATATGTGTATAAATATACATTGTGTTTGTACATACATAATATGTGTGTATATGTGTATACGTAAATGAGTGTGTATAACTGTGTGTTTATGTGTGTATATATGTATGTCTAGATTGTGTGCACATGTGTACATATATACATGTTTAGAAATAGATTTGTGTCCATGTATGTGTGTACATTGTGCATGTGAATATGTATTGATACAGATATGTGCATGCATGTATGTACAAATATAAATGTATGTTTGTACATAGCTGTGTATAAATAGATTTATATGTAATAAGTGCAATCATGCGTGTGCATAGATTGCTTATATATGTGTGTGTATTTATAGAGATATAATACTGTATGTATATATGTGTTTATAAATATATATGTGTTTGTGTATATGTAATATATGTATATATCTGTGTATATATTGTATATATAAATACACATACATATTTATATAGATGTGTATATGTGTCAATATATATTTGTGTTTCTATAATATGTATATGCACATGTGTGTGCATATAAATATATGTATGTGTTTATATAGATATATGTTTAGCTGTATTATGTGTGTATAAATATATGTGTGTGTTTGCACATATAATATGTGTATATGTATTTGCATACATGTTTATGTTTGTATGCACATGCACATGTGTGATATGTGTGTATTGGTACATGTAAAATGTATGTATGAGTGTGAACACACGTGTGCATATAAATATAGATGTGTGTTCGTTAATATATAATACGTGTGTATAAATAAGTTTGTATGTGCATGTGTGTATGTATATGTGTATATATGTGTATATGTGTACATGATGTGTATATATGTGTGTGTATATATGTATGTGATGTGTGTGTATGTGCCTCACAGCAGTCTGTGTATGGAGGTGCTCTTATCACACCCATTTTCCAGAGGAGGAGACTGAGACCCAGGGACATTGACTGACTTGCCCAGCAGCACCTCAGGGCAAGTGCAGGTTTGGGGTGGGATTGGAGCCCAGCTCTTCCCCCTCCTCTTTCCCCACCCCTGCACTTATCCCAGGGCAGTTGATGGCCCAGCTTACTTTTTTTGCTTCTTCTCCAGTTCGTGATTCCTGCTCTGCTGGTTCTCCAGCAGTACTCGGGTGTCCTCAAGATCACAGGTCAGATTGCGGCACTTCTTCTTCAGCTGATGATAGCTCCTCTTGACCTCCTCGTAGGTGTTACGAGCTTCCCCAAGCTGCAAAAAGAAGAACTTGGCATTTTCAGCGGCCCCTTGGCTTCATAATCTTCCTACATACTATAATTTTCAAGGCACCTTCAGGAATTCATCATTTCACTTTGGATTAGAGAATATTGAGGGATAATAGTAATAACCAGCATTTGGAGATAGTTTTAAGGTTCACATCACACATTGCAAGTCACTTGACCCTATGTGCCTCAGTTTCCTCATCTGTAAAATGAGCTGCAGAAGGAAATGGCAAACCACTCAAAGTATGTCTGCCAAGAAAATGCCACATGGGGTGGCGCAGAGTCTGATAAGACTGAACAGCACCCCCAACAAAAACAGAACATTGAACCTTATCCTCAGGGCAGTAGGGAGCCCTCAGAGCTTCCTGAGCAGGAGAGCTGAGGTTGGGCCAAGTTTAAAAAGAACCTTGAAACCAAACTCAGCAAAGACCTCCTCCCTCTTCAGGCAGGCGACGTCCCCCCAAATGTTCTAGTCTAGACGGTGGGAACTCAGCAAAGCCACTCTGAAGAAGGCAGCTCATTAAGGAACTGTATTAAATAAGCAAAAATGTTGAGTTAACGAAGCCTTTAATTCTAAATTCAGCATCTGAAAGCAAATGCTCTGCCTTCTTGTATTCCGCTGCTCAGGAAAAGTTGCTATTTTATTATTTTTTAATGTAGCATGAAGATTTCCCCCCACCCCCGGGAAAACTGACCTAACTTGGTAATCAGCTATTAAAGGGCTGGACTGCCCCTTCCACCTGCCCCCCTGTATCAGCTCCTGTCTCTTTATCTACTGTGCAGATTTCTTGGGAAGGACTATTTAACATCTGCCTGGGAGGCAAATTGTGGCTCAGCCCTCTCATCTTGGAGGTAGGAGACTGCTCAACACTTTGGCCTCAGCTCATCAGGCGTCATTAAGATTCTGCCCATACTGAGCCAAAGGGGTTCTGTTCCAAAAACATCAGAGATGAGAGAAAGGGCTTCTTGGCTAAAGGAGTCCCCCCTCTCACATTCTCAAAGCCTCCCCCATCAAGGTCAGTTCATTGATTGCTCCCAATCTTTGGCTGCTCATACCCTATATCCCAGAATCAGAAAATGCCTAAACAGGACACAGGAGTCCAGAACTCTCCTTTATATAGTTGAGGAAAACTATGGCCCAGTGCCTTATTCAAGGTCATGCAGAAAACCAAGAGCAGAGGGAGGACTACAGCCTTGTTCTCCTCCCTTTCCACAAAACCAGGCTCCCTTCCCAGAAAAAGAAAAGTATCAGGATATGGTCAGAGATTAGGTCCAGGAATGATAGGTTTGGAGTAAACATTTTCTTCATCTTGCAATGAAAGGTTTTATAACCAAAATGGAATTGGGAGACCATTAAGATGTCTGGTTCTGGTCTTTTTCCTTTCAACCTTCTCCCTAATTAGATCCCCAGCATCCCTCTCAGCTCTGACAATCCAAGTTCTAAGACTCCTCCCAACTCTGACATTCTCTGTTTCTAAGGCCTTCCCAGCTCTGACATCTTATGTTCTAAGGCCCCTCCCAGCTCTGATATTCCCTGTTCCAAGGTCCCTCCCAGGTCTGACATTTCCTTAATAAGCCCAAGTCTAGGACAACAGATCCTCCCATCCACTCTCAGCAGCACCAATGGGTCAGTCAGGCAGCTCCCCATCCTCCTCTCACCCTGTTCTCTAGTTCCTTTCTGGCAGACAGCTCAGATTCTAGTCTCTCCTCACACATCAGGAGGCGCTTTCGGAGAAACTCGATTTCTGTCTGTGCACAGTCAAAACGTGTCTGCCAGTCATCAGCTGTGGAAAGAAAAAGGCATGCACTCAGACAAGGCACTTGGGGCCCAGAAGACGTGGAACCCAGAACAGGGGTAGCAAGGAACAGTGAAGAAAGAACTAGTTTTGACTTTGGAGGCTCTTTAATTCAGATTTCAAACTGCAAGGGACCCCCCCCCCAAGGCCATCAAATCCTTTTTACAAAGAATTTAGGCTTTGAGTTGGGAAAACCTTCTACCAATGATAGAAGAGGGTGGGTTCACCTCTATTGGGTTCTTCAAGCAGGGGCTGGATGACCAATGATCAGATGTGTTCTAGAATTCTTATCTAGATCTGGGTTGTATTCTGTGGCCATGGGATTCTGGGATTCTGCCTCTGTGACCTGGAAAGTCACTTCCCTGAGGATACTGCTAAAGGTCCCTCTAGCTCTATTTCCTAAGCCCCAAAGGAAGGGTAAGGGGTACAACCCCATCCCAAGAAAAAGGGAAATATTTCACAAAGGAGTAAGGCTTTCTCTTTCTCTGCCTACTGATATCCTGCCAGCCCACCCTTCAGGACCCAGCTGAAGTCTCATGTCCTCCATGAAATTTGCTCTGATTACCCTAGCCCACTGGGAGAGCCGCCATCTTAATATTCCAATGGTTCTCAGAACTCCATTGGTGGGGCCCATATTACATACTGCCATACTTACTTGTACAGATATTTATGGCTTATGCCATACAATGGGAGGCAATTTAGCACAAGAGATACAGTGTTGGGGTTATAGCCAGGGGACTTGGATTCAAATCCTCCTCCTTTTACTGATCATGAGACTCTGGACAAGTAACTTCCCTTCTCTGAACCTCAGTTTCCTCCTCTCTAAAATGGGTGATATAAGTCCTATATTCCCGAAGTTTTTGAACCCAAAATGTGACTAGGGCATATAGTGTGCTAGGCTTGGCATCAGGAAGACTTGAGTTCAAATCATCCCCTGGACAATTACCAGTGCTGTTACCCTGAACAAGTGAATTAACCTCTTGGAGACTCAGTTTCTTCATCTGAAAATAAGAGGTTGGACCTGATGACCTCTAAGGTCCCAGCCCTATGACGATGATCCTATGGACCCAATTGGACACCTTGTTAATTCCCTCTTACTAAATTCACCACAATGTCATGGTCATATGAAGTCTTTCAGAAGCATGATCATCATCCGGGGTGTTAGTTCCCCTTCCTACCTTTCATCACCAGCTAAGGTGATAAGGAGATATATTTTGTCCGTGAGATACTTGGCCAAACTTGGCATCTGCTCCCTATTCTGGGCTGCTTGCTCAATGATAGTTGTATCTCAGGGCCAGGTGGGTCCCAGAGACTTCTAAATAAGGCACCACAAAAAGCTTACTCGGGGTGACCACAGATAAAAGCACAAACAGAAACAAAAAACACAGAGGAAAACCAGACTCCTCATGGTGTCATCACCCTATCCTGCAGTGGCCCCCTCAACCCTCCACTCCTGCCAATGCTCCTCACATAATTAGAGCGTGATTCCCTTGGGGGCCCTGAAGGGAGATCACCAGGTCTGACAGGAGCTGACACTTTCCTTTCCTCTCCCTGAACTGGGGAGGGGGAACGGCTGTGACAAGTCAATGTAGATGTCACTCTGCCCACCCATCAACGGGCAACCTGGAGAACAAGGGAAAAGGGAGGATGCCAGGTTATGCTTCTGATGTTAGAACACTAGATGGGTGGTCCAATGCTCCTTAATCCAAAACCAAGTAGAGGAGAAAGGAGCCATGGGGGTGTCTCCTCCTTGCCATGTCCCGCTCCCGGGCCAACCTCCTGCTTACCTTCTCCAGAATGAGATTTCCCCATTTCACACAATTCAATTTTCTGCTGGGCTTCCTCCAGCTGCTTCTCCACTGATCCCAAATTCTTCTGTGTTTGTTCATATTTGCTCTGAAAGGAGAAGAAGGTGTCAAGACAGGAAACTAGGCTGGACAGAGGGCACAGATGCCCTGGGCCCTCGGGCCTCTCCTGCCCAAGTCATCCACAAAGATCAAATAGAAACTCCTCTGTCTGCCATTCAAAGTTCTTTACTAGCTAGCTAGTGCTCTCCCGCCCTCTCCCTCTCTCTCTGTCTCTCTGTCTGTCTCTGTCTCTCTCTGTCTCTGTCTCTGTCTCTCTCTGTCTCTCTCTATATGTCTGTCTCTCTCTGTCTCTCTGTCTGTCTCTGTCTCTCTCTGTCTCTGTCTCTCTGCCTCTCCCCCTCTCTCTCTCTTTCTAAGTCTCTTCCACTCCACAGCTCAGCTACCAGACTACTTCCTGATCCTCTCCCAGGACAGTGCTGGCTATGCCCAGTACCTGGAATGCTTTCTCCCTCCTTGCCTCCTGGCTCCCTTAGCTTCCTTGGCTTCTTTCAAGAATTGTCTCAAGCACCACCTTCACCAGGAGGCCTTTCCTAGTCGCCTCAGCTGCTCAAGCCTCCCCTCCCATGTCTCTATATGAATCTCGTATCTTCCTATTTGTGGGCAGGTCATCTCCCCCATTAGAAAGAGGAGATCCTTGAGGGATCCCCTGTGCCTGTGGACTAACCAACTGATGCACATTGAAGAGAAAGGGGAGCTCATCCTGTGACCTCCTCCAGATGCTAAGCCCAGATGTGCAGGCAAAGACACCTACCTTCAGCTCCTGGATCTCCCTGGAGGCCCGGAGACGCTCGGCCCGCTCGCTCTCTAGGACCCGGCAGGCCACTTCTCCTTTGAAGCGCTCGTCAGAGAGCTCAGTGGTCAGGTCAGTGATCTGGGGGAGAGTCCAGGGAGATGTGACTGCAGACCACAAAAATGCCCTCAGTCTCCTAACACACACACACACACACACACACACACGCACACACATGCTCAAAATGAGAGCCAAACATCACTCAGACGATGGGGGAGGGGGGGGGAAGAGAAGAAAGAAGTGCAGATCATCACAGATAGGTGTGTGTATGCATGCGTAGATGGGGTTATTTAGAGAAAATTGACAATAATAATCATGAAAATAGGAAGACTAATAGCCAATAAGTATAAGTGCCTTAAGGGTCGCAGAGAACTTTCTACACTCTATCTCACCAGTCCCACAATAACCCTATAAGGCAGGCAGTATAAGTATTGTTATGATCTCCATTTTAGGCATTGGTAAGTTGAGGCCCAGATGTCACAAGAAGGAGGACTATGGACCAGAACTCACCTGAACTCTCCCAACATTCCTCCCCAAACCACATTAAAATAGTGCCTCAAGTCAAACTTTGGAAAGCAGAGCCAACAGAAGGTCAGAGGGAGACATTTGTCCAGCCTAACACAACCAAGAAGTCTACAGGAGAGGTGTATAACCCCAGGGTGGGTGCAGGCTGGGGGTGTGACAGGAGCACCAATGGTGGGCCTTGGAGTTGTCTGGAACAGTAGCAGCAGCTGCGGGAGCTCTCAGTCCAGAAAGGGTGAGGGGCTTGGACAACTGGTCAGAGAGAAACTACAGGGGGCCCTTTGCAGCTGGTGCTGACTAACAACTGTATTGCCCATGCATGGATTGTTCTAAGTCATGATTCCAGGATGGAGAAAAGTGTTTGTGATCATTCCCAATGGAGCAGGGGCCCTGGTGACAGTTCCAGGACCTAGATGTCATATTTTAAGAAATTATAATGAAAAATCTGCCCTGATATTATAGATCCAGAGGGTAAAAAAGGCATTGAAAGAATTCACTGATCTCCTCTTGAAAGAAATCCCCAAATGAGAACTCCCAGGAGTATTATAGCCAAATTCCAGAGCTCCCAGGTCAAGGAGAAAATATTGCAAACATCCAGAATGAAACAATTCAAATATTGTGGAGCCACACTCAGGATGACAGAAGATTTGTTTCCCCTTTAAAGGAGTAGAGACCTTGAATTATAATATTCCAAAGGGCATCAGAACTGGGATTATAACCAAGAATAACCTACCCAGTAAAACTAAATATAATCCTACAGGGGAGAAATGGATATTTAATGAAATAGAAGATTCGTAAGCATTCCTGATGGAAAGACTAGAATGGAATAGAAAGTTTTATTTTCTTAAAGACTCCAGAGAAGTATGAAAAGGCAAACATAAAAGAGTAATCATAAGACTCTCGATAAAGTTAAGCTGTTTCTATTCCTAAGTGGGAAGCTAATACATGTAATTCCTAAGAATGTTGCCATTATTAGGGCAGCTAAAAGGTATTTACATAGACAGATGGCAGGTGTATGTGTCAATTATGTTGGAATGATCTCCCAGAAAATGTAAAGATGAAAAAGAGGGATGCACTGGGAAAAGGGGGAAGAGAGAGGGAGAACTGGGGCAAATTTTCTCACATACAAGGTACACGAGAAAGAACTTTTTTAGTAGAGAAGAAAATTGGGGAAAGGTGGTGGGCAACGCTCAAAGCTCTCTCTCTCTCATAGAAATTGGTTCAAAAAGGGGAAAAAACTTAATACACACTCTGTTGGGAATAGAAATGTAACTTACTTAATAAGGAGATAGGAGGGAAAGGGAATAAGAAATAGAAGGCAATGATAAGTGGAAGTGATCAGAAGCAAAACAGACTTTTGAGGAGGGACAGGATAAAAAGAGAGAAGGATAAACAGAAAAAAATGGGATGCATGGAAATGCACAATTGTGAATGTGAATGGGATGAACTAATCCATAGAATGGGAGTGGACAGCAGAACGAATTAGAAGCCAGACTCTAACAATTGAGTACAAGAGACACACTTGGTGCAGAAAGACACACAACATTGAAATGAAAGGCTGGAGCAAAGGCTATTAAGCTTCAGCTAAGTGGAGAGGGCAGGGGTGGCCGTAATGATCTCAAACAGCAAAAATAGAACTAACCCTAATGGGGAGAGAGAATCAGGAAAACTATATTTTGCTAGAAGGTTCCACAGACAATGAAATAATATCAAAAATGTTTATAACAAGTTTCTCTGATAAATTTGACTGGTTCTAAGTCAAATTTATAAAAATAAGAGCTATTCCCCAATGGATAAATGCTCAAAGGATATAACAGGTGGTTTTCAGAAGAAGAAATAAATGCTATCTATAAACTTATGAAAAAATGCTTTCAACCACTACTGATTAGAAAACAGAAAATTAAAACATTTCTGAGGTACCGTCTTATACCTATCAGAAATGACAAATGCTGGAATGGATGAGAAAAAGTAGACACATTAATGAATGATCAGTGGAGTAGTGGAGTGGTCCAACTATGCCAGAGAACAGTCTGGAATTATGCCCAAAGGGCTATAAAACTGTGTTTTTGGTCTAGCAATACCATTACTAAGTCTGTACCCCCAAAGAGATTTTTTTAAAGGGAAAAGAGACCCACATGTACAAAAATATAGTACATCTTTTTGTCATGGCAAAGAATTAGACATTGAAAGGATGCCCATTAGTTGGGGAATAGCTGAACAAGTTGTAGCCTATGATTGTGATGGAATACTATTGGGCTATAAGAAATGACGAGGTAGGTGGTTTCAGGGGAAAAAAACATGGCAGGACATATTTGAATTGATGCAAAGTGAAGGGAGAAGTAGGAGATCATTGTGCATAGTGACAGCAATGCTACTGTAATTTGCTCCAGCTCCCATAAGTCAGTGCCAGAGGTAGGAAAGCAATCAAGATCTCCTGTACTATACCACGCCTTGCTCCACCAACCAATGAACAAGCATTTATTAAGCACCCACTGTGTGCCAAGGGCTATGGTAGGCCCTGAGAATACAAAATTTAAAAGACCATGCCTATCCTCAAGGAGATTAAATATAATTGGATATATAAGAAAAATATCTGTACATGATCACACGTGAAATATATAGAACCACATGAAAGGCTAAATATCTACAAATTAAACACATGGTATTTTTGGTAGAGAGGGGAGAGATTAGCGATTGGGAGGATCAAGAATCCCCTTATGTGGGGGCTGACCTACAGCTTTGAAGGAGGCTAGTGATTCTGAAAGTTGATGGTGAAGAGTGAGCTCATTGCAGAGATGGAGGACAGTCAGACATGGATATTGCTGAGGGACTCTCATATTTGCCAAACAATAAATAAGTTGGTTTTGATGGAAGGACAAATACGTGATAGGTATCAGCATGTAAGGTTGGAGCCTGACTATGAGGGGCTTGAAATGCTACACAGAGAATGATGGCTTTATCCTAGAGGTAATAGGGAGCCCACAAGTAAAGGAGTGATATGGTCAGAATACCTCTGTCGAGAATGTTAAGGTCAAACATGCACTAAAACTGCCCACACCTGTAGGTCCTGAAGCTAGAAATGGGCTGGGGGACACAATGGTTTCAGAAAAGGTTCTTCAGAGAAGCCCAGAAGTCACTGCTAAAACAATCTTCAGGATCAAGGATGAGATGGTGGAAACAAGACATCAAAGGGTCTGGATTCGAGTTACGTTGGCTACTAACATGCCATATGTGCTTGGAAAAGCTATTTCTCTTCCATGGGCCTCAGTTTTAACATCTGTAAAGTGGACAAGATTATAGAATCATAGAATGACTTTAAGGGACATTAGGCCAACTTTTACCTGTGTGAAAATGTATAACTTTTACAATATCTCTGCCTTGTGAATAACTGGTGTTTGATTCAAGGCCTCCTCTGATGGGAAGCCTCCTACCTCCTGAAGCAGCCCAGCCCACTCTGAGATAGCTCTGATTGTCAGGAAGTATCATCTTAAACAGACCTGAAATCTGCCTCTTTATAAACTCGTTTGTTCTGCCCTCCAGGGCCAAGATTGATGCCTCTTCCACATGGTCACTTTTCAAAGGTTTGAAGATTATCATTGTGTCCCTCCTGAGCCTTCTCTTCTCCATATTAAATATTCCAGTTCCTTCATATGACATGAACTCAAGGCCATTTGCCTACCCTAGGTATCCTCTTCTGAATACTCCCCAGCTTAAATGACTTCCAGAACTGAACACAGTACTCAAAACGGGCCCACTGGGCAGGGATGGGCCAGGTGCTAGTTCTGTGAACTTTCTCACTCCTCTAGCTCATCTCCTCTGTTTCTGGGCAGCTCTCACTGTTTGGGAGTTTTCCTTGACCATCAAGCCTGAATATGCCTCTTAGCAGCCTCCACCCAGAGCACCTGATACTGCCCACTGGTGCCAAGCAAAGCCAGTCACAGATTCACAGGCTGTCAGAGCCAGAAGGAACCTCAGAGGTGAGCTAACACAACCCCGAGGCCCCTTGAGGCCACGCAAGTGAGTGTGGCACCCCACACTCCCCTCCCTCTCCAAATACCACATTTAGGGAAAAGGCAGGGATTTTGGTAAACAAAGGTAGGCATCTGAAGAATTGGGAAGGGGGAAGAGGGGAAAAAAAAGGGGAATCTGAACTTGAGGAGGCCTCAAATGTCCAGGCATATTTCAATGTGGAGCTCACAAACCCTTGCAGTGATCAAAGCTCCTGCCAACCCCCACCTCCCTCCACCTTGTAAAGGTTAATTCTCCAGACCTTCATGTCCTCCCAGCTATTCTCAGATGAGAGAGAGCCAGTCTGGCTGTGCCACTAATTATGTTCACCAGGCCTGTAAACAGGACTTCTTGATGTGAACAAGGGCAGCCCCAGGCTGCCTCTTTAGAGGTACAATCAAGGCAGGAGGCTGCTGACCCAAGGTTGGGAACTGTGCTCAGGACCACAGGGAGTAATGAGATGCCACCATGCTGAGCCTGGGGCTTGGTTCTGTGCACCTTCTCACTCCTTCCCCAGCTCAGCTCATCTCTACTTCTGAGCAGCTCTCGCTGACTGGGAGTCTGACACCTAGCCTTAATGTGCCTCTTAGCAGCCTCCACCCAGAGTTCCTGGTAATGCCTGCTGGGGCCAAACAGAGCCAGTCACAGATTCATAGGCTGTCAGAGCCAGAAGGAACCTCAGAGACCAGCTAACCCAACTCCACTTCAATGCCCCTGAGAAGTGAGCTGTCAGCCCTCCAGTGAGAGGGGACTCTGTATATTTTTGAGAGCTGTCATTTTTAGAAATTGTTTCCTAATCTGTACCTTAAATCTCCCCCTTTGTCAAGGAATGGAAGAAAAAAGGAGGGAAGAGGAAGGGGAAGCAGAAAGGAGGAAGGAAGGAGAGGAAAAAAGGTGGTGAAGGAAGGAGATGAGGAGAGGAGAGGAGAGGGAAAAAGAAAAAGATGAGAAAGAAGGAAGTAAGGAAAGAAAGGAAGGAAAGAGGGAAAAAGAAGGAAGGGAGGGAGGTGGGAAGGAAAGAAGAAAGGAGAGGAAAGAAAGGTAATAAAGAGGAAGGAAGAAAGGAAGGAAGGAAGGAAGGAAGGAAGGAAGGAAGGAAGGAAGGAAGGAAGGGAGGGAGGGAGGGAGGAAGGGAGAGAAAGGAAGGGAGAGAAAGGAAGGAAGAAGAAAAGGAAGAAAGACAGAGGGAAAGAAAGAAAGAAAAAGAAAAAACTCTTAAGTTTTGCTTTCTTAATCTTGTACTTGTTCAGTTGACTTCTTGAGCCTAAGTGTAAGACTTTACACTTATCCCTATTAAATTGTATTAATTGTTAAATGAGGGTATATGATTTAATGACCTCTAAGACTCTTTTTTTCTGTTCTAAATCAACGATCCTGTGGTGTGATCCAGTACTCTACTAGGCCAAGATCTTTTTGATTCCTGACTCTGACGTGTTCTGGGTTCACTCCCTTCTCAGATGTCTGCCATCTGCCCGCTTCATGAGCACGCTGTCTATACCTTTATTCAAACAGTAACAAGTACATTCACCAGTACCAAGCCAAGGGACTTCTCCTTACCCTACACTGCTGAATACTGGAGCCAGGGAGAAAGTATCTGCCACTCTCCTGATTAATATTGTTTATAGGTTCCCATAAGCAGAGAAGGGAGACGGGGAGAAGGAAGAGGCAAGGGGAGGGAACAAGTATTAAGTGACAGCTACATGCCAGGCACTGCATGAAGTGCTTTTTAGACATTATCTCAGTTGATTTGATTTGAGAAAGCAGAATTCAACAATTAGTATCCAATTTAATAAGCATTAAGAACAATCATTTGGGGAAGGCAAGGTGTTAGGTATATAGAGACAAAGATGAAACCATCCCTCCTTTTATTTGACTTAAGAGAAGAGAAACTAAATCCAAAAGAAATGGAGAACAGTAGTCATTGGATTGCTTTGGGGACCACATCCTGATTGCTTTCAGTTCATTCAGGTTATAGGCATAAGTAGTACTTATAAGTAGGTAGGAACAGTGGATAGAGAACCTGCTTCAAAACCAATAAGACCTAGGTTGAAGTTTTGCAATGGACACATACTAGCCACATGATCCTGGGCAAGTCATGTAAGCCCTCTGTGGTCTCAGAGACTCAGAGAAGGCAGCAAGAGTTGTGTTGGTCAAGGGGGCTCCCCCCACTCTAACAATGAAACCACATGTCCAGTCCCTAATTCTTATAGGTCTAAGGGTTAGTACCAGTTACCATATCTTGTCTAGAAGGAAAATATGTCTCACCAGTGAAATGGGAAAAACGGTAGATTTGGTGTTGGAGAGGATGTGGGAAAGTTGAAATACTGATTCGTTGGTGGTGGGGCTGTGAGCTAATCCATCCATTCTGGAGAACAATTTGGAACAATGCCTAAGGGGCTATAAAAATGTTCATACCCTTTGACCCATTAATACTTCTTCTACAGCTGTATCCCAAAGAGATCATACAAGTGAGAAAAGGAGCAGCACCAACAAAAAAATATTTATATCAGCTCTTTTTATGGTTGCAAAGAATTGGAAATTGAGGGGATGTCCATCAGTTGGGGAATGACTAAACAAGTTGTGGTATATGAATGTAGTGGAATACTATTGTGCTATAAGAAGTGATGAGCAGGCAGACTTCAGAAGAACCTGGAAAGACTTAAATGAACCGATGCTGAGTGAAGTGAGCAGAACCAGGAGAACATTGTACTCAGTGACAGCCACAGTGTGTGATGACTCATTCTGATAAACTTCTCAGCAATGCAAGGATCTAAAACAGTTCCAAAGAACACACGATGGAAAATGCCATCCACATCCAGGGAAAGAACTATGGAGTTGGAATGCAGAACAAAGCAAATAATTTTCTTTTTTGTTTGTTTTCTTTTGTTTTTTCTTTCTCATGCTTTCTCTCTCTCTCTCTCTCTGTCTCTCTCTGTCTCTCTGTCTCTGTCTCTCTCTTTTTCTCTTTCTCTCTTCTCTTTCTCTCTGTCTCTCTGTCTCTCTCATTATAATTCTTCTATGCAACATGACTAATGGGAAAATGTGTTTAATAGGAATGTATGTGTAGAGTCACATCAGATTACATGCCATCTTTGGGAGAGAGGGGGAGAAATTAAAAACTTATGGAAGTGAATGCTGAAAACTAAAAGTAAATTAATAATTTTTAAATGGTAGATTTGGGGTACAAAGGCCTTTGCCACTGATCGGCTACGTGGCATACCATTGGCAACCCCATAAAACTCTCTGTTTCATCATCTACAAAATGGGAATTATGATCCTTGTGCTCCCCACTCCACTGAATGGCTGGTAGGACAGTGTGTGCAAAGTTTAAACTAGGAGAGAAATAAAGATGATCACTAGCCACATGGGTGACCTTGGGCAAGTCATTTCCCTGTGCTAGGCCTTAGCTACCTCCTTTTTAAATTGAAGAGTTGGAGGATGTGGCCTCCAAGCTCTAAATCCCACAATGCCCCTCCAGGATGCTGGCACCATGCTGGAAGGGTCCAGATCCCACAGGGAAGCTTCACTCTACACAGCTTCACTTTCAAATACAGGTATTTCTAATTAAAATGTGATCATTTCCTAATGAAAACACAGGGTAAGTCTTGTGCATTAAGGAAATTGCCCAAATCTCTCGCTTCCGCTTCCCACCCCGCCTTCCCCTGCAAATCAGCATTAATCAAAGATTTCTGTATTGTGTTCTATCTGCTTTGGCCAATTAGCATGAAATTTAATTTGTGCTAATCAGCCCAAGGAAGAGGAACACAAAATTAATTTAAGGCATTAATTTCAAGTTGCACAGTGAACATGAATTGAGCCAAAAGGGAGGGGGAAATGCCCCCTGTTCCTTTCTCATCTCTAAGAACTGCCCAAGAAAACAGAGGTGAGTGACCTGGATCTTCCTGGACCCCCTAAACCTCATCCCTGTCCTGCAGGTGGTGCGGTATTGGGAATGAGCTTCCCAGGCACAGAGAAGGGGTAAGCAGCATGTCGAGGGATAGTGAGGGGACAGTGTCCCAGAAGAGAGCCTGGGAGGGTTGCAGAATCACAGCAAATTAAATCAGTTGGAAGCACTTTGTTTTCAAACGGGAATTGTCCTTGCAGGTTTCTCAAGGCCCAATTAGCCTGAATCGATCAAATAGGCAGATTTCACACGTTATTTGCCAAACCGGAAGGGCCGTTTCTTGGTTAAGCAGACACGATAACCGAGCTCGGAGAGATGTGGGAATGAAGGTTTATAATTGCAGAATATTACAGCCAGGAGGCGCCTGGGCTACAATCTACTCTAGCCGTATCCTTTTACACTTGGAAAGCTGGGGTCCAGAGAACAGATGGGATTGCTTCGAGTCCCACCGTGACGAGATTGGGGCCACACTGGAGTCTCCCTCCCAGGCCAGCCATTTATCCCAGGGACATTCAGCCTTGACTAGCCTTCTCCATTCAGTATTAACTGGGATGGATTTATCCAGCATGGCTTATCCCTTTTGGGGATCGTGTATGATCAGGGGGATAATTGCGAGCTTAGTGAAGTCAAGGGCTGTAGCCAGCTGGATTTGCCTGACTGGGTGTTGGAGAGCTGAGCTCAGGGTCACAAAGGTGTGGGTACAGGTCTTGCCTCTGACACGGACTGACAGAGTGTCCCTGACCAAGTCACTTCACCTCCCTGTCTGCCGGGAAATTAAATTAAGTTGCAGACCTGCATTAGTAGAGAGAGGTCCTGATGCTAATCGTAGAATCAGGCCAAAGGAACAAAACCGCGTCTGTGCAAAGGAGAAATAGGGAGGTCTTGTTTAGTATTTGTGGGCCTTCAGTTCTGTTCTGTAGGAATGTCAGGGGTATGGATCAGTTTTTTAAGGGAACAGCTCCTGTAAGGGGTTTCTATAAGAAACTGCAAAAATTTATTATGTGACCTCAGTCAACTCAATTCTCTCTGGGCCATAGTCTCATAAAATGCAAGACTGAACCAAATGTCAAATGTAGCTCTGATATTAGGAAGTGCAGTGGTTAGAGTCCTGGGTCTGGAGTCAAGAAGACCTGAGTTCAAATCTTGTCTCAGGTGCTTCCCTAAGCATGTGACCCTGGGCAAGTCACTTAACCCTGCTTGCCTCAGTTTCTTCATTTGTAAAATGAGCAGGAAAAGGAAGTGGCAAACCCCCCCAGGGTCTCTGCCAAGAAAACCCTAAATGTGGTCAGAGAGAGTCAGTCACAAGTGAAATGACTGCACAACAAGAACAACAAGGTCATAGAATTATAGGATCTTAGATCCTAAGCCAGAAAGGACCTCAAAGGCAGGCCGGCGGGCCCAACCTGGAGGAAGTAAGGCCTCAGGAGAGGTAGGAGCTGCCCAAAGGCCTCTAAGTAGAAAGAACAGGATTTGAACTCAGGGCTTCTGACTCTAATACAGCTCTTATGTCCAGACACTTCAGACATTCTCATTTTCAATGTCAAGCTGTGACATTCTAGGTTCTAAGAACAAACTCTGTGAAAATGTTATACCTGGAAGGTCATAGCTTTCTGCTCTGACATCCCCTGTTCTCAGGCCCCTCCCAGCTCTGACATCCCCTGTTCTAAGGTTCCTCCCAGCCCTGACATTCTCTAGTCTCAAGTTTTTTCTTTCTGCAACTTAGAACTTCCAAAACGTGAGAAGCCTGATTCTCCATTAACCAATATTTAAGTTGGTGGCTTTTTATTAACAGGTGCTTCAGACACCTCTTAGCTGTGTGAGCCTGGGCATATGACTTAAATGTCTGTTTGCCTCAGTTTCCTCATCTGTAAAACAGGAATTCCAATTGTACCCACCTCACAGGGCTTTGTAAGAAGCACTTAGCACAAGCCTGAAGCCTGGTAAGTACTGTATGAGTGCTAGCCATTATTATTTTCATCACTAATATCTAATAACACTCTCATTTTTGCCAACACTTGCTCATGGATTCCACTGGGGAGGTAAGTGGAGGCAGACTGTAGAGGGCCGGGGAAGCCAGGTGGAAAGTTTATCATTTATTCTAGAGGAGACGGCAGCTTCTCCCACCAAAGGGAGACATCAGAGCAGGGTTTCCTGTCTTTAGCAGCATTCACAGAGGAAAAACAAATCAAATAACCAGAACACAAGCACAGCTTCCTCGGGCACTGTTTGCCCAGGATATGAATCTCAGGTCACGGCGTGCCTGCAGCTGACCCTGGAGTTTACTGAGGATTTTGCAGAAACCTAGAACAAATCCCCAACACACATCCCGGCCACCTGCTTCCAGGGCCTCCAGGTGCCAATGTCTCAGGCAGAATTTCCAAAGGCGCCCCTAGAATGGCTCTTCTAGCCCCCGTGTGTGGCGCTCCTCTGCTCCACGCTCACTGGCAAAATCAGTTGGCTTGCTTCTGATCCATGGGGCTAATTTCTTTTAAGATTCATGGTATGGCATGGCAAACAGAAAGCTGGTCTTGAAATAACAGACCCTAAGCCTACAATGACCCCAGCCATAGGCTAGACTAGCTCTGACCAAGTCACTTCCCCCTGCCTTGCCTCAGTTTCTGTATCTGTCAAAGGACAGAGTTGGTCTAAGAACAATTTCTCTATCATGGCATGCTGTGATTGGATGATTCACATGCAAATTACAGTAGAACACGTGTCATCAGACTGGGTTCTTGGTTTGCCGCTGAAGTTGACTGGCCAGCGAAGTGAGCTGAAGTTGTCATCCCTTCTTGTTTTCTTCTTCAGTAGGACTGGGATGGACGTTTAGTACTAGCCTCACCCCTTTCATTTTTACAGCTGAGGCCCAGAGAAGGGGTAAGAACAGAATTAAAACCCAGATCCCATGACCAGGAATTAGACCTAGAGCTGAGCCTCAAACTACCTGGATGCCTGCTCTCAGTTTGGGAGGATGAAGACAAAGGTCAGAGAATCAACGGGATATCAGCAGAAGGCTGAAGGAAGGGGATGAGGGCCCTTCCCTCTCCACCATCTTATTCTAAGGCCCCTCCCATTTCTGACACTCTGTGTTCTAAGACCTTCCCTTCTCTGACATTCTATGTTCTAAAGTCCCTTCTAGGGTCTCACATTGTGTTCTAAGATTCCTCCCACTCCCACATTCCACATTCCTTGTTCTAAGACCTTTCCTCACTCCGACATTGTGTGCTATGAGCTGAACTGTCTCCTAGTTTTGACTTTTCCTAAAGTTCCTTCCAAGTCTAACATTCCATGAGATAGGAGCATCTACCCTGGACCAGACCACATCCTTGGACTTTTCTAAAGTGACTCCAGGATCTCTCCACCAATTTCCTTTGCAGACAAATTTTCTGTCCTAAATCTGATGTTCTCATTTCATCTTAATGGTGCTTCTTTAGAGGTGGGGAATCATTCAGGCTAATGAGCTAGAAGGACCATGGGGCAGGGACCTTGTTCCCTGCAGTAAATAAGGACTCAGTGAGGCTTCCCAGTATATTCTGAAGTGTACACACACACACACACACACACACACACACACACACACACACACACACACACACACACACACACTGCAATAGTGCCCGCCAGGCATTGAAGCTATGAGAAAGAAGAAAAAGCCTATTTTTTCTAATGGAAATGAAAGCAGCCACTTTGCCTTAGAAGGAAGATTTTACCCACACGCTGGGGGAATATTTATAGCTAGTCGCCCTGGCTGCTTCTCAGCGCCTGTTTTCCCTTGTCCCCAAATGAGGCCCTTAAATCACTCTGCAATAATATTGTCTCTTTAATAAGCCTCGTCAAATGTAGTTTTCACTGATAAGACAACAAAACCAAGGGATGTGATGCTGGGGCAAGTTCTGTCTCTTTGCTCCCGCTCTCCATGGCTAGCTCGGGAAGGGTGAGCCTAATGGTCCCCAGGATCGTTATGTGGGCTGGGGCACACCTTGCCTCAGCTGGCAGCCCAGGTTTGTATCCCTGGCCTGTCTCTTCCCAGTCAGGTGACCATAAACAACTTCTCTGAGCTGCCATTTTCTCATCTATAAACCAGATATGATAATGCCCTACACTGCCCACTGAACCAGGTGATTAGGCCCTTCCCGCCTCCCAATAATGCAGTCTGTGCTGTACAGCAGAAAGATCCCAGATTCCTGGGAGAAGGAGGGGAAGAAGAAAGGGGAAGGGAGGAACATGGAGCCGCCAAGGGGCACGGCAGGAAAGTGTGCAGGGTAGAATTAGCTAAGAGGGATCATGGACAAGAATATAAACCAGGAGGGAAAGGAAGATGTTAATAATGAAGAGAAGGTGGTGTGATGGGAGTTGGGAACACCTGGGTTCAATTCAAGCCTCAGACCCTTAGTAATTGAGTGTCACTGGTCAAGCTGCTTCACCCCATTTGCCTCAGTTTCTTTTCCAGGCCTTCCACTCTAAATCAAGGCTCCTGATAGGATAGGCTACTGGTGGGTACTTTCCCCATTGCCCATGAGTTTGCATTTACTTGGATGCAGACATGCCATTTCTCCCAAATGAATATAAGCTCCTTGAGGGCAAGACCTGCTGTGGTTTTGCCTTTGAATCCCCAGGTGGTACACAAGATATCCAAAGGTGGAATGGCCTCCTGTGGGAGAGAGTGGGAGACATCCTTCACTGGATGTCTTCAAGCAGAGGACAGAGGATTCCCACTCAGCCTCAGAGATCCCTTTCATCTCTGACACCCTGTGATTCTCTGAATGAATAGGCATTCTATAAGGCCTGTTGGATGAATTTATTTCCCCCAATAAAATCCTCAAAGAGGCAATGTGGATAAGAGTGTTGGAGCTGGGGTCAGAAAGACCTGAGTTCAAATCCCACTTCATAAACTTACTATCTGGGTGAATATTGGCAAGTCAATTGGCAAGTTAATTTCCCAGTACTTCAGTTTTCTCATCTGTGAAATGGGGGAGCGGTGGCCTGAAGGGGCTCGGAAAACCCTTTCCGATTCTCAGATTCTGATTGCTATGAAGTTCCTTTTTAAGGGGAAGCCTGATCCCAGCTGAGATGGCTCAATTTGGAGAGAATAATCCATCAACTAATCAATATGTATTTATTTGGCATTTACTCCATCCCAGGCACTGTTTGTAGGCGTTTAATGTCAGAAGTAACTTTCTTTGACCCGTGTAGCGCCCCCCCAATTTAGAACTGGGGTACACTGGATTTGCTGTCGGCTGCATGACCACAGACAGCCTCTCTGACCCACTCCCTTCCTTATACAATGAAGAGAGTTGGTTTAGGGGCTCTCAGAGGTCCCATAGAGATCTGAGCCTGTGAGTCTGTGAAATAGCAAGCTCTGACCCAACAGCCCAGGATGAATGGCCAATTCAAACAGCCATCCATGAGGATGAAGTCATTTGTGACCAGCAGAGACGTGGATGGACATTCTCCAGTGGCCACTGCTTTCCCTGGCTTCTTATTGACCACGTCAACAGAGCTAATCCCGGCCTTCAAAGGGTCAGGATGATTGTGATCCAGGGCCTGTAATGAGAACATGTTACACTGGTATATAATTCCTGACTCCCATTACAATCTTTGTCATGAGAATGAATGGAACTCACTGGGTGATGCTTCAGCAAGCCTCTACCGAAATGTCTCTGCCGAGAGCTAATTGTACCCAGTAAGAGGCTCCACGCCTCATCCTTCACTTTGGGTGAGCAGGCCTCTGACACTTTAATTAGGCTGCAGTTGAGGATGGGACTGAGGAGGGGAAGGTAGAGTAGAGAGAAAGGAAGCCCTCCAGAGAGGGGGAGCAGAGCACGTAGGTGTCCCCAGGAAAGAAAGAGACCCAGAACCGAGAAAGCGATTGGTGCGATGGTGACACAAACATCAATGAAAATCAGAATTGAAGGGGGTGAGATTATCATGACCAAGCCTGACTCCAAAGAAGAGATATGAGACAACACCCTGCTCCCTCATTTACAGAGACGAGGGACAAGGGGCCGGAACATTGCGTGTGTCAAACTCGGTTAACATGTTGGTTCATATCTTATTTTGGGAGCAGCTAGGTAACACAGAGGATAGGTCTGGAGTCAGAAAGACCTGAGTTCAAATTTGACTTGAGATATTTACTAGCTTCATGACCCTTGTCAAGGTCACTTAACTCTATTTGCCTCAGTTTATCATCTATAAAATGAGCTGGAGAAGGAAATGACAAAACACTCCAGCATTTTTTGCCAAGAAAACCCCAAATGTGGTTACAAACAGTCAGATGTGACTCAATAGCAACAACAATTGTTTTTTCCTCTTTTTTATTCCTAGTAACAAAGGATGGCTCTCAGATTTCTTATGCCAGTTTGACCTCTGCAAGACTTCGAGCCCCAATCAGAAATGACAAGACCTAAACAAGCAGATGGACTCATCAGCCAATCAACCAGCATTTATTAAGCACCCAAATACTGGGATGGGTGTGGAGGATTCAGATACAAAAGGGGGTAATCACTGCCCTCAAGGAACTTACATTCTCAATCTGAGGTCCTTGTGTCCTTAGGAACTTTAGACCATGACTGGCCAGGACTAATAGAAATGATCAATATACCTCAAAAGTTTTCTCTTGATGTGCCATTTTTGTGTTATGGACCAATATTTTGATAGTCTGGTTAAACCTAAGGACAGGTCCCTTTTCACAATAACAGTTTTAAGTATATAACATAAAATACCTTTAATTACAAAGGCAACGAGTTCTATTGAAATACAGTTATCTATCTGAACTTGTTTTTAAATGTTATTATTTAATATATTAATTTTTGAATGTAATTTTAATTATATACATGTGTATTATAGATATAGATATATAAGCAAGCTCATGGATTCCAAATTTTTTTTTCATTTTCACTCTTCATCAATGTTCAGTCTGCTCATCTCTCCCTAGAATAAAGGACTGAGTCACCTTATCACCACTAAGAAAAGCAAAATCAATTCTCTCTTTGGTTGAGCAAATCATAGCCTGCCCCAAATGAAGGAACCAGCCATAATCATCAATCATGGGTCCAGCGCTCGGTCCCAGTGGCTCCCTCAGCAGCTGGTAGCACGGCTGCTCCCAGCCCAGACTAATCATATCAAAAGCTCCCATGCTGGAGCTTCAAGGTTGACCAAATACTCCTTTATCACAACAACTCTGGGAAGTGGATCCTGCCAAGAGCATTACCCCCACTGTAAATGAAGAAACTGAGGCTCAGCAAAATTCGGATGACTTTCCCATGGTGCTTGATATAGACTTTGAGCTAGAAGAGACCCCCAGAAATCATGGAATCTGACCCCCCCCCATTTTACAGATGAGGAGACTGAACCTCTGAGGGATGAAGTAACCTGCCCCAATGACACACAGAGGATCCGAGGCAGGATTGGAACCCAAGCCTTCCTCCCTACTCATGTCCAGGACTCTACCTGTTCCACAGGCTGCCTCCCTAAAGTCTATCTGCCCTGTTGATCATTGAATTTTGCCTGAATTTGTTCTGTCCTGTCTTTTCTTGAAAGATGACTAAGTAAAGCAGATGGAACCATCCCAAATCAATCTCTGTCCTTAAATTTCCACCCACCATCACTCATGCACAAAATCTGCTGCATTTGGATCTAGGATCATTCTCTTTCTCAGTGAACATGAAGCTGCTGGCTTCTGGGAGGGCACAGAGGCTTCCCAGCTGAGTCCCAGCAGGCTTTCCCTGCTTGCCCTTCTCATGAATCACGTCAGCAGACAGAGCTTGGGGGCAGGCATAGGAGTGACCCAAATGGGACCTGAAGGGCTCAGTGTGCCCAGGAAGAAGGGATGGGAGCACTGAGGGTAAGGAGTCAGGCCAGGTCCTGCCTTCTCTGCAGAGCCGTCCTGGACTCCTCTGATCTCATCTTCACTGACCTCTCCCTCCTCCAGACCTCTATGACAGTTATCACCTAGACCACTCAGTGCAGCCCTCAATTCTGGAATGCCAAGGACTGTCTCATGCTTGAGTCAGCATGACACAATTGGGGAAGAAGCCTCTATAAATGTGGGAGTTGATTCCCTTCTGACTCTAAATTTGTGCTCCCATGATCTTTGAGCAGATAACATCTGAGATCCTTCCCCAGGGATATGACATTTTGGAAATTCACATTCAACCATATAATAAAGGGAGGTCACTTAGTCTTGGGTCAAAAAGAACAGGGACCCTGTGCCTCCTCCTCTTCACTGAAATGTATCAATCAACAAGCACTGATAAGTACTAGGAGGGTCACTGGAGGAGACACGGGAGATGCCCCTGCCTTCAGGAAGCTTACGCTCTACCGATGTACTTAGTCCTCCTCTTTCTCTAAGGCCCCCTAGGGAAGGCAGCAGAACTCAAAGACTGATTGATGATGAGAAAGCTACCCTATCTGACTCTGAGTTGGCTGCCTTGGTGACTTCCTACCTATGAAACCTAAGAAACAAGCATTCTAAAGGGAAGGACATCCTTTCATTGTAACCCTGGGGCTGCCGATAGGTTCTATTTCATTACCAGATAGAATTTCCCAGGAGAAATCTTCTTCTACTGCCATAGAAAGACACTCACTATGAACATGCTGGCCTTAACAAGGAGTCTGGGGCAAAGAGAGGTTATCTGACCTGAGCTGGATCACAGAGCCCAGATTTCTCAGGCATGGGACTGAAGTCAGGTCTCTCCGGACTCCAAGGCTACTTCCATCCACTCTGCATCTCAGTGAAACAAAACCAATGAAATGAGATGTCTGGTCCCCCAAAGAAAATCATTAAGAGCAATGATTTCTGGAGCATTTGAAGCTTTCTGAAGTGTCATACTCAGTACAATCCTATCAATCAATCAGCTTTCAATTGAATAATCACCTTTTTCAGGCATTGGACTGGGCCTTTGGGATCTAAAGACAAAACCAAAGTCAAAATAATCTCTGTCCTAAAGGAGCTTCAATTCTATTGGGAGAAATAACATATGTACATGCAAGTATAGTCAGATATATGTTTAGTTTATATATTTATATATACATATATAGATAGACAGAAAGAAACATGGAAGAGAGACCAAGAGATGGGAAAGAAAGATGACAGAGACAGAAAAACAGAAGAGAGAGAGAGAGAAGAGAAGAGAA
>CM053594.1:15049168-15095674 GCA_028646575.1 Pseudocheirus occidentalis
CATCACCATCACCATCACCATCACCATCACCATCATCACCATCACCATCACCATCACCATCATTTATTCTTCCATCCACCCTCAGCGCCTAGCATTCAGCTGATGCTTCTAAATAATTCTCATGTGACTGGATGCATGAATGAATAAAATATTAAAGATCCTACCTTCACACACACATAGCTAAAAATTTCCTGTTAGAGCCTTTTCTTTGTGCTAAGATATTGCTTTCAGAAGGCCCCTATTAAAATGTAAATATGTTCCTGGGACTGATAACTGGTGAACTCATCAGTACCCAGGATCCCCCTAGCAAAGACTAGCTGGGAATAGGCTCAAGGCAAGGTGTATTCTGATAAAGCAGGAAATAGCTAAAGCATAAGGGCTGCTGGACTACACAGGGTTTGGGGATGGGAGGGCAGGAACTAGAGGAGGGTCTGGTCAGTTAGCATCCACTATGAGAAGACTAGAAGTTGGTATGCCAGACCAGAAAGGAGAGAGGAGACAGAATGGCCATAATGAGCCATCTTTGTACCTGAAAAACAGGCAGGGAGTTTATCTGCAATATGGCCTGGGGAGAGGAGGTCTGCCTGGAACACTAGAAAGTTTCTGTCCTGGTGATAGACTAACCACTACTTGAGGCATGTGGGATAGAGATGAGGTATATATTGTGTATCTGTACATGTATATGTATATATGTATTATGTATATGTGTATGCATATAATATATATGTATATAGATACATACACACAGATATATATATATGTAAAATCACTGGGGAAGGAAGGATATCTAACAGTGCTGCTGCTGCTGCTGCTGCTGCTGCTGCTGGGAGAATGGCCAGGAAGTGAAAGAAACAGGACCCAACCCAGTACTGCCTGTGCTCTAAAAATGTTCTGCACTGGGCTAAAGCTCCCGTGGCCCCTGTCATTACCGCTAAAGTCAGTACTGAAAGCACCCTGCCCATCTGAGCCATCCAGCCCATTTGGCAGAGAATTCTCTAGGCCTGCCCACTAGCAAGCCTACCTCCTTCACCCGGAGCTGCTCCTCCCCAATGGTGATACTCAGTAAGGGCCGGATATGACACAGCAGCTGCCACCAGGGCCAGTCCTTCACCCCCTGGAACACCGTTAGATTTCTCTGGATACACTGGACAGCCAGCTGCCGGATCTGAGGAGGGAAGGAAAGCAGAAAAGAGCTGAGAGCCCAGGATTTTTATTGATTAAGAAAGGATTGATTCCCATGGAGCAGAGATGGGAGTCCTCACCCCAAGGGAGAAAAAAGTAGAAGAGAATTTCAAGTAAGGCAAAAGGAAGAGTTTAAACTTCAGTAGGGTGGAGTTGTAATAAACTGTAGGTAATTAATTCCAACACCACAAGCATTTATCAAGCACCTGCTATGGGCCAGGTACTATGCCAGGGGCTGGTGATACAAAGAAAAAAGTGAGAGTTTTTGCCCTTAACAAGTCTACCTTGTTGGAACTTGGGAACCCTTCTTGGACTAAAAGTCTAATGAAATATTAGGAACAGAAGTCTGATGAGACATTGGAACAGTGTCCTGGTAACTTTCTTCTCCAATAAAAGTCCTTGAGGGAAGGGACTTTATTTTTGTTTTTATATCCCCCCCTTGAAAGGACCTTACACATAGTAGGCACTTCACGTCTGTTGAACTGAATTATCTAGCTCTTCTTCCGCAAAGGAGAGTGTAGTCAAATTTCTACTTAAAGACCATGGGATAGACAGGATGACTCTTAAATTTTGCTTTATACCCATGGACAGGACATTTAGGGGAATTTTAACACCCTCCTTCCATCTCCCCCCTCCCTTACTAAATGTAGTACAGACAATATATACATATGTTGGATCCACAGTGGTTTATCAAAGGATACCAAGAATGTTAATGGAATGGCAATCATCTTGTATGGCCTATCCCAGCCTTTTGCAAACTATCAGAGGCAAAAAGCCTGGATGGGATGGTTATGGATCTAACCAGGCAAGAGGCATTCTCAAATCCCTTACCTTCAATTTCTTGAATTGCTGGCGGGACAAGAATCCCTTGCAGGCAGCTTGAAAGAGAATTATATTTCGAGACACCAGCTTCTCCCTCTGCCTTTCCAGCCTTGAGATGACACCTGACTTCAGGAAAACCTGAAAGTATGAGAACTCATTAGATCTTTGTGGATGAGAGCAATTCTCAAGGACCCCAGGAAATAAGTAGACCAGAGGATTGTGTCTCTGTTCTGCCGATCATAGCACCTGATACCCAGGTCCAAACACAGCAAATCAGCATGGCATGGTAGATAGAGCATAGGAATTGGAGTTGGGAAGACTTGAGTCAGACACTTACCAGCTGTGTGACCCTGGGCCAGTCACAACCTTTATCTGACTAAATTTCCTTATTTGTAAAATAAGAGTTGGATTTGATGGTTCTAAAGTCCCTCCTAGCTCTAAATGTATGAAAGTATGATCTATGTGCCCCAACCTAATATAACCAACACACTGCAAGGGAAAATGCCAAGGGATCATGGTCAATCAGCGGCCCAAAAAAGTCAATGTTGGGCAAACCAAGGAAAGTCAACTCACTTCTATTGGAAAACTGATATGTTCTTTAGGGCTGGGGGACATGTAGTGAGAGAAAGAGAAGGCTGGAAACTATACTTGTATCAAAAAGAAATTGTGGGGCAGTAGAAAGAGTTATCTTCCATGGAGTAAGAAGGGACAGGCGGGGTGGGGGCAGCTAGATGGTGCAATGAATAAAGCACAGGCCCTGGAGTCAGGAGGACTTGAGTTCAAATGTGGCCTCAGAGAAGTTCAAATCCAGTCTCAAACACTTAGCACAGAAACTAGCAGTGTGACCTTCGGCAAGTCACTTAACCCCAATTGCCCCTCCAAAAAGCAAAAAAAAAGGGGGGGGGACAGTGATGGAATTCCTGTGTGCCTCAGGGTGAATCTCTGGGCATCAGTCTTCTCATCTGTGAAATGAGGTGGCTGGAGAAGGTGGGGATCTGAGTTCCCTCTAGGCTCAAAATCTACATCCTCTTAATCCCAGGTCTCACACTTAATGAGCCCTGTAACCCTAGGCAAATCAGGCCACACCTCTGACTGCTGGTTTTTCCATCTGCAAAACAAGAATGCTAATTTCCACTTCACACCATCATGCAAAGGATCAAATGAGACTGTAGGATTGTAGAATTGTAAGGACCATCAAGTCCAACCTCTCCATTTGACAGGAGAGGAAACTAAGGCAGGGAGAGGGAAGATGACTTGCCAGAGGTGACCCTTTAGTGTCTGAGTTTGGATGTGAACCTACATAAGGCTTGTAAAGTATTTTCTCTGCAAACACAAGAGCGCTTTTAGAAACCCCAGCAATGTGGCAGGCTCTGTCTGGGGAAGTAAAGAAGTGTCAGAGATAGCCTCTGCCTTCCAAGGACTTGCAATATAGCTTGAAAGTGTTTCTGACACAGAAAGAGATGGCAGAAAAGTCAAGGGCCCAAGAAATAATAGGGATAGTCAGAAGTCACAGGAGGGAGAAAGGAGAGGAAGCTGTAGGCTGGAAGCTTAGGAAGGCCAAAAGAGAAAGGCATTTGAGCAGGGGCTTGAATACTGAAATCAGATTCAGCTAAGTGGAAGGGAAAGGAGGATGTTCAGAAGTGGAATGGTTCTCTGAGGTCATCTACCCAACCTCATTTATCAAAGGAGGGAACGGATGCTTGAGAAGTGAAATAAGATGCCCAGGATCACTGAGCTAGGGAGCAGGGTGTGATAGGGTGCAAGCCCCAGGTTGAGCATTTCTTCTCCTTCCCCCTACTGCTCCTCTTTGGTAGGATTACAAGCCTCAGTCCATTCCTGTTAGAGAAGAATATGAAATGAACTGGGAAACTTTAGCACCTGCTCTCAAGCATTATCTCAAACCCCCAGAGTGCTCGGACCCTTCACTGTGCTGAACAGAACCTGACTCTAGGGAGCTGACATTGGACTCTGATTTGATGCTGGACGAAGCAGAGTCTCCAACAGTCCTCCGTTCACCTCAACCTATTTTCAGGCATGGCGACAACTCTGCCGATGCCTTAACAATCCACTGTGCAAGATGGAAAAAATCAGAGTCTAGGGCTCTTGCTGTGAGAGCCCCTCTTTGGTCGTTTCCAGCATCTCTGCCAAGACAATTAGCCTCATTGAAATAAAGATATGATTGACTCATGGCCTCCCTGATTACTTCAATAACGACTGTATTAATTTCACAAGCTAGTGAATTCGAAAAGCCACTATAAAAATCAATGGCCAAAATGATGAGAGAATCAAGTCTGTAGATTACAAAAGGTGGCCAGCACTGCCAAAACACTATTGATTAAGTATGAAGGTTTCATTAAAAAGATAATTGGAAGCTACTATGCACAGAATAGAAATAAGTCATTCCGCCCCACTGAGTCACATCTTACAAACTGTCGTTTTTCTCTAGAGCCATCTCATGGGCTGGAGGACAAGATACAAGCAAAAACATGCTTTCAGCATCAATGTTTTGGTGTTGGTATGGGTCGTGAGGAGGCCATAGAGACTGGAAAAGAGAAGATATATAGGAGCTGTTCACTTGCCCCTGGTTGCTGAAACGTTTCCAGCCTGTGCACAACTGTTCCATCTCTCCTCCCAAAGGATACTGGTTGACTCCAGTGTCCCAACCACCCAGGCTTCACAGACATCTTCTGGTTGTGCCATCACAGGCATTTCCCACCCAAGCTACTTTTCTCCTGTGGCTCAGGTAACTGCAATCCAATCAATACAACCATTGCTTTTGAAGAGATGCCTTAATCAATTGCCCTAAGGCTCTCCTGACCCATCCCTGAGACATCCAAAACTAAAATGCTCTCCCCTTACCACCACCTACCTACATGTGCTGTCTCCTAGTGTTAGAATGGAAGTTCCTAGAGGACAGAGACTACCCTGATTTTATATTTGTGTCCCAACCTGCCAGCACCTTCCTCTTTGAGTTTATATTTGATTTGTCTTGTACATACATGTACATATTAATACACATGTGTGTACATGCTGTTTCAGCAGTTGAATGTAAGTTCTCTGACAGCCTGGACTACTTCATTTGTATTCCCAGCACCTAACAAAACATTTGACACACAGTAGGTACTTAATAAATGCTAGCTGAATGCTTACTGATCAGCATAATTCCTGGCATGGCTTAATGAGTACTTTTTCATTCATTCCCAAAGACCAATACTATCCAGATTTCATTCCTCCCATGGAATTTAGAGAAAAATAGTTATTCAGCAACATTAGACAATGAGGTCTTCTATGTGAGTACCATTTCCAGAAAAAGGAAAGTTAAACCCTTAAATGCTGAATACTTTTGAAAACACTTGATTTTATAAAAATCTTCCAATATACATATAAGGATTTAGAGGTGCTTAATAAATGCTCATTGATTGATGCTAGACATAACAGAAGGAGGCAAATTGGGATAGTAGAAAGAGCACTGGGCTTCCAATTGGGAGAAACCTAGGTTTGAAATCCAGCTCTGATGCTTACTAGTTCTGTGACCATCAGCAAGTCACTTAACCTTTCTTCACCTCAGTTTACTCCTCTGTAAAATTGGGATAATGCTATCTGTAGTGCCTCCTTCAAAGGTTTGGGTTGATTGTCAATTGTTAAAATTCATAAAAAGTGCTGTCACAAATTATAATGAAAAATAAGGACATTACTGTAAGATCAGAGAAAGAAGAAATGTCCTTCTTTTCAAGGAAAAAAGAGAATAACAACAACAATAATTAACATATATCTCAGAGGTAGCTAGGTGGTACAGCATATAGAGAACTGGACCTGAGTTCAAATCCTGCCTCAGACAATCAGTAACTGTGTGCCCTTGGGCAAGTCTCTTCATCTCAAGTCACTTCAGTTTCCTCAAGTATAAAATGGGCTAATAATAGGACCTACCTTCCAACATTGTCATGTCACTTACTATCATCTTGGGCAAATCATTTAACCTCTCTGGGCCTCAGTTTCCTGATCTGTTCAATGACTAATTGATTTTAAGGAGTCTTCTGATTCTAAGCCTATGATTTTATGACCCTAAATCTCTCATGATGTTCACATACCTGTATCACACTGCCTTCATCACAGCCTCTCAGAATAATACCCAGTTTCCTTTGAAGCTCATCTCAAACACAAAGTGTTCATCTCTTAATGCTACCACTTTCTCCTCCTCTTCCTCCTCCTTCTCCTCAAGTTGTCTGCTTCTAACCTGTTTGGTGATATACTGGTAAGACTTGGATCTAAAATCCAATCCTGGGAGTTTCTCCTAAGGGAGCAAAGTGCATGGGCTTTGTGGCTGAGCTTTTAGCTGCTCAAGAATCAGTTTCCCGCTAACTTCCAGCTTCTCAACTGTTCTAGGTGGCTAAGACAATCAAAGCAAAGTAATTGCACTGTATGTCAGACATTCAAAGCATTTTACATGTCCTTTTGAACTCAAACAACAAACACTGACCATGTACTGTGCAAGGTTAGGATGAAAAGCCCTTACCCTTATATCAATAATGCAATATTCACAACACCCATGATGGTTATGAATATGCTGGTATAGTTGTGAATCACAAAATGTAACAAACTCTCCACATGGAGGGCAGAACCAAGGTCTTTATTCAGAAACCAGAACACCAAGTCCCAGAACCAGATGGACAAGTCCCAAAACCAGAAAGCCAAAGTCATTATAGTGGTCATGAAGTTGATACACATGGTTAATGCAGTGAACACCCAGATTCCCAAGCCTTCAGGAATAGAACAGGCTCCCTCAGGCAGGGATCCCTCTCAGATTCATGATAGTTCCTCAGTCTGGCTCTTGGAAGTTCTTGGTAAAAGCTGCAGAAGGAAGATCTCAGCAAAAGGTGCAGTCTCTAGGTGGTGACTGGGAGAAAATCTGACTGTCCTGCTGGTTCTCTTCCTTATATACAGTATAGTTCCTCCCTGTTCTGCCCCTTCCTGTTAAGGTGTTAACTGCTCCCAAGGAATTAACTTGAAGTAAGGAGCTAAGTGCCTTTACTAGGTGCCAATAGAAAGTGGCATGGAAGATCTTCTGATTTCATTAAATTACATCCCTCCAGGAGCCTACATTCTATTGGTAGAATTAATATGCATATATATCAGTAGAAGTCAAGTAAATATAATAGGTTTTGTTTGTTTATTGGGAAGTCAGGGAGGTAATAAAAGATGGGACTGAAAGGTTAGTCTCATTTAACATAGAAATTGAAACCCAGAAGGTAGAAGGAGTTGTCCAAGGTTGCCGGAGAGATCAAAGACATAACTAAGATCCTAATGCAGGGTTGCTCCCTCAGGAGGTGGGGGGGGGGGCTAATTGACTCCTGCTACAATGCATGCAATGATGCCTGGTTAGGAGATGACATAGCCCTTTTCATAATTCATGTGAGGAGATACTTATCACTTAGGATTTTTGTACCTGACAGTTTCTTTTTTCCTTTGTGAATGTAAAGGAATCAGTATGACTCACTAGAGAATGTGTATAGGTGCATGTACAATTTTACTTGGTGATACTGATGAGTTAAGGTACCTTCTCCGGGCTCTCTCTAATATTAGGATGTTTGTTTTCTCTCCTATGGAAACCCCTCTTCCTGGAAGCTTGGTTGGTATTCCTAGGTAGTATCTCAAGAGAAAGTTCTATTTCCCTTTAAGAAAGTCTCTTTTGCCTTCCTCCACCCCCTCCATGGCCATGCCTTAAGGCTGCTCCCCTTGCTAGTGCACAGGTTATCTGCGGATGAATGAAGCTCCTCAGAAAACTCTTTTGGAAGTCTCTACAAATGGATTATTTTCCAGCTTACCCATGCAGTTCATTGCTTTCCACTATTTTGTCTTATATTCCTAAACTACCGAGGTTCAAAAAATTAGAGTTTCTTAGATAATGCTCATCTCAGCCCAAACAAAGCATCACTTTTTGTTTATTTTCCTTCATTTTAGCACTATGGTTCCTATAAATAACAGATTTCAACATCAGGAGCAGAGAAAAGGAATGTAAGCATTCTGCCATCCATTGCCATCCCATTCCATGTGGACAATCATGGCCCTAGACTTCTGGGGAACTGAAAAGCTGAAACATCTCTGATGCATCACGGAATCAAAGCTCTAGAGCTGAAAGGAACCTCAGAGGTCACCTAGTCCAATCCCCTCATTTAACACATGAGAAAACTGAGGCCCAGAGAAGTTAAGGCATAGAATTCCAGATCTAGGGCTAGAGGGGGCTTCAGAGGCCATCTAGTCCAGTCCCCTGGTTTTATGTATGAAAAACTGAGGCCCAGAGAAGTCACTTGACTTGTCCAAAGTCACCTAGGTAGATAGTAAAGATCAGGTGCTGGATTTGAACTTAGGTCCCTACCTCCAGAGGACCTGACTATGAAAAAGTCTTCTTTTGCTTCCTCATCACATATGGGAACTTTACTGTGTCAAAAAGGGAAAAGCAAGTGAGCCCTCCTGGGCCTACTTGCTACTGCCTTGACTATGATGCTGATGCCCAATCTTCAGTGACCTATCTGGGAAGCTGCTCATCCTCTGAGCCACCTGGGAAGGTGCCACAACCCTCCTCTAGTCTTTGCACTGGCCAGAGAAACAGTGGGAATTTGGGACACTTCCATTCCTCCTTTGTTGTCTCACACACACACACACACACACACACACACACACACACACACACCCATGGATGGCTGCAGAGAATATTCTTCAATCCTCATCATTCAGATACAAAAGTGGGCCTTTTTCTTTCTCTCTAAAATGGCAGCTAATTTATCACAAAACCACTCACTTGGACAGCAAGTGCTACTAAGTCCAGGAAACAATAGAGACAAGAGAATCTGATCTGTTTGCCTTCTCCCTTAGTCCTGCAGATGCCCAAATCACACTAAGCCAGAGACCCTGAATGAATTAAGCCAAAGAAACAGGGTGACTCACTTGGGTGTTGCCCAGCTGTACAGATGCTTTTTCCAGGTCCAGTTCCTGCAGGAGTTCCTCAATAAGCTGGGGAGACAGAATCAGGGAATTGATTAATTAATCAGTCTCTAAACAAACACCCACTGTGTGTCAGATACTCTTCTAGGGATGGTGATGATCCCACAGGTGAAGCGCTGGACCTGGCACCAAGAAGTTGTTGTTCAGTTATTTCAGTCATGACTAACTCTTCGTGGCCCCGTATGGGGTTTTCTTGGCAGAGATACTGCCGAGTGATTTGCCATTTCTTTCT
Source organism: Pseudocheirus occidentalis (assembly GCA_028646575.1). Lineage (NCBI taxonomy): Eukaryota > Metazoa > Chordata > Mammalia > Diprotodontia > Pseudocheiridae > Pseudocheirus > Pseudocheirus occidentalis. Next base: position 15,058,404 of record CM053594.1, read on the forward strand.
CTAGCTCATTTTACAGATGAAGATACTGAGGCAAACAGGGATAAGTGACTAAGGCTGAATTTGAACTCAGGTCTTCCTGACTTCAAAATCATTCAGAGGAGCTCTAGACTCAGTGCTCTATCCTCCGTGCCACCTAGTTGCCCCTAGGCAAGAAGACCCATGTCTTCTCTGAAGTGAGGCAGTACCATCTCCCAAGTATCCAATAACATCAAATGACTGGGTGTCTTTTTTTTTCCAGGTCCATGGGCAAGGAGAAGGCACTGCCTTGGAGTAGAGGGCTAGCTCCCCCTAGGGGTCATCTCAGGCCTTAGCTAGCTGATCAACCTCCAGGCACCGCCCATCCATCCCCACATGAGGCTTACATTCACGGAACATTAGGAAGTCTATTATTCCCAAAAGAAACTGTCAGACACATAATTAGGACAATACAAAAAGGGGAGGTATTATGAGCATGGTGTGATTTAGCAGATGAGTTCTATTTCCCTCTGCCACAGACAGATATGGCTGAAAACTTCCTAAGACACCAAGAAAAATGGTTATTAAAAGTCTGTCCCCAGAATACAATCAAAGAGAAACCCTCTTCTGCTGACCTTGGTGGAAGCACACCCCGTATCTCCCGAAACTGGCTGGTTTTGATTATTACATTTTAGCTCAGTTTGTTCCAGTGGAGCTCTAGGCATCAGGATGCATACAGCCAATAAATTCAAAATATACAGGACTTCTTTTCTTAGATGAAGGGAAAGGGTACAAGGGGAGGAGGCACCAAGTGAAAATAAGGTTTGGTAGACAATGAACTCCCAGAAATTGTTCTGCCGATTTGCAGAGGTCTTTTCATCCATGCCTTGGGATATCCCTTCATTCAGCAAACCCTGAGAGGGGATTTCTTCATCCTTGGGGTAGCAGAAATATCCTAGAGCAGAAATTGGATAGGGAGCTCCCCCAGCGGCCTGACGTGCCCCAAAGCGATTGGCTAAAAAGATCTTCCTTCCCTCTTCTTCCGTTTGAGAAAGACTTTCTATGGCACCATCAAGATGAGTGCTGTTCCAGACAACTGAAGTTTACTTGTAAAACTCTCTTCTGTGAAAGAATATTGAATTTAAAGACAGAGGTCCTAGACTTGGGTCCATATCCATTCTTACTAGCTTTGTGACCTTGAAGGAGTCATCAGACCAAAGATTTGGGGCTGTAATCTAACGTGGGTATTGAGTAACAAAGGTAGGATTCAAACCAAGTACCCTGACTTCTGATACAACACTTTTCTATCCTACAAAAGAAATTTTCCCCCTGTGAACCTCAATTTCCTCATATGTAAAAAAGGGGGGTTGAATGAAGGAGTTCTAAGGTCTTTTAGAGCTCTATTTCTATGACCCTAGGAAATCGTCCTAAAATACACTTACAAATTCCCTTTCCTTCCATGAACTCAGTCAGGAGAATGATCCTGGGGTGGCTAGGTGGCACGGTGAATAGAGCACTGGCCCTGGAGTCAGGAGGACCTGAATTTAAATCCAGCCTCATACACTTGACACACTCACTAGCTGTGTGCCCTTGGGCAAGTCACTTAACCCCAATTACCCCTCCAAAACAAAAAAAGCAAAAAAAGAGAATGATCCTTAACCTTCCTCTCCAGCACCAAGATGGAAGATGGGTCAGTCGTATATTTGTCCTTGAGTTATACCATCTCATAGGGACTATAGGTTTCGGAGATTCAGACCAGGAAGGGACCTCTGAGGCTCTTTACTCCAACTTCTTCATTTTACAGTTGAGGAAACTGAAGCCGGAGGTGGGGGGGGGGGAGGAAGGGCAGTAAGTGACTCGTCCAAGGCCATAGAAATAGTAAGCATCTGATCTAGGATTTGAACTCAGGACCTGTGACTTCAAGGTCAGTGCCAGGATACCAACTGCTATGGTTTCTCTTAAGTCTGCTTCTCACTCACTGGTTCTTCCCAACGGCTTACTATTTCCAATGGGCTATGGGGTGGAAACTCAGACAGCCATGATAATTAAGCACCAGGTTGATGTGGAGTCTACTGCTAATCTCCTGCTTCAGGACACGCCCTTGTATCAGCTGCAGACTGAGTCTCATTTGAGGTTGGTGCTATTATTATCCTCATTTCACAGGCAAAGAAACTAAGGCAAGGAGAGCTAAAATGACTTGCCCAGAGTCACAAAGCTAGTCAGTGTCTGAGACAGAATTTGAACTTGGGTCTTGCTGATTCCTAGGCCAGTTCTCTGTCCACAGTGCCATTCGTAGAACATAATAGAGCAATAACACTACCATCTTACATCAATATAGTGCCTTAAGATTTGCAAAGTGCTATTACATGCATTATGTAATTTGTTCTTCAATATAGCAGGGTAAGCAGGTGGCATTGGGGATGGAGTCAGGAGACCCAGGTTAAAATCCCCGAGGTGACCTTCTGGAAGTCACTTACCCTTACCCTCCCCCCCAACCTATAAAATCAGGGGGTTGGACCAGAGGCCTCTGATCTAAGGTCCTTCTAGCTAAAGATCTGAGATCCTGTCCTCCTGGGCCTTTAAATATAGGAAAAAACACCATTGAGTTTCTGATATTCCTGGCAGCCCTCAAAGATGCTATTCATACGCCTTAGAGAGTAGAGGATTCTTGAAGATCATCTAATCCACCATCTTTATTTTACAGAAAAGGAAACTGAGCCATAGAGAACAGTGACTCGCCCAAGGTCATGGCACAATAAGCAGCGGGGGTGGGAGGGGATCTGAACCCAGGTTTCCCAATTCCAAAGCCACCATTTATGACCACACTACACAACAAGAGAGGCATAAAAGAGAGTGGGAAGACAAGGGTCCAGGGCCCAGCTCGGACGCTCACAAGCTGTGTGATGTCACTTTCTTGGACCTTCATTTTGTTTATCTGGAAAATGGGTGTGATCATCTGCAGCACCTTCACCACTGGGGTGTTGTGAGGATCCAGGGAGGCCATTTGTGAAAGGCCCAGACCAGCATCAGCTAGGCGGAGTAGCTGGAGTGGGAGCACTCCTTGATTGATTCTTTATATTGATGGCATGGCTCGAGGACAAGAGCAATTAGGTTGGGAATCCTTGGCCTCCCATTATTTATTCTATTAACAGATGAGGAGTTCGTTTAATATGAGCCGAGAATTCAAAATCACAGTGTGAGCATCCTCCTGTGGCCCCATCCTCGGGGTAACTCCTCTGGCATTCAGTGCAAAGATTTCCCTCCCCAGCTTCTCTAGGAAGCCCCCACATGAAATCATCCAAGCAGGCCTCCCAACAGAGAAGGGGCTGAGCATCCCAGAAGAGACAGCGAGAAATTCAGCCAGCCGGGAGAGAGGAGAAGAATGAACAAACAGGGCATGAAGCACTTGGGAAGAGAGAGGATGGCAAGGAAATGAATGGCTGCTGTATGGAAACAAGGGCTTTAGTGAGCACACACAGATCCTCCCATCTCCTAATTACATGGCTACCTACAGAAGGAGGGCCACCTCCATACCTCTAGCAGAGAATCATGGATGAACAAAATGCCTGGGCTAGTAGGGCCCTGAGAATAACCAAGAGAGCTGAGAGGGGCCTTAGAACAGGGGATGCCAGGGCTGGGAGGGGCCTTAGAACAGGGGATGCCAGGGCTGGGAGGGGCCTTAGAACAGGGGATGTCAGAGTTGGGAGGGGCCTTAGAACAGGGGATGCCAGAGTTGGGAGGGACCTTAGAACACAACATAAAATCTTGATAGCCTGAAATAATCTTAGAACATATGTTTGAGCTAGAAAGGCCTTTGAACATAAAACCCCGCCTGTTCCAAACTAGAAGGAATTCTGGAAAAATAAGTTTTACAGCTAGAAGGCTCTTTGTGTTACCACTCCCCTTTCTATGATCATAGACTCAGAGTCTCATGGCCCTAGAACAGGAAGGATCCTTGGGGTCAACTGAACTAACCCCTTCTTTTCACAGAGGATGAAACTAAGGCTCATAGAGACAGAGTGAGCGCCAGAGATGGGATATAACCAGGTCCTCGGACCCCAATGCCCTCTTTGTCATACCTGCGGCCTCCCCAGATGTCCCTCTACTAAGCTTTTCCAGGAATCAAAGTCAAGAGCTTCAATTAAGCTGTTGATTTGCAGACCCCATCCTCTCGTCTGTGGTTATTAGAACGTATCTGCATTTCCTTTCCTTTATTCCAATGTCAGGGATGAAAGGGGCCATACAGTCAAGAATGGGAGAAGTGGAGGGAAGATGTGTCCCTACCTTCTCCCCTTTGTCAAAATAGATCCATCAGGGGAGGAAGGACACCATCTCTTTTTATGCTCGGGGGATCATGGCTAATGAATGTTAGCACCTGCCAACAGGGTAGCTAAGCTCCTGGTAAACACAAATCAAGCCCTGTTCTGTTTCCAAGGTGTAATTGCTCACCCCGAAAAATCACCCACCAGCTCTCCTTCAGCATGAGCCCAGCTCTAGCACACCCCAGTTTGCTGATCATCAAAGAGTTCCTGACTTGCTCTACACCCAGCAGAGGGTCAGTCCCAAAGCAAAATGAAAGACATGCCCAGAAGGCTCTCCAGGAGTAACCTCACAGGTAGGAATTTCTTGTACTAGAACAGCCAATCAAGAGTATATTTTTTGGAAAGAGGCCTTCTTGGGACCCTTTGATTGACCTCCATGGGGAACCAGCTTCAAGTTCTGGGGCAGCCACTAATTGTCTGGGTGACCTCAGGGCAGGGGCCTTGCCTCCTCAGGCTCCAATTTGCTTAGTTGTGAAAAAAGAGAGTTGTTTTAACTCATTTTCAAGGCTCCTCTCAGCCCTGAGGTTCCATGTTCTCCCCAGCTCTGACATCCCCTGTTCTAAGACCCTCCCAGCTCTGACGTACCATGTTCTCTAACCCTTCCCAGCTCTGTATTCTAAGTTGTAGTTCACTTCAGGTTCTTTCTTTTGACAATCCATTTTGTAAAAACCCTTTTATAATCAAGTCCGATGGGTCTGGTTCTACAGAAGGCTATAGGGACAGATCAGGATCCCTCTCATGTTGACTCCGAGCTTCAGGGAATCACCAAGTCGCACCATTTCAGGCTTGAAAGGAGGTGGGAAGCGAGAGTGAAGACTCCAGTTAACAGTGAAATCTCCTTCTTTGTCAATGACAATTCATAGCATCCCTAGTCAGGAGCATGGACTCTGGAGACGCGTCTAGTGATAGGAGCAGAGCCAGCCCAGCCCCTCCCTCTCCTGGCATCGTCCCTCCCACTCCCCAGGCTTCAGGGGCAGGACATTGGACCAGGGTCAGACACACTCCCTGAATTCACAACACAGTTCACCTCCATACGAGGTGGCTGGTCTAGCTGAATCCTGGTTTGGACTTCCTTAGCCCTGCTCTAACAAAGGAGTCCCAGCTTGAAGCAGGCCCAAGGACCCAAAGAGTTATGGTTTGGAAACTGTGGCTCCATTATCAGGATTATCCTTTAAAGACATAAAGGGTAAGAGGAATTTGGGGTTCTGCTCACTAGATCACACACTCAAGGCCCACAGAAACCTCTGAGGCAATTTAGGGCAGCCCCTGCATTTCTAGGGAGCGGGAAATGGGTCATAGAGGGACCAAGGGGTTGGAGTCCCAGAAGCCAGCTTCCTCTGCACTATCTCCAATGGGTCAGAAGCTTGGAGCAAATTCAGATATTGCTATTTGTGTGACCAGTGGACTTTTACCAATAAACAAAGAGTTTTAACTTAGCTGGCCTTCTAATGTTAAATCGGTTTATTAGGAGGAAGAGATAAGGGGGGGGGGCATGGCTATGACTTTGCCTTGGGTGCCCCTTCACCAGAAGTGACAAGCCTGGATGCCACCAATGCTTTCTGGGACACAATCCTGGCACTGTGCCAGGCCGTGCCAGGCCAGGATGGACCCAGAACATGGAGGATTGGCTATGCCCCCTACTTCCTACCGACCACAGAGGCCCATACACTTCTGATCGGTATCTAATAACAACACTGACCTTTTCTGCCTGTCAGATATGTCGGATTCAATCAGGAGGTCTTAACTGAATTTGCACACAGGCTCTGACAGTTTACCCAACCAAGCACGTGTTCATGTTTAATTCATGCCGTGATGGAGCTTCCCGGCCGATGCATATTTATCATCTTTTTCATAAGAGGCAGGATGGAGTTTACTTTCATTGCCCCCGAAAATCTCTGCCACAGCAAACCACGTCTGTGAGAGAATTTAAAAAGTCAACCCTCCTCCCCCACCTTAGAATCAAATGGGTTTCGCTTGGATTTTTCCATTCCCCCAAGCTTGATTGTGTCTCAAACCAGAGAGACTTTGATTCTTGTGGACCCAAGGATAAAGTCAAAAGGCAGACAGAGCCTTGGCATGGGAGGTCTGAGACCTGGGTCTGAATCAAGGGACAGCTGCTGGACTAGAGACAGAGGGCAGCAGGTGAGGCCTGGCCCTATAACTCACAAGTGGAGGACAGGAAGGGTCAGAGGCATCTCCCATCACTTTAGTTTCTTCTGCACAATATAAAATTTGGTTGAAGGATTTGACTAAATGCTTTTAAAGACCCTTTTACCTCCAATGTTATCTGTGCTAGGTCCCTCTAGGCTCTGATATTCTCTGTCCTAAGGGACTTCCAGCCCTGGAATCCTCTGTTCTAAGACCCTTCCAAGGTGTGACATTCCCTGTCCTAAGACCCCTTCCACCTCTAACATTCCCTGTTCTAAGGGCCCTCCCCAACACTGACATCTCTGTTCTAAAAGCCCGTGCAGCTCTGATAGCCTATGTTCTACGGCCCCTCCCAGTTTAACAATGATGAGTCTATGGTTAATGATCACACTAGATCCATTGGCGTAGATAAAGGACCTGGTGATCCCCCAATGACAATACTAATGAGTGAGCTTTGGGACAAGGAAGAGATCAAAGTTCATGTGAACAGTAATAGCACCTTGCCAACCTTGAAGTGCTAGAAACGTGTTATCTATGGTTACCATAGCGCCCCACCCCCCCATGATGCTCCTTTCCTTCCCCTCCTCCTCCTCCTCCTCCTCCTTCTCCTCCTCCTCCTCCTTCTCCTCTTCCTCTTCCTCCTCCTCCTCCTCCTCCTCCTTCTTCTTCTTCTTCTTCTTCTTCTTCTTTTTCTTCTTCTTCTTCTTCTCCTCCTCCTCCTCCCCCTCCTTTGCCATCTCATCTAACCCCCTCATTGTACAGAGGAAGACACTAAGCCCCAGAGTGGGGAATGTGCTTGTCCAAACGCGAACAAGGAAGAAAAATTGGAATCTGACCTCTGCCTCTACAGCCACTCAATGAATTTCTTTTTCTTTTTTTGCACCCAACAGCAGCTCTCTGATTCAACTTTTGCAGAGGCTTACCCAATGCCTATATAAACACTTCTGAACTTCACAATGACCCTGTCAGGTATATATTATCCCCATTTTACCAATGAGAAAATTGAGGCCCAGCGAGGTTAGGTGAATGGTTCTTAGTCACACAATAAGTGAGTATTAAGAGTTGGTTTCTAAGCCCAAGGCTTCTTCCAATGCCCAGTCTGGCCTTTTTCCTACCTCCCAGGCCTCCAAGGCATCTCTTCCCCAGCCCCAAACCCTCCATGTGGTATTCTGTACCTTCCTCTCCTCCATTCTTTCATGGGGCAGCAAAAGTTTCTTCATAAACTCTGGAGCCAGACCTTGGAACTGCTGTCGGAATCGAGTGAAAGTCATATGGTCCGTGTACCCTGGGGAAGGGAGGCAAAGGGAAACAGGGCAATGAGCCTGCTGGAAAATCCAAGAAACCTGCTATGGACCTAGTCCAACCCCCAAACCATTAGGAGACACAAAGGGAAAGATTCCAGTAGGGCCATAGAACATAGGCTATCAGAGCTGCAAGGGCTTTTAGAACAGAGATGTCAGTGTTGGGGAGGGCCCTTAGAACAGGGAATGTTAGAGGTGGAAGGCGTCTTAGGACAGGGAATGTCACACCTTGGAAGGGTCTTAGAACAGAGGATTCCAGGGCTGGAAGTCCCTTAGGACAGAGAGAACATGGAACAGAAAAAAGGACTGGAGAAGAAAAAGGCCTGGGTTCAAATCACACCTCAGACACAGACTGTGCAACCTAGGACAAATCATTGTGTCTGGTTTCTCAAGTCCTTTCCCTGTGATCTGGGCATACTCTATGTCCACGGGGGGCAACAAGAAGCCCGATGTGACCAGGGGAACAACAGAAGCAATATCTATCATTGATCCAGCACAGTAAGGTTTGCAAAGCATTTTAAAACTATCATCTTGGGGTGGCTAAGTGGCACAGTGAATAGAGCACCCACCCTGGAGTCAGGAGGATCTGAGTTCAAATTCGCCTCAGACATTTAACATTTAACATTTAACTTGCCCTGTGACCTTGGGCAAGTCACTTAACCCCAATTGCCCTGCCTTCTTCCCTCCATAAAGCAAAAAAATTAAAATTAAAAAAACTCTCATCTCCTTCGTTCTTCACAACAGACTTAGTTTTTTTTATTTTCATTTTTCAGTCATGTCTGACTCTTCATGACTCCATTTGGGATTTTCTTAGCAAAGAACCTGGAGTGGTTAATCATTTCCTTCTCCAGCTCATTTTACAGATGAGGAAACTGAGGCAAACAGGGTGAAGTGACTTGCCCAGAGTCACACAGCTAGTAAGTGTCTGAGCCCAGATTTGAGCTCAGGACTTCCTCTTGACTCCTCTATGCCCACTCTAATACATGGCATGAGGCAGCTCTATCTCCAGGCATCACACTAATAGCCACACTTTGTTCCCAAGCGATGGTCCCAGGTACTAGGGAGTCTACCAGTGGTGGGTGGTGTGTGGACACTTTCCCCAAGGACATCATCTTTCCTTATCCCACCTGACACTCTGACAGTGGAGGGGAAAGCAGTAGAACGCAGCTCTGACCTGTCTGAATGGTGCCCCCAATGTCCTCACCAAAAGACCCATTGAGATGTATCTAGTAGGACCACAACAGTGAGGCAGGAGGTGAGGGGGAGGGTGGTGTCCTGACCACTGCCCATTGGGGCATCATTCCATGTCAGCCTCCACTCAGCCTCTAACAAACAGGCCCAGGGCATCCAGTCCAGAGTCCAAAACCGGCAGAGTGGCCCTTCGGAAGGAGCCCTGGTTTGGAGGCAGAGGGCCTCGGGACAAAGCCCACTGCTGACTCCCCATACAGACTGGGCCTCGGTTTCCTCCCCCTCTAAAATGAAGGAGGCAGAGTAGCTGGCAGCTGAGACATAGTCTAGCTCTGGACCTATTTCTGAGTCTAAGAATTACCAGTCGTGTCTCAATTAGCCCGGTGTTGGCCTTTTCCAGACCTGTTTCTTCCACTATAAAACAAGGGGCTTACGCCAGAGGACCTCAAGTTTCCAATTCCAGCTCCAGATCCACAAGCCTCTGATGATATTTGCAGCCATGCCTGGAGCCAATGTTGATTCCCAAAGAGAAATCATTGCTTTAGAGTCAGAAGAAATTCTCACAATCACCTCACCCAGACCCTCATTGGAGAGAAGAGGAAACTCTGACCCCACCTCCAGAGACCGGGGCCAAGGCAACTGGAGAAAATTCAACCTCACAGCCAAGGTTCTGAGCCAAACCTCTGTCCATAAAGGCTTCTATTTGGTGCAGAAAGGCCTGGGTTCTGATGCCATTTTTGACACTGAATCCGTTAACTTGTCAGCATCTCAGGCAACACCCTTGTTCCAACCTGCATCATTGAGGGGTGGTCTCGGTCTCCAGAAATCAAAGGTCGTTGGGGCATTTTTGTTTCTGGCCTGGCCCTTCCAGCCCATCTGTGCACCCTTCCTTCTCAGATGCTGACCAGAGACTCAGTTTCAGCAGAAAGCCTTCCCTCGGCCGCCAGCTGCTAATGCCTTCCTTTAAAGGTCACCTTCCACCCATTTCGAACATTTCTCGTGTGTGCCTTTTCTTTGACATGTTATGTCCCAATTAGAATGCAACGTCTTTCAGGTGAAGGGCTGTTTTTGCCTTATACAATCATGAGACCAGAGCTTTGGAGCTAGAAAGCGTCTTAGAGGCTACAAAGACCAGCTTCTGCATTTTACAGATGAGGAAACTGAGGTTAAGTGACTTTCCCCAGGTCCAATCCTGAGGCAGGATTTTAATTTGGGTCTTCCTCACTCTATCCCCTACACCTCCAGATGCTTCATAAATACTTATTGACTTGATCGACTGATTGTGACCCATAGCCTTAGTGATGTTCCTGGGGCCCTGAGAGAAGTGACTTGTCCAGGGTCACACAGCCAGCGCATGTCAGGTGTGAGGCCAACCTTCCATCCATTACTTCTGTGGCCCCAGCACTTCCCTGAGGAAGCCTGACTTTCAACGGGGGTCAGGGGAGTCACCCAGTCTGGAGTGGAATGACCTGGCTCCAGTCAAAGCTGAGCCACCTCCTCACTGTAGGCCTTTGGGGAGCTCATTCCCCTTTCTCTGGGCCCCTCATGCTTAAATCAGGGCTTTGGACTAGTCTCTGAAGTCCTTCCCAACCATGAGGAATCACTGCAGGACGGAAGGATCATCAGCCTCTGGGCTTAGCTCCAATCAGAACAGGGACATCTCTTTTGTTGTAGGGAATGCCTGGACCCTGGACAGGAACCAAGACTGCCCCAAGAAGCACAGAGTACCTACTATGTGCAGAGCCCTGAGAGCTGGGATATAAGGTGCAGACTTGACTCAGTGGGAGAACTGCTAGCTCTCAGTCACATATCTGGGTTCAAATCCCACTTCTGACCTGACCTGGGTGGCTTTGGGCACTTAGCCCAAAGCTTGGTACATAACAAGAGCTGAATTCATGTGTGGTGATGTTCATAAAAGGAGAGGGTTGGATTTGGGGGCCTTGAGCCTCCCTCCAGTTGTGGATCTACCAGCCTTGGGATTTCCTGGGGTGAGGCCTGAAGGAGAAGACACCACCACCACCACCACCCAGATCACTGAAGGCTCACTGGAGGAGATAGCATTTGAACTGGGCACTCAAAGGTGGGCATTTTAGTTGTCAACAAAAGCATGAGCTTTTGCCTGGAAGAAGAGAGGTTCAGCTGCAGAGATTCAGCAAGGACAGGGAGCTGTCCAGATTGGCTCAGAGTCCCAAGAGAAAATCCTGGAAGGTTAAGGCAGTACCAGTGTTCTGAGGGCCTTGAAGATCAGACAAAAGAATTTAAGCTTTTCTGGAGAGGCAGTAGGGATCCACTGAGAATGTTTGAGCACAGTAGGGACATGGTCAGAGATTGCTCTTCTTTCAAAGAGTTATTTGTGGGATCATATTCAGGCTTACTGGGAACAATAATAGATGTTCCCATGTTTGTATGAGTTAATATGCATTATCTCTTATGATCTCCTCAGAATCCCTGTGACATAGATTCTGATGATCACCTTTTTACAGATGGAGAAACTGAAGCAAAGAGCCTGGTCCAGCAGCACACAGCTCCCTTTTATGTGGCCATTTCTTCCATAGAAGGAAAGCCCCTTGAGGGCAGGACCTGTCCTTTCTGCTTCTTTGTTATTCCCAGAATGTAGCACAGTGCTAGGCACAGGTGCGGGAGAAGAAGACGTTAAACTCAGTCTCTCTACTACATTCACGATGCTGCCTCTCCACTGGCTGCTGTTTATAGTACAGAGTATATTTTAATGTCTACTGAGGGCTCTACATACAGAATCTCTTTGTGAGGTAAATACTGCCGATATCATTATACCCATTTCACAGATGTCAAAACTGAGGCTCACAGAGGTGAAGGAAGATGCCCTTGCTCCCATGACTGGTGACTATATGGAGCAAGATGTGAACCCAGGTCCTCCTGAACCCAAGCCCCACGCGCTGTCCTCCATGCAGTTCTTATCCCTGTGACTTTTCTTGGCAATAAATACCCTTGTCTGAATGCCCCGTGTCTGCAGTCTATGGTCCAGCAGACCCTTTTCTGCCTCCTTCCTTGGCTCAGAGGCTTCCACAGACCATAGCTCTGCCGTCTCCTGTGTCTAAGACTCGCAGTGTCCCTTGGACAAGGGGAGCTTCAGCCAGCTCTGAAGGGAGAGCAGTAAGATTCAGCTAGAATAGAGCAATGGGTCCTGGGATCAGAAAGATCTGAGTTCAAATCCCGACTCAGATACTTACTAGGTGTGTGACCCTGGGCAAGTCACTTAACTCATCTGTGTTTCCTTAACTATAAAGTGGGGATAATAAGATCACTTATCTCCCAGCATTGCTGTGGGACTAAATGAGATAATACTTGTAAAGTGCTTAGCCCAAGGCCAGTCACACAGCAGGCACCACAGAAAGCCTGTCCCCTTGTTTCTCTCACTTCCCTCCCCTTCCTGCCTAAAGGTTCAGGTGGCCCAGGCAGCAGACAGTGGCCTCCTCGCCTGAGTGACTTATAGCAGCCCCCGGGGGCCATACACCATTTCTCTGGCACCAGCCCCATCTGAATCAGCTGGGCAGGGACAGCAGATGCTGCTTTGAGCAGACACTCAGCACCTCAGAGGGACAGGCTGCAAGGGGGAGGGAGGCAGAGCTGTCCAAGAGAACCGGCTGCAGGTCCCCTGGGGGAAGGGGTGGCATCCAGGCCCAGGCCTCAGCTTCTCTGAGCAATGTGATGTTCCTGAGGGATCCTACAGAAAGAGCTGCTGAAAGAGGGGAGGAGCCAGAAACAGGGCAGGAACCCCAAGGGTTCCTTCTGGGAAAAGGTGTAGATGGAGACCATGCCTGTAGAGGGGAAAATGCTGAGGAGGGAAGAAGGGAGGGAGAAAGGGAGGGGTGGAGGGAAGGAAGGAAGGAAGGAAGGAAGGAAGGAAGGAAGGAAGGAAGGAAGGAAGGAAGGAAGGAAGGAAGGAAGAAAGGAACTCACCAATCCGGTGCAGCCTCAGGGCATCTAGGACCTGAGCCCCGGCAAGCTGGACCCTGAGGATGGAGATGTCCATGGGGTGCTCTCTATGGGCTGGTGCCAGATTGGTGCCCCCTCCTCTGTCCTCTGATCCTGATCTTGGGACCAGGCAATGGATAAAATGCAGCTGGGACCTTTTGATCACATTGGTCAAAGCATCCTGGGACACAGAAGAAGGAGAGAGAGGTCAGGGCTGGATGTGACTTAAAGAAAGAGTTAATTAGAAGAGAGGAGGGATGACTTTCCATTTGATTCAGCAAACATGAATTAAGGATGGTACTGAGATACAGAGATTTAATGAAAGTCTCTGCCCTCTACTTAGATTCCCAGCTTCTCTTCCCATCCTCCAGACGCCTCTACTGTCTCACAGAAAGCTTTCTAGCTTCCTAGATGCCTCTACCCTGAGATGCCCCCTCCGGAAGAGTGAGCCCCTATTCTGGACCATACAGAAAGGATTCTACCTCACAAGCTGGGGTCACACTGTTCTCTGAAAAACCACACACCAAGACTCAAAAGCACCAAGAGAACAAAGACGCTCCAGGTTGGAGAAAAAGCTAGAGGACATTTAATTAAATCACCTCCCTTGGCAGAGAAGGAAAGCTGAAGCTGTAACTTGCCCAAGATCACATGGTGAGGTCAAGTCAGGACTGGGAAAACTGCTCAAGGTGAATGGGTGGGGACCTCAATGGCTGGCAAGCCGAACCCAGACCCAGGAAGGAGACCTTCCTATGATACATCCAACAAGTTGTCATCCAGCCTCATTGTTATTACTGAGAGTAACAGTAACAGTTAGCATTGATGTAACTGCAAAGCACTTTGAAAATGAGGTTTTGTAATTTATCCACCTTGTGGTGAGTCAGCTAGGCAACACAGTGCATGGGTCAGGAGTCAGGAAGGCCTGAGTTCAAATGCAGCCCCAGACATTTTCTAGTTGTGTGACCCTGGGAAAGTCACTTAACCTCTCCTGTCTCAGTTTCCTCCTCTGTAAAATGGAGGTCTAATCGCACCTACTTTCCAGGGTTGTTTTGAGGATCAAATGAGCTAATAATTGGAAAGCACTTAGCATAATGCCAGAAAGGGTCACGTAAACGTTAGCTCCTATTCTAATAGAAACCAACCTCCGATGACGCAGTTTAAAACAAGGTCTGATGGTGGAATTTCAGGCACTGTGACACAGTTAATGGTGACCAGATTTTGAACAGTAGGGAGGAGGGGGCTTCCTAGAGCCCCTGCCCTCCTGCTCCCTGGTCAGCTGCTTCCTGCAGCTCAACATGAGCTGTCCACAGAAGGGAAGAGGAGGAAAGGACTGGGGATGCAGCTGTGGCAGGCTCACCATCTGAAGCAGGATCTGCGTGCACACAGCCTTCCTCTTCACGGCTGCTAAGCTGCTGGCAAACGTCTTCCTCACGCAACCAACCCGATGCAAAGACTGCTGGGAGCAGCCCTCCATGCCAGTCACTGCCCGGCAGACCGGGGGCACTCTGGAGCGAGGCAGGAACAGGCTGCTGAGGTCCTCCCTGGGGAGAGAGAATGCATGGCCTTAGGTGACTCCATGGAGGGAGTGGAGGGAAGGATGGAAGGGGAAGGACGGCGAAACCAAGCCAAGCCCCCCACGCCATGCCCACCCCCAGCCCCAGAAGGCTACATGGGGGGATGGGAGAGAAGGAAGGAGGATGACAGACGGCAAAGCCCCCATGCCAAGCCCCCCACACCATGCCCACCCCCAGCCCCAGAAGGCTCGGTCGGTACAGAGGACTCTGGAGGGCCTAGCAGGCATCACCAAAGCAGATCACATTGTAGGGGCTTTACGCTATGGAAAAATGCTTTCTGCCATAGCACCTGCTTATGAAACACTTCAAAGCGTTGTACCATATATGAAGTGTTTCACTGTTTACAATGTTCTTTACCATTTACAGAGATTTCCTTACAGCCACCTTGGGAAAGAGAGATCGTAAGTATTGTCACCTGCACTTTACAAAGGAGGAAACTGAAGCACAGAGGGTTAGACCTTCAGCACATGTCTGTACCTCAGTTTCCTCCTCTGTAAAATGGGGGTGACATGATTTACAATCTCCCTTCCTGAGGTGGCTGTAAGGAAATCTCCGAAAACTGGAAGAGCAGGTCCTGAATGCAATTCTGATTGTAGGTCCAACTCTTTGTCCCTCTACTAACAACTACAGAGGAGTGAGACCTCAGACCCTAGTTAAGCAATCCCAGCTCAGACTCAGAGGAGGTGAAGGTCTCATCCAAAGTCACTCGGCAAGCCACAGAGTGAGCTCTCAAGGAGAGGAGGGGTGGTGCTCCACAGGAGATAGAGTCAGGGGAAGACTAGATCATAGAATGCTAGAAAGCTCCAGATTTGTAGTCAAAAGCTCTGGGTTCAGATCTCCTTTCAGCCACTTACTGCCATATGACCTTGGGCAAATCACACAAGTTAGAGTCAATGACATCCAAGGTCCCTCCTAATTCTAGATATTAATGATTTTTAACCATTCTGAAACTCAGTTTCCTCATCTGTAAAATGGTGGACAATTGAACCAGATGGTCCCTAAAATCCCCGTCAACCCTAGATCTGATCTGTGGTTTCCTCATCTACAAAAGGAGGTGTTGATCTCAGTTTCCCCATTTGTAAACTGAGTCATGATTGAACCAGATGGTTCACCTCAAGTCTTTCCTGGCTCTGGATCTATGTTCCTGTGGCCACTCTAGGCTTCAGTTTCTTCATCTGTAAAATGGAGAGGTTAGTCTAAACAGCCTCCAAGCCACCTTCCATCTTTAATCCACGATGCTATCATTATAGTCCATGGAGGGACAGGAGAGAAGGCTGGAGGATGAAGGATGGCAAAGTCCCCATGCCAAGCCCCCTACCACCACTACCCTAGTCCTGCATCGGCTCTCCACCAAGGTGCATAAAAGTTTTCCAACCTCTACTGGTACAGGGTGACCCTCCCATAGAATGTAAGTGCCTGGAAGGCAGGGGCAGGTTCATTTTTTTTCTCTCTATCCCTAGGGATGAGCCCAGGGTCTGGTATACAACAGGAGTTTAATGAATGCTTGTTGATTTGAATTGGCTGAGCTATCGGAGGGGTCAGACCATGACCCCAGCAATGTCATTAACAACAAAAGCAATAATGACAACACCAACCTTCTGGTCCTGACCTGGGATGTGAGAGAAAATACCCTTCACTGAGGCAGAATAAAGAATAGAAACTCATCTGGAGCTTAGAATCCTACTGAGTTAGCTGCCTAGAGCACTACAGGGCAAAGTGACTCATTCAGAGTCACAGCCCAGAATATCAGGGGGAGAACTAGAACCCAGGTCTTCCTGACTCTCAGGCTGGCTCCCTAGTCACTGCTCCACACTGCCCCCTGATGGCATGATAGTGGACATTTACATGTCATGTACCTTAATATCTTATCACCGTGGCTTCCTGTGGCCATCATAGGAGTTCAGGTATTATCATCCCCATTCTACAGAAAGAGAGGCTCAGGGCAGGTAACTGATTTTTGTCCATAGCTAGATAGCCAAGAAGAATCAGAAATTGGACTCCCTCTGTCTCTCTCTTCTCTCTGCCTCTGTCTCTCTTCTATGTCTCTATGTCTGTCTGTCTCTGTCTCTCTCTCTTTCTCTGTCTTTCTCTCTCTCTCTCACACACACACATACACACACACACACACACACACACACACACACAAACAACCTCTAGAGTTCAAAGGAACCTTAGAGACCTTCTAAGCGCAATTTCCTTACTTTACAGATGAGGGAATGGAAACCCAGACTTGCTAAAGAATTCACACTCAGGTCTTGGGACCGAATTCAGCCCTCTTTCTACTGCACATCTCAACCCAGTTCTATCAGGATTTTGATCCCAGTTCCCACAGGTAAGGTTTAAATGCCTTCTCTGTGTTACTACAGACAATCCTTTTTGCCTCACTTTCCCCATCTCTAAAAATGAGGAAACTGACTGGGTGATTTCCAAGGATCCTATGAAAAAACAGAGAAGACCTACGCACCAATAAATTCCAAGATACGCTAAGTCCCAGCCAAAAGGAATTAGCAGGTGGCCTAGGGCTCCCATCTAGCCAAGGTGCAATCATGCCCGAGATTATAATTAGCCCTCCTCCTCCTTTTCCTTGGGAGACACAATCTGTCTCCATCTCCTGCCCCAAATGGCTATTAGGGTCATTAGGAAAATGAGTCTTCTCTAAATGAGCCGAAGGTGTTTTAATAGCACATTGGATGGATGGCAGATGTACAGAGACCAACAATGCCTTGGATCACATTTCATTTGAAATGCAAGCATAGCGAGGCTATGAGATGAGGTGTTGGGACAGAGAGAAGCCTGCCTTAATGGATGTGATGCCTCCGGCCTCATCTTTATAGGGTGAGAGGCCCAGAGTGGGAGCATAACATGTCTAAGGACATACAGTCAGTGGCAGGTGGGATTGGAACCCAGGTTTTCCTGACCCCAGGCCAGAGTTCTATCCACTGACAACTCTAGTGGCTTTTGTTATGCTAGAGGTAAACATCCCAGAGAAAGTAAGTCATTGCCTCCAAGCCAAGGAGTCAATCTTGTAACCTAATGCCCAAAATCACTTTTATAACTTAAAATCAGCCTAGGAGATTCAAGGCCTGACTTTGTAAAACTAGGCTACTGGATGACCTTGGTTCCGGATTTTTCCCTTCCAGGGCCTCAGTATCTCCCTTTGTAAAATGAGGCCATTGGACTAGCTCCCTAAAGTCCCTTCCAACTCTGACATCCTCTTTGATGTTCATATTGGCAGCTGGAGCATTCCTCGGCCTCTTCCTACCCCTCTGGGGTTACTGGAGCTGTGGTTAGCCGTTCACATACAGAGACAAAATAGAGGCCATTCATTCCACTGGACAATCATTTAGTTAAGTCCTTGGAGCAAATGTTGCATCCCATCCTTCTGAAAATATCCGCCCTGTGGCAAAGCTCAGATGGCCTTGTCTTGGTTACTTCTCCATTCCTCATTGAGGATGGGGACCACCAGCAGTCAGCACCTATGGAGTGCTTAATAGACATGGTGATTGACAGTGGATTTTCTGCACTTACATCTGAACATTTCTGTCTCTTCCAATAGAACAGAAGCTCCCTAAGGGTCTGGAGTCTCTACACTGGTCCATGCATCTATATCCCCAGTGCCCAGAGCACAGGCAGGACTTAATAATGGTTTCTTGATTGCTGCCCTGCCCCAGGATACAACAATAGGAGAATGTAGGTTTCTCTGGAGGGGGGCACCATTCTGGCCCCATTAGCCAACACATAGTATGTGCTTAACAAAGGCTGGTTGGCTGATTTCTCTTTGTAATAGTCACCTTTGGCCACAGAAGGTGTATCTACATTATTAGAGATGGGATTCATCATGGCCACCAAATGGTGAGTCTCTGTCTCTGTCTCTCTGTCTCTCTCTCTCTTCTCCTCTCCTCTCCTCCTCTCTCTTCTCTTTCTCTCTCTCTCTCTGTCTCTCTCTGTCTCTGTCTCTTTCTCTGTCTCTCTGTCTCTCTGTCTATCTCTCTGTCTCTCTCTCTCCTCTCCTCTCCTCTCTTTCTCTCTCTGTCTCTCTCCTCTCCTCTCTCTGTCTCTGTCTCTCTGTCTCTGTCTCTCTTTCTCTCTCCCTCTGTCCCCCCTACTCCCCTCTCTCTCCAACACACACACACACACACACACACACACACACACACACACACTTCTACATGCATACACCTACATACAGTAAATATTTAAGGTGGCATCTGGAGCACTGACAGCTCCCAGAGTTGAACCCAGATTTTCCTGAATCCAGGTACAGTACTCTAGATTACACCACATTGTCAGATGAAGATACACAATTCTCTGCATCTCCATAACCACAGAAAGTTGCCCAAAGCACTAAGTTACTTACCCAGGGTCATACAATCAGTACCTACAATTAGCAGCATTGACATGACGCTTTAAGGTTTAAAGCATTTTACAAATATTGAATAATTCTGTCTACACAACAACCCTGAGAGGTAGGCACTCTTATGATACCCATTTTACAGATAAGGAACCTGAGGCAGGAAAAGGTTAAGTGACTTGCCCAGGGTCACACAGCTAGTAAGTGTCTGAGGCTGGATTTGAACTCAGGTCTTCCTGACTCCAGACCCAGTGCTCTATCCACTGTGCCACAGAGCTTCATAGATCCAGTTCAAAATTTGACATGGGGATTATGATCCTTCTTTTATGGCACCCTAGCAATGATTTGGTACAAACCCCTCCTTCCACAGGAAACTGTAAAACTAAGGAAACTGAGTTTAAGGGAAAGAGACATCTAAGGTTGCCCATGTAGAGAAGTCCCAGTGGATGGAGAACTGGACTGAGTCAAGGAGATCTGAGTTCAGATCCTAATACAGATCCTTACTAGCTGTGTGGCCTGGGCCAGTCACTTCACTTCTTCTTGCCTCAGTTTTCCCCATTTCTAAAAGAGAAATAAGAGCACCTTATTACTAGAATAAAATATGGATAATAAATTAAATAGAGGTGAGAAGAGTCCCTTCTGGTGCTCTCATGAGGATCCACATTTGGGAAGTACCTTAAAGCACCACAGAAATGTCAGTTGTGGAAACTGAGGCTGAGAGAGGAAATAACTTGGCCAAGGTCACACAGTCACAGGAGCACCACCTGAGAACTTGAAGGGACTTGAAAGAGATCTTCTCACAACTCAACCCCTTGTTTTACAGAGGGAAAAACCTGAGACTGAGAGAGAAAGGGACTTGTTCCAATGTACAGTAACAGAAGGAGAAACTGAGGCACAGAGGGGTTGGAGGACCTCCCGGAGGTCCTGGAGTTATTGGCAGATCCAGGACCCCAGCCCAGTTCTCTTCCTGTGACACTGAAGCTTTCCTTCCCCACTCTCTGTTCTCAGAACCCCAGGAACTCTCCACAATGCACCACACTCGCCATGGTTCCCATGGTGCTTGTCACCAATCAATCATCAGTCACAACCACTGTTTCCTAACTCCCAGAGCCAAGTTCATTGGAGGCTCCATTCTGGTGGCCGACACCTCGGAAATGACCTGACCACTCAGCAGACTGCATTTTTACTACTACAAAACACACCATTTCAGCTTTCTGACTCCCAGTTCCAGAATGCCCATAAATGTGATTCCAGTCACATCATCTTCTTTCAGATTTAATGAAAAGCAAGGGGAAAAAGCCACATTTAGGGGTTTTTTCTTCTCTTCCCTCCCAATCCCAAAAGGGCAGCTTTTTCCTCTGTCAGCTTCATTCTCGCCCCAGGGAAACATTTTACAAGTTTCAATCCAAGTGAAACCTCTTTGTTTCACTAAGGAGAGATGTTATCCCCAGAACGGTTCTCATTTACCCAGTTATTCTTGCTGGAGAAGCAGACAGAAGTAGGGGTGTAGATGAACCCCAGAGGCAGGCCAGAACTGCTCAGTAGCTACCAGCTGGAAGTTATGCTGGTCCCGCCCAACCTGGATGGACCTCCCTCCGTCCCTTGCTTTGCCTACTCCCACAATACTCACCTTGTAGACTGCTGCAGGACCTGACTAGCATTCAGGGCTGAGAGGTTGGGCTTGGCTTTCTGGATCCAGCCACTGAGGTCATAGCGCACAGGGTCCCGGCCCAGCTGATGGGAGATCTCAAACTGCAGGCCATGCTCACACTTGCGGAAGGCGGGTGGTTCTGAAACAGGGAGACAGCCACGTCTGGCAAGAGAACACATCTAGGGCTCCAAAGTTAGCCAACTACTCTACATACCGCATCTCATTGGAGGCTGTGAAATGTACTCCCATTTTACAGATGTGGCAACTGATTCAGTCAATATCAAAAGCACAATTTGTTCCTAGCCTTCCAGACTCCAATCCACAAATAACTGAATTTCCTAGATAACTGGTCACCACTTCCTCTGCCAAAACTTCTTTAATTTTTACCATTCTATGAAAATCTTTCTTTTTACATACTTCTAGAGCTGGGAGGGCCCTAATGCAAACCCTCATTTTACATGGGAGGAAGCTGAGGTCCAGGGAAGTTCAATGATTTGTCTGAGGTCTCACAGGTTTTATGTAGGAGAAGCCTAGAAATCAGGATATGAGTCTCAGGTCCTCTGACCTGTTCCTACCATGCATCTCCTTTCCTTCTTAAATTGGTTGCTGTAGAGAATACCAGGCACAGTAGTGTGGGGCCTGGCCTCAGGGAGAATAAAGTCTACAAAGAATTAGACCAGAAACAAATGAACTGATGGATGAATGAATGAATGAAATAACAAAGTAATGGATGGATGGATGGATGGATGAACGAATGAACGAATGAACTAATGAATGAATGGATGGATGAACGAATGGAGGAATGAATGAATGAATGAATGAATGAAAAAGTATTAAGAGTACACTATGTGCCAAGCACTGTGCTAATACTGGGGGATGCAAATAGAAGAAGACAGCCCCTGCTCTCAAGCAGTTCATGCTCTAATTAGGTGGAAAATAAGGACTGTGGAGGAGGTTAAGAGAACTCTGAGTCACCCACACTCCGAACATCACAGTGGCCCCTGACTCTTCCCTTCCCCCTCCCATGCACAGCATCCTTTGACTCCACCCCCTTGTCTCCTTGCTTCTCAGCTGGACCATAGCTGTTCCACACTGACTTCTCTGCCTTCAGCCTGTCCCCTTTCCAATCCTCACTTCTTACAGTAGCCCAAGCAAATTTCTTAAGGCACAAGTTTAACCACATCCAGCAATTACCATAATGCCTAGGACGTAGTAGGAGCTTCATTAACATTGACTGACTGATCAATGTTTTTAGCCTGTCATTTAAGGTTTCCCTCAGTCCAATTACTAATAACAGCAATGACAACAATAGCAGCTGGCATATATAGTGCCTACCATGTGCCAGACACTGTGTGAAATGCTTTACAGTCATTATATAATCTGATCCTCACAACCATCCTGGGGGGCAGGTTCACACAATCTACAGTCTATTCAGACTCATTGTCCATGCCCAGCCTTTTCCTTGATTCCATCTTCCTGTCTCCTTGCATTCTTTCCACTCCATGCCCAGAATGCCCTTCCTCCCTCCTCATCTCCTCTCTGAATTCTTTTCTTCCTTCAAGTTTCCTTTCAGGTGCCCCTTTCTCTGAGAAGCCTTCTCTGATTCCCAAGGCTAAAAGGGTTTTCTCCTTTCGGAAATTTTTCTCCTTTCGGAAATTTTCCTTTCTGTTTTCTTCTTTTGCCTCCATTATGGTTTTTCTCCTTGTGTAGACTCAACTCTTGGTCCCAGACAATTATCCAACAATAATACAAAATACTTTTCAGCATTTTTTAAGTCATTAGCATTATACTATTCTATAACAATCTTAACCTCCTCCTATCTTTTGTTAACTTTCTGGATAGGGACAGTGACTTATAACCTCAACTATGCACTAAACAAATGCCAGCCAGCTCTTGTCAGGGAGAGGCTTGCTAGTTACTGCCTTCCAGTTGGTATGAGCAATAGATAACCCTAAAAAGATGAAGCTTAGGAGCTGGAAGGGGGCAGCTCTGTAACTCTGGGATTAGAGAAAGCACTTAGGAGAAATAAGATTACAGAAAGAGGTAGACTCAATTCCCATTGATGTCAATTCTCATCGATGGCACCAGAGGACATCAGCATCTCTGCATTAAAGATGCTACCCTGAGCCTTCCACAAGTGGTCTCTGGTCACACAATTTTCTGGTGTGTTCCTCTTCACTAAACATTTCCTGGTTCTATGTCTTCACAACGAGTTTTTTTCCAATGTGTTTCCTGGTCACCTACATCCTCTGCCTGTGTGGGCTTCTTCAATAACCTGTATTGGGGATCTTTTCTTGTTTTTCTGTTTTGTTTTGTTTTGATATGTTTTTGAGCAAATGCCTCATGTTCTGAATTGGGTCTTCCAGTTACCAATAAAAGTTAACACACTGGTGTGGGCTCATGAGATAGGGTGTTGAGCAAGTCTGGACCCACATAATGTCTTGAACCTGCATGCAGTAACTTTCCTATGTACTTCCATAAAAGTGATCCTAGGAGACAGATGTATGAACAAAAAAGGTAAAAAACAAGTGCTTATATAAGCCAGAGTATTTTAGGGAACTCCCATCAGGGGAGATTTCCAGAGACAAACTTGGGAAATGGTCTTCAAAGAGGTTTGAAATCATGCTGATGCAAAGGAATTTAATGTGAGAACCCCATGTGTCTGGTTTGATTCAGGCAAGGGGCTTCATGGTAACTGGCTGACAGAATGTGTAGAATCTCTGGTCATCTTTTGACTCTAATTTTCTTCAAAGCCTGCCCATGAGCCTGTGAACAATAATCACTTTTTTATAATAGGACCATCCTCTTCCCGGAGCTGGGAAGATACTCTAACCTGCAGCTTGTGGGGATGTGATGGAGACATGAAATGACCAGAGGTGGGAGGTAGGAGGCAAGAGAAGGGCCTGAGCTAGGAGAGGCTCCCTACCCCGCGCTCCCCCCCCCAGAGGATGATGAATGCCACCAACTTCTCTATCCTTGAGGACAGTGCAGCCTGCCTTTGTAGAAGTCACTGTGGGAGGAGGTTTGTGAGCTTCTGTGCAGGTGGGCATGCAAGTTGCTGAGCAGGTGGAGGTGCTCAGCCACACAGGGCACTCCCTAGAAACCCCCTCCCCCTTGTAGGTGTGCCTTGTTTTACTTAGGCATATTTCTACATGTTAATCAAATGTCTTTAAATGCCCTGGGGATACTCAGTAGTTACTGGAGCCCTGTGCCATAAAGTAAAAAATTCTTGGTTAAACTGAATCATCATCCCTGGGAGCAACTGTTTTTAAATCTGGCCATTTGTGGTATGGGAGTTCTGGACTGGGAGCTCAGGCTTCAAATCTAACCTCAGACACGTATTTGCTGTGAACAATGATATCTGTAGTACCAACCCCCTCTCTGCCCAAGGGTTCTGAGACTGCAGTGAGGGAATGCATGTAAAGTGCTTCACAAACCTAAAAGACCCTATAAATGTTTGTTATTATAACAAGCCCTTACTCAAGCTTTCAGGTTTCCAAAGCACTTTCCATATATTAGCTTGAATTTTCTCCTCACAATCATGCTGTCAGGAAAGTGCTCTTGTCACCTTCACCTTCCAGAAGAAGTTTTGAGAGGTTAAGTGACTTGCCCAGAGCCACACGGCCCAAAAACACTAAGTAAGCATTTAAGGCAGGATTTGAACCCAGGACCCTCTTGACACCAAGTCAGGCCACCACCTAGTTATAATCA
Source organism: Pseudocheirus occidentalis (assembly GCA_028646575.1). NCBI lineage: Eukaryota > Metazoa > Chordata > Mammalia > Diprotodontia > Pseudocheiridae > Pseudocheirus > Pseudocheirus occidentalis. Next base: position 15,082,556 of record CM053594.1, read on the forward strand.
TCTTAAATGTTATCTGGCAAAACTTCCATTTAGCCTGACTTTGGAGCTAGTGATAAAAAGCTATTTTCTCTGGATGGATAATTAAACAAAAGGAAGTGGGGCACATTTTAATAGGGTCCTCTTCTTCACAGCCCAATACCCAAGTCTTCTCCACAAGGGACGTGTTCTTATTTGGATGTGAGGTTGACCATCAGAGAGCAGACAGACCTCTCCTTCTCCTCCAGTCCATCACCAGAGGTATAACTGAATTCAGCCCTCCTTGCTCTGCAAGATCTGCCCAAGCTGGTGCCCGGCAGAGCCCAAAAAACCTCCACAACATAACAGGGCCTCCGAATATGACGTTAGTGAACTATGTGGGATAGAAATCCTGACCTGATTACTCCTCTGCTCAAAAAGCCTCAGTGGCTCCCTATTGCCTCTATTGTCATCCAGCCTTTGGATCTGTCCCTGGCTCAGGAGTGTGATTTTAAACCTGGATTTAAGTCTTGCCTCTAAAACCCACTACCTGAGAGACTACAGTCAAGCCACTTAATCTCCCCCAGCCTCAGTTACTCTTTTGTCAAATGATAGGTTCAGAGTCAATGGCCTCTGGGCTCCCTTCCAGCCCTAGAGCTGGGGTCCTGTGTCTTTGCACAATCTTTCCATTTCACTGTCCTGGTAGCCGGGCAGAGGGGTGGGGTTTGAGTCAAGAACACCCAGGCTTGAATCCCACCTCTGACACCAATTGTGTGACCACAGACAGTTCACTTCCCCTCTCAGCCTCAGTTTCCTTCTCTGTGAAAGGGAGTTAACAATATTTGTCATACTGAGCTCAATCAATAAATTTTTTAATTTGATATTTTTTATTTATTAAGGGCCTACTATGTGCTTTTAGTCTTATCTCCTTTGAGCCTCACAATAACCCTGGGAGATAGGTACTATTACTGTCCCCCTTTTATAGATGAGGAAACTGAGGCTGACAATGGTGAAGGGACTTGCCCAAGGTCATACAGCTAAAGAAGTGCCTGAGGTTGGATTAGAACCCAGGCCTTCCTAACTCCTGGTCCAATGCTCTATCTAGTCTAGTGCCACCTATCTACCCAAAGCTTTGGAAATCTGCTAGTGCCTCACAGGTGGTCAATGAGTGATTTCAACTGTGTGAATTAAAATATGAATGAATGAATGAATGAATGAATAAATGAATGAATGAATGAATGAATGAATGAGTGGATGGATAGATGGATGAATGAATGAATGAATGGAATAAATGAGTGAATAAATGAATGAGTGAGTGAATGGATGAGTGAACAAATGAATGAATAATATTCTCTAGAGATGATGCCAGCTAAAAGCCATATCTCTGCTTGGATTCCCCTGTTCTCTTACCATTAGCACCAGCTTCCTTCTTCTCAAAGGCTGAAAACAAGCGGTCCATCACAACACTGTCACCCGAGCCCTTGACCCGGACCTCCTCATCCAGGACCCAGAGAAGGCCTTTTGGTTCCTCTGTTTGCCCCGCAACTGGAACACGCACCTGGTCAGGAGACACCACCACTCAACCATGCTGAGAGGGCCTGGGGCTCAGGCAGCTCCCTGTGGTTTGGCTCTAATTCTTCTTCCATCCTACCAGGGGAAGGGCAGGCGGTGATTTGGACTCCTAAGCATCAGGGATGGGAAGTTATAGTCTCCAACTTACATCCCACACTTTCTTTCCAAAATCATTTATGGATTCATCACAGGAGAACAGCCTTCTTCAGTGTTCAGAACCCCAGATCATGGGGACAATTCTCACAGCTAAATTTTCCCCAGGGATACTCAGTTTCCTTAAAGCTTAAGTCACTAAAACAATGAACCTTGAGATGTGAGGCTTTGCAATGATCTTCCTAGCTTTCAAAAGATAAGGTCACCTGAGGTGAGGAGAAAGCTGTAAACCAGACACAGTTACCAGCCCACAGGCATGACCATGTGCACTAAAAGGACAATTTGTTGTTGTTGTTTTAATTATCCAGGCTTTTTCTGTACATCACTTTCATTTCCAAATACACGCCCACCCATGTCCCATTCAGGGAACCATCTCTTGTAACAAAGAATTAAAAAGAAAGAGGGAGGAAAGAAGTAATTAGCAAAAAAACTAACCAACACAGCAGCTGAGTCTGAAAATCTGTGCAATACCCAGAGGCTGGTGTGAAAGTTAGCAGCATCCCAATGGGATTCTCTTTCCCATCTTTTACTTGGCTTCCTCATCAGACTCAGTCTTGACCAAATCTCAGGTCATTCTCCCAAGCCAAATGAACACTCTGACCAATGCCCCAGGTAACTTCCAGATGCAGTCACGGATCTTGAGATTTAGAGCTGCAAGGAAGCTTAGAGATCACCTCGTCAATTTTACAGATGAGGAAACCAAAGAGTCTGTGATGTGCCCAAGGTCACACGGGTCAAGTCCAAGTTAAGATACAGTCCCATTTCCTCTGATCCCAGACTCCTCATGATGCCTCATGACACTCTTTCCACAGGCGCCCCAAGTTCTTTCCTTCAAATAAAATAGTGTCTCCTCTGGGAGGAAATTTTATTTCAAAGCAGTGGAAGAGTCATGGTTCACAGAACTGAAATTCAAGGCACAGCAAAGATCAGGGAACACAAGAAAGGGGAGAATGAATAACATTAGCAGAACTTCAGCAGACTGAAAGAAAGTTGGAGGAGAGCAATAAAAATGTCAAGGGGGCCAAGGAGATTGATGGACAGCAGAAGACTTGAAATTGGCAGCTTAGCCAACCAGTGCCTAAAGGAAAGCTGAAAACTGTCTCCAGGAGACCCAGAGTTCTTATAGGGTGCCCTGGCCAAGAGGGAGAGGGAAAAGGGAAATTTATGTATCAGTTGCTGGTCATGAATGAATTAAAAAAAAAAAACGAATGAATGGGAAAGCATTCGTTAAGTGCTTAGTACATGCCAAGCGCTGGGCTTAGCACTGGGGGTATAGATAGAAAAGCAAGATGATTCTTTTAGGATTTTTGGCCAAGGGAGGGTATTTATCCATTGGGGAAAGGTGGGCAGAAAGAAATGCTTCCTAATGTGTCAGGCAAGAATAAGGGCCAACTTCCTAGACCACAAGATAGGAAAAAAGCACCCTTTGATGTTTGAGTTCGATTGTGCTCCACACCACACCCCAGGAGGAAAGTTGTCCCATTTCAAGAGAGAGATTATATTTATACACCATGAACACATAGCAGGGGAATGGAACTAGGACCGCCTTAATGGGTACCTGAAACCATTTCCACCCACTCAATTGCATCATTTATCCCAATCATAACCAATACAGAGGAACCGATAAAGAGCAAATACAAGAATTGGGACCCTTGATGCTCAGTCTTCTCACCTGGGAGACATTCTGGTCGATGATCGCCACTGTGGTCCTTGGGGAGAACTCTGGGAGATCAAAAGGAACCATCACCTTTTCCTAGAAGACAGTATTAAAAGTTGATTACTTTGCAGAACCTCTGAACATCTGAGAAGGGTGTGCAATGACTTCTGGAGGACATCAGATGTGTGGTCTTTGTCCCGTGGGCTTTTGTGTCAATAGAGGCAGAGATCAAAGCTCCACCATGATACATTGTAGAATGTGCCCCTTCCAAGCCCGCCAACATTAGAAGCCACAAATGACCACACACTCTCTCTCTCTCTAAGCCTGTCAAAAACTTCCGCCAACGACTACACAGCTTCCATCTTTGCTAGCCCAGCTTGATCGCCGCCTCCCTCTGTAGTCACCCAGCCCAGGGGAAATTAAACTTTTTCTCTCAGGGCCTTAAATAGATCATAGCCTCCTTTATACATCTCCTGGGTCATTACAGTGAGATCCGTTGCTGGTTTCATCAATGTTTGCATAAATGTCTCTTTCTATCCCAATATCTCCATGATAATGTAAGAATAATACTAGTAATAATTTGTGGAGGTGTGCAGCTAGGGGGTGCAGTGGATGTAGCACCGACCCTGGAGTCAGGAGGACCTGAGTTCAAATCCAGCCTCAGACACTTAACACTTACTAGCTGTGTGATTTTGGGCAAGTCACTTAACCAACTACCCTGCCCCCCCCTTCAAAAAGACAAAACAAGCAATCATAATTTGTGTAGTGGCAACGTGGAGAGCATTAGGGTGTTGACCTTGAAGTCAGAAAGTTGTTGCTGCTGTTCAGTTGTATGTGACTCTTTGCGACCCCCATTTGGGGTTTTCTTTGCAAAGATCCTAGAATAGTTTTCTATTTCCTTTTCAAGTCCATTTTACAGATGAGGAAACTGAGGCAAACAGGGTAAAGTGACTTGCCCTGAGGTCAGGTTTGAACTCATGAAGATGAGTCTTCCTGATTCCAAACCCAGTTGTCTAACCACTGGGCCCCCTTCCTGCTACAAAATTCCATTTAAAGGTGTGGGTCAAGGGGATGTTGTAGCACTCAGATACCATTCCAGGTGCCCTGGGCAGATCCTCCAGGATGCTTCACCAATCCCAGCCTCTACACCCAGTCTTTGGAACTCTTTGCCTTCTCCAAAGTCTTTTTCTTTTCTTACCTACCTACAGGTTCTATCCTCCCAAAAGAGATGCTAGCTTGAGGGCAGGGGCTGTTTTTAGCCCTGCCTTGGCTTCTGTAGGGTCTAGAAGAGTACCTGACTCAGAGTAAATGCTTAAGAAATGCCTATTGAATATATTCCTAAGTCCCAGAGAGACATCAAGAAATGACCACAAGGGGACCCCTGTGATCCCTGCTGCTGGCTCCACTCCTCCTCCCATCATCCCATCATCCTATCGCAGGCTGGGTAGCCACCTAGGTCCCTGGCTTCCTAGTCAATTCCGCCATTGGTTGGCCTCATTGGCCATCACTTGTAAAGTCGGTCAATTATTACTTATAGACAACACTCTTAATGAACTCAACTCATGCCTAGAAAAACTTGTAATATGTTTGGAAAACTGCTACCTTTGTCCTCTGGCAAGTAAGCATTGACTTTGTACCCTAAGGGTGCAGGGGATTTCAGGAAAATCTGACAATGTTAATGAGAACTCAAGTGGCTTTTTTCGTGAACACCTACAAAATCTCCATTGAGATAAATTAAGGCGGGCGGCCCACTTGGGAAGCTGTCTGAAGATCCGAACCCTCCCAGGGCTCTAGGGGTGCTCTCCCAGTCCTGGCACCTGCCTTTTCAAGGATCCCATGCCCCGCCGGGGGCTTTACCGGGCAGACTGGCTGTATGCCCATAGCTCCCCCTTGCAAGACTGAAATTAAATGGAGAAATCCAAAGAGATAGAGCAGGAGCTCAAGATACACATTTGGATTCAGAAGGAGTCTTCCTATTCAGAGACTAACCAAGCAGAAAAAACCCACACAGTGCTAAACAAACAGCTGCCTCACTGGCCTGGCTGCCATCCACAATGCCTCCAACCATGGTGACAGCTTCTGCTTTCTTAAATCAGGAATTAACTTAACCCAGGGTCCCTGCACTCCCACATCTGGGCCCTGCCAAGCCCAGGGTTCTGGTATCAATTTAAGGAATATACCCTTTGACTGGATGAATATATAGGGCGGAACCAAATTGTGGAAGGTCACAAAGTGGGGCAGAAAACTCTGGAAGAAATGTTTAATATATAATAAGTTGGTTTTGCTCAACTATCTTTCTCAATTACAAATAACAATTCACTGTTGGAAAATGGAAGACAGGTACATCTAAAGATAATTGTCATACAAAGATAAATCGCATCAATGATTTTTTTAACTGGGCAGAGTAAGAAAAGACTTTGATGCCATAAATAATAGGGAGCTATTATAAGTTCTTGAACAAGGGAGTGGTGCTCAACATTCATTCAACAAACATTCGCTTGGCACCTACTGTTTGCCAGCTTCTGGGAATACTGAAGGAAAAAGAACTGATCCCTTGTCCTCAAGGAATGTACATTCTCTTGGAAATTGAGTTTAAGGAAGAATTTGATGCCATTGAAAAGCTTCCCATTCTTCCTCCTGGCTCATCCTTTCAGGAGGGCATAGTTAAAGACCCTCTGTGTCTTCCAGGGGCCCGTGGCTAAGGGCCAGACCAGGAACTCAGCTCCCTAGCCCTTGATCTCACCTCCCTGTACCGCTCCAGGTCTGACTCAAACTTCCTCTGGAAGAACAAGGTCTGGAGCCGCTCATGAACATAATTGTGGCAAAGCTCCTCGAAAGTGGCCGCCCGCTCCTTCTTTTGGTGACGGGGGTTGTGAAAGCCCGGGTTGTCCACCACCATGATGGAAAACATGGAGAGATGACTGGAAGCCAGGGACCTAGGGAAAGAGGAGAGGGAAGTATCAGCAGGAATGTGGGGGCAGCCTGCCTCCACGGCCTCCCCCATCACTCTGGCAGAGGAAGCTCTCCCAGGCCCTTAGGACTGTCCACTCCCAGGTCCTTTCTGGTCGTCTTCTGCTTCTTCCAGGAATGTGCTGGGAACCTCCCAGGTAAGTGATGGAGTTAGTCCTGAGAATGCCAGGTGACCAGGAGGCTTTGGCCCTCTTTGCTACTAAACTGACCCTCACCAGGCATTTCTAATCTCAGCCATTGGTGGCCCGGGCTATGCTCATCCCAATGCTTCTGCCCTTGGAGCTCAGATCTCAGGGGAAAAGAGAGGAAAAGTCCAGCTAGCCCCCTTGCAGGGGCACCCTCCCCAACCAGAGCTCTCCAAACCATTCTGGGCACAACAACCCAAGAGTAACTGTGCAGGATGCCCATTTGACAGAACAGTAAAATAAAATCAGAACAAGGGAACCTTTGGGCAACTTCTTAATCCTGGCAGAACCCTTTACAGATATTATCTTGTTTGACCCTTAGGACAGCTCTGCAAGGCAGGTACCAGAGATCTGAGAGTAGGGAGAGACACAGCACCTGTGATTTCATTGGCATAGGGCAGCTAGGGGGCGCAGCAGATACAGAGCTGGACTTGGAGACGGGAAGACTTGAGTTCAAATCCAGCCTCAGACACTCACTAGCTGTGTGACTCTGGAAAGGTCACTTCACCTCTGTCTGCCTCAGTTTCCTCATCTTAAAACTGAGATAAGAATAGTCCCTCCCTCCCAGGGTCGTGGTGGGGATAAAATGAAATAAACCACACCTAGAGTCTTTCAAACCTTCAAGTGCTATAGGAATGTAACGTATGGTTATCACAGCTGCTATGGTTTACCAAGGTCAGCACTAAGAGGTCACAGAAGAGATGCCAAAGGTGGAACTCAGATCCAGATCTTTCTAGTTCCAAGACTGGTTCTCTAGCCACATCATGCTTCCTCTCAGCAACAGATTACTATGGCATGAGCCCATTTCACAGATGATAAAACAAAGGCTCATAGAGATGAAGGAGTGTGCCCATGGTCACACAGTGAGGGGGGCCAAGACCAATGTTTTCCTCTGCCTCCCACAGAGACCCTGTCAATAAACATGTCCTAGACATTTCCCCTTGGACTAGACAACCTTCTCTGTAATGATCTGCTCCTGGGGTCTCAGCTTGGGATCTCTCCATAGACTCTGCTCTAGGGGTGGCCCCAGGCAAGGCTATGTTGTTGTTCTGTCATTTTCAGTCATGTCTGACTATCTGTGACCCCATTTGGGTTTTCTTAGCAGAGATCCTGGAGTGCTTTGCCATTTCCTTCTACAGATCATTTTACAGATGAGGAAACTGAGGCAAACAGGATGAAGTGACTTGCCCAGGGTCACATAGCCAGTAAATGTCTGAAACCGGACTTGAGCTCAGGAAGATGAGTTCCTGACTTCAAATCCTTGTGCTCTGTGCACTGTGGAGACCCTAGAGACCCAGGCAAGGCTGTCTCATGGGCCAAGTCTTCAGGGGCCTGGGCAGTACCAATGTACACAGACAGCCAGCATGCTCAGGCTCTCCCCTGACTGACCTGGACCCAGCCCTTTAGATGTACCAACCAATCCTGCCCTTCTAGAAAAAAAGCCATGTTTCTTTTCTCTGCCATTCTCATTATCCTGCCCTCCATTTCCTCAGGCCTTTATTAGAGACTGATCAATCAACTTCTTAGTCATCTTAATCAATGACTTAATAGGCCATCAGAGCTCGGATTCATCAGTGCAGACACAAACACAAAAGGGAGGCAGCCTTCATTGGATTGGATAATTAGAATTACAATAATAAACAAATATTGAGGGGTGGCTAGGTGGTGAGGTGAATAGAGCACTGAACCTGGTGGCAGCAGGTCCTGAGTTCAAGTGTGGCTTCAAACACTTAACACTTACTAGCCGTGTGACCTTGGGCAAGTCACTTAACCCCAACTGCCCCTTTCTCCCACCTCCAAAAAAGCAAAAAAAAAATTATATATTGATAGGCCTAGCAGCCAAAAGGCCTGGGTTCAAATAACTGACATTTATTGTGTTAGTGAAGTGATTATCTCACAACAACCCAGGAGGTAGATCATACAAACATCCTTCTCATTTCACCAATGAGAAAATGGAGCTGCCCAGCTGTCGAATATATGAGGTAGAATTAGAACCCAGGTCTCCTGCTCAAAGCCACTTATCACACTGGCTCTTAGAGGCTGCTTGGAGACAGTGGCCTAAACTATGTGAGTGGTATAATGGTATTCCATTGGCAGACCTCCATGTACCAAGGTAAACTAGTAAGGACAATGTTTTGATGTGGGGCAGGCCTACCATGGTCCCTCAAATCACAGCTGCCATTTCTAGGTACACCATGGGCCAGCTGCACCACCCAGCTTTCTCTGGAGTTTCAGCCTAAGTCTCAGCCCCATCAAAGATGTGACTCTCTGCATCATGATGAAGCTCACACTCCAAACCAAGCCAGTGTGACTCTGGGACCTGAGGGCAAGCTCAGCTTCACCATCCCACTTCTGAATTTCTACACTTGTCATCAGTTTGTCAGGACAGAGAGACAGCCTTGGCTTAGGTAGCAAGGAGCTGCCAAGACCAGGGATTCTATGGCCCAGCACAGGAGACCTCAGGTCAGAATTTGGTTCTGTTCCGTGCAATATGCATGACCTTGGAAAAGTCACTGCTCTCTGTGCTTCAGCTTCCTCCCCTGAAAATGAGGGAACTGGGTGAATGAATTCTAAGGACACAAGATCTGGTGCATGTTGAAGAGGAGGGAAACCGAGGCCCAGAGAAGGGAATGGACCTGTGCAAGGTCACTCAGCTAGTAAATAGCAGAGCTAAGATAGAAACGTGGGTCCTGCTTCTAAAATAAGCGCTCTTCTTACTAGCCTATATTGGTCCAGCTTATCAAATGAATGAACAAATGAATGAATGAATGAGCAAATGGATGGGTGAATGGAGGGATGGAGGGATGGATGGATGGATGGATGGATGGATGAGTGGGTGGATGGATGGGTGGATGGATGGATGGATGGATGGATGGATGGATGAACGAGCAAATGAATGAATGAACAAATGAGCACATGAACAACTGAATCTCTGCTGTCCTAAAGGACAATCACCAGTCCCAGGGAGAGGCCCTTGGTAGACAGCAGAGCCCTTGGAGGCTGATTCTGCTGATGCATCTTTGCAGCCTCTGACAAACGCTGTGATTTGGAAATTGTGCTCCACGCTCCTGGTGATTTACCTCCGGTGATTTCCCGGCAGCTCGACAAAAGCAGAAGCATCTCCACGACTTTGTTGAAACATATGTTTTCTGGCCTGACATGCTGGATCACTGTCAGAATTACTTAAAAGACTAGAATGGGCCAGCGCCAAGGACATAGCCAAAGTGAAGGCATCCTCTCAGCCTGGCCCTGCAGCTTTCACCCTCTGGGACTAGGATGTAAAACCAGGCCACTTTCCTCTAAGTCATACAGTCATGGTTGAGTGGTCTGTAATGGGCCCTGGGGCAAGCTGGGGCAGAGGAGAGGAAGGAATGCTGACAAGAAAGCTGGGCTGTGACCCTGGCTCTATCTGGGATGTGCTGTGTGACCCAGGGGAAAAGCACTTCACCTCTCTAGGTCTCAGTTTCCTTATCTCTTAAATGGGCATTTTAATACTTGATCTACCTCCCTGTGGAAACTTTTATTAAATTATAAGTGAGCAATAGATCCAGAGGCCAGTGGAGAGAGGGGGACATGCATCATAGGCACTTTACCAACCACCAGTTACCATGACATGTGTTTAGTTTTGGGGGAGGGAGGGCAGAGAGAAAGGAAAGAAAAAGAGAGAGAGGAGAGAGAGAGAGAGAGAGAGAGAGACAGACAGACAGACAGACAGAGAGACAGAGAGAGAGAGACAGAGAGACAGAGAGAGAGAGACAGAGAGAGACAGAGAGACAGAGAGAATATAAAGTTGAGACATAAGTAATAAAAAGAAAGAGGAGAGAGATTGGTCAGGAAGTAAGAGGAGATGGGAGGAAATAAATGGCCATGGCCATGGTATATATAAGATGCTCAAAAAACCCCAGAGAAGGTATCCAGCCCATTGGGTTGATTGTCTAGTGAACAGGTGTGGCAGGATACAGACAAGAATGAATCACACGTGATGAGGGGGAATAGATGGCTGGTGTCTGCAGAGGCAAAGGGATGACCCACACCAGCGCGCTCCCAGAGTAGAAAACACTATGAAGATGAAAGGTGGAATGGGGAGGGGGTTAGAGGCATCATCATGACAACTCTCACCAAGTAGGAGTTTTAGAAGGAATCCAAGTGCTCCCTTTAATATGATCTAACTGGTCTCCTGTTTTCAGTCTCTCTTCTCTCTAATCTATGCCAAAAAGAGCTGCTAAACTGATATACTCAGGACCAAGATCCATGTCTCCCCTCCTATTTGAATATCTCCAGTGGCTCCCTATTACACCTATGACACAATGCAAAATGCTCACTCTGACATTTAAGACCCTTCACAGTTTCACCATGAGCCACATTCACAGGTTTACTTCACATTACTCCCTTTCCTCACTATCCACTCCAGGCAAACAGGTCTGCTGGCTGTCTCCCCAAAGAAGCAAACTCCCAAATAGCGGGAATTGTTTCATTTTTGTCCTTATAGCCCCAGTACCTGTCTCAGTGCCTAATGTACAGTAGGTGCTTAATAAAAGATGGACTGATTGTCCATAAACAGTGTGCATTCCCTATCTCCACACTTTTGCACAAGCTCTCCTTCATGCTCAGGATGCTCTCTCTCCTCATGTCCACTTTGGAGACTTCCTCACTTTTTCCAAAGTTCAGCTCAAGCATAGCCTTGAGTCACAGAGTTCTGGATGCCTCTGGCAGAGGTGGAGATAGAAGGAGGAGTCAGTATCCAGGTGACCATGGTACCCATCTACTGGTGGCAGATGGGTAATGGGGCCATGGGGACCATGGGAGCCATGTGGCACCTAGGGGTGCAGGAGAGGGGACATAGATCACAATACATTGTTAGGGCTCCTCTCCATGTCTTTCCACAGGCTCAACAGAGGAAGTCCATCCACAGAGTTGAAGGTTTCCCTTGTTTTCTTTTGACTTGACAATGGTTCCATTGGAGCTCCCTAACTGCCCACCTATCCTCCCTGGCCCAAAGAAGCCCATCTTGCCTTCCAATCAAACCATTCTCCAGTGACATCTTTGGGTCCTGTTCTTTTCATAGGGTTGGGAGCTTTGGATTGGTACCAGCATTTCACTGGCATAAAGAAATCCCTGGGGAAGAAGCCTCCTCCACCAATGCAGGTCAGCACCTACTCGGTAAGTTCGATTGTTAAGAAAATGCTGAGAGTGCTGAAAATGGGACTTGTTCAGGGTCATACAGCCTGTACAGGTAAGACATGGAACTTGAACCCAGATCTTCTTGGTTCTGAGGCTGGCTTTCTTCTCAAGAGACTACCCTTACAGGGATAGGTCTTATATTCTTTGCACATATTTCTGTGCTTATTTCAAACGAGATAATATTTTTGGAGAGGGGAAGGCAAGGCAATTGGAGTTAAGTGACTTGCCTAAGATCACACAGTAAGTGTGATAAAGTATCTGAGGTCGCATTTGAACTCAGGTCCTCCTGACTCCAGGGTGGCTGCTCTATTCCCTGCCCCACATAGCTGCCCCAACCAGATGATATTTGTAAAGGATCTTGCCAACCTTCAAACACTACATAAATGCTTTTGTTATCATTGGCAATAGTGGTCATATTTATTATTATTATCTAGTGTTCTATTTGTTATTTATTTGTGTGTTTAAATATATATTTATAAATTGCTATTGTCATTATAATTATTTTTGTTACGACTTGGCACTACCTTATTGATGCTGAGGCAGCCCCATCTTCCCTAGAATGTACATTTCTCGAAGCAGGAGCTGTGTTCTCATTTCATCTCCGCAGCCCCAGCCCAACAGAGTACACTGAACACAGTAGGTATTTAATAATATTTGAATTGAATTGAACAGGTTCCTTGTGGAAGAAGCCAGAGACCCATCGCAGAGGGGTAAGCGGACCGGTACTCATTTGTGTATCTACTGGATTCCTCCACTGAATGGTGGCGCCCTGAGGGCAGGCACTGCTTTCGTTTCAGTAGCCAGCAGGTGCCCAGCCCAGAGTAGGCACAGGAGCATTTCTTGGTTTGAATTCCAAAGAGCGCCTCTATAACACAGTGGAAGACGCCAAGCAAACTGCAACCCCCAGATCTAGTGCTCGCCTGCTCCCCAGAGATGCCGGGAGACTCGCAAACCAGTGGCTTCCACGCCCCAGCCTCTCTCCAGCGCCCCTTCAGGTGCCTTAGCTCAGCTGTCCAGGACAAGCAGGGGGCTTGTTTGGTCGCAACTATTCAGCAACAAGAAGAATAACATTAACAAACAGCTAACGTGTGTGTATGGTGCCCCCTGTGTGCCCGAGACGGCACCAGGCGGTTTTTACAAGTAGCGTCTTCACTGGATCCTCACATCAATTCCAGGAGGGAGGTGCTACTGTTATTCCCGTTTTACGGTAAAGAACTGAGGCAAGCTGAGGTGAAGCGACTTTCCCAGCGTCACGCAGCTAGGAAGTATGTGAGACTGGATTTGGATTCAGGTCTTCCTGACTCCAGTCCCCATGGTCTATGCTCTGCTCCACCTAGCCACCCCTACAAATTCTTTACCAACTTTACTCTTTAGCAACCACCAACTACCATGATGTGTATTTGGTTTGGTTTTAAGGGGCAGAGAGAGAAAGAGGAGAGAGAGAGA
>CM053594.1:15095774-15103274 GCA_028646575.1 Pseudocheirus occidentalis
AGGCCAGAAGCCATCCCTTGCACACACTCCACACCTGTCATTTTGGGCCCTGCAACAAACAAGAGAAGAAGGTAGCACTTCAGGAAGGACCTCACATCCATTCATTTCCAGTTTCAGCTTCGGTCACATTCCCTGACTTAGTCAACATTCTGGCCTAACTCTGCTACTTGCTATCCCTTGAACACACCCTACAGTTTCCCATCTCCAAGCCTTTGCTCATGCTGTGACCTGTCTTATGCCTGCAATGCCCTTCCCTTTTCACTCACCTTTGACTGTGAGTTCCTGTCCATATTTTTGTTGAGTTTTTACTCTGATTTAGTGCTTCATGACTGGCAAAGGCCCAGTTCCCATAACAACTTCAAGAGGTAAGTATCACCATTACAACTTAACAAAGACGGAAAATGCAGCCCAGGGGTAGAACCAGGGCTCCAACCAAAGCCTTTTGATTTCACCTCAGAAGTATCATTTCCATTCACTCTAGGAGTTAAAAACAATGGTGAGGGGGTGGCTAGGTGGTGCAGTAAATAGAGCGCTGGCCCTGGAGTCAGGGAGGACCTGAGTTCAAATCCAGCCTCAGACACTTAACACAAAAACTAGCTGTATGACCTTGGATAAGTCACTTAACCCCAACTGCCCTCCAAAAAGAAAAAAAACAATGGTGAGAGGTGGAGGAACCATGAGGAAGAAAGAGAAGAATTTAATTCTATTTAAAGGATTACACATCAAAGGATGGAATATATTGGAATTGAAAGGGTATCCAAAGCAGCCCTAAAAATGGGAGCTAGCACACAGCAGAAGGGGCTGCCTTGGGAGGTAGGAAATGAGCTCTTTGGAAGTTGGGATTACTTCACTCCTCACATTTGTAGCCCCCACGCCTAGCACAGGGCCTGAGACTTTGTAGGTGCTTAATAAATCTGGGCAGTGAGTTTTCCTTCCCTGGAGGTGTTCAAGCAGATACTAGTGGATTCTGTGTTGGGGTTGCTGCAAAGAGGATTCATGGTCAGCTCTATGACTGTGGTGACGGTGGTGGTAGTGGTGGTGGCAGTGGTCATGGTGAGGGTTGATGATGGTAGTGGTAGAGATGGGAAGGTGTTACTGCTGATGATGGTGGTGGTGGAGATCTCCACTCTAATTCTCCTCTTGGGCCTCATCATAGTGTGAGAAATTGGGGTCTCTGGGAAAAGCTTCTCTAAGGCTCTACCCATAGAGTGAAACATTGGCTAGGTCCTGCCAAACTGGAAAGGCTTCAAATATGGACCCAGAAATACTTGTTTGGTATCTGAGGCCTAACCTCGGTAATGTCAAAGAGACTGATCACTATGTTGACCACAGAATAAAGAATTTTTTGGTCCTGCATCTCACAAAGGCATTTCTATAAAGAGCAGTTTCTATATTGGTGAAGTGAGGACCCACAATGATGAAATCATGATTTCTTGAAGCATCCAAGTATGAATGTTTTTGAGCAAACAATACATTTAAAATCCCAATGAGCCAAAGGAGAGAAGTCATAGGTTATTCTAGTACAGATCACCTTTTGTTACTGAAAATCATCATCGAAACTCAGAGCTAGAAAAACTATCTATCAAGTCTATGGATAAGAGAAGAATTCATGACAAAGCTAGAAATGGGAAGATTCACAGAAGGTAAAGTAAATAATTTTGATGAAATAAAAATAAAACATTTTTGCACAAACAAAACCAATGTAGTCAAAATTAGAAGAAAAACAGGAAACTCAGAAAAATTGCAACAAATGATTCTGATAGATCTCACTTCTCAAATACACAGAGAACTGAGTAAAATTTCTAAAACTAAGAACCATTCCTTGATTGATAAATAGTTAAAGGATATGAACAGGCAGTTTTCAGAAGAAGAAATTAAGCTATTAATAGTCATATGAAAAAAACATTCTCAATCACTAATAACAACAGAAATACAAATTAAGACAACTCTGAGGCAACCACCTCACACCCATCAAATTGACATAGATGGCAGAAAAGGAGGAGATGGAGAAAAGTGAGGGTACCACGCACTGCTGGTGGAGTTGGAAACTGGTCTAACCATTATGGGGAGCAATTTGGAACTATGCACAAAGAGTTTTTTTAAAAACTGTGCATATCCTACTAGCCTAAACTTCAAAGACATCAAAGGAAAAGGAACCACATAAGCAAAAATATTTATAGCAGCTCAGTGGCAAAGGATTGATGGAAATTGGAGAATGGCTAAATAAATTGTGGTACATGATTGTGATGGAATACCATTGTGCTATAAGAAATGATGACAGTTTCAGAAAAACTTGGGAAGACTTCCATGAACTGATGCAAAGTGAAGTGAGAAGAACCTGGAGGACACTGTACACAATGACAGCAACATTGTAACAATGATCAGCTATGGAAGACTTAGCTACTCTAGTCAATCAGGACCTCACCAAAAATCCCATCTATAGAAGCGGTCCTCCAGCCATTACTTAAAGACCCCCCCATGGCGAAGCCCACAAACTCTTAAGGCAACCCATTCCACTTGGGGACAGCTCTAATTGCTAAGAAGCCTTTCTTGACATTGAGTCTAATCTTGCCTCTGAAACTGCTACCCAGAGTCCCAGGTTCTACTTTCTGGGGCCAAGCAGAAAAGGGCTAATGTTTGCTCACATGATAACCCCTTCACCTACCTAAAGACAGTGACTCTGTCTTCCCTAATAGGAGCTCTCTCTGATTATACTTTGCAAAGTCATCTAGAGATAGAAGGCTGGATTGTCCTGATTCTCCCCTAGCGAGCTACCGTCTTGCCCCAAACTTCTAGTCAAGGGTATTGTAAAATGAAATAAAAGCAGAGTTTGGGCTGAAATTCTTAAATCTCACCAACTGCCCATGTGTTCCCAATACTACACAATATTCTCACTCAAGAAGCCATAGTGCTGAGGTATTCTGGCTTTGCTCCTGTACCTCAGCATTTCTCATTCTTGTTTTAACCCCAGTACCTGATACTGTTGCTAGGAAACCCACAGCCTTAGCATCTCTCCCAATCCTGACAGGTCCCTCTGTGCCCGCCTCTCTGTGGCTCGGTCCCAGGTCTAGAATGGGAGATATCTATGCACAGACACAAAAGCAGGAGGGACAAAGGCCTTTTTATGCAGAGATAACTCGTGTAAGAATTCTTAGCAGGGAAAGAAAAGAAAGAAGAACAAAAAAGATTGGAGTCTATCAGAATTGTATTATCTGCTTGGCACCATCACTGTCTCAACAGCCCCCAAAAGGTTTTTAGGACAAGAGGTTCTGGTCTAGAAATCAGGAGCCATAGGTCACAACTAGAAAGAGAGGGAAGGAAGGAGGGAAGGAAGGAAAGAGGGAAGGAAGGAAGGAAGGAAGGAAGGAAGGAAGGAAGGAAGGAAGGAAGGAAAGGAGGGAGGGAGGGAGGGAAGGAGAGAGAGAAGGAAGGAGGGAGGGAGGGAGGAAGGAAGGGAGGAAGGAAGGAAGGAAGGAAGGAAGGAAGGAAGGAAGGAAGGAAAGAAGGAAGGAAGGAAGGAAGGAGGGAAGGAAATAAACATTTTAAAGTTTAATTTCCTATGTGGAATTTCTCATTTCACCCTTATCCTAAGAAGCAGGCACTACTGTGCTATTAATAGTAATATTAATTATTACAAATGGGGAAACTGAGGCAAACAGGGTGAAGTGATTTGCCCAGGATCACACAGCTAGTTACTGAGGTCACATTTTAACTCAGGTCCTCCTGACTCTGGGCCCAACACTCTATCCACTATGCCACCTAGCAAACAGGTGCTCAGCCTTGTGACCTAAGAACGAGGATCTCCTCTCCACCAAATAGAGGTAAACACCCCAGCCTGGGACATGGAGCAAATCTAATAAGACCCTAGGCCGAGGGGGTTGGTTCAGGGTCCAAGAAGGCATCATCTCTCATTGATCCATCCATCACTAGCTGGACCTCTGGTTTGTCCAGATCTTAGAGCTAAATGGGAAAGAGGAGGATGCGGATTTCTGATCTAAACCCAATACTTATTAGCTGAGTGGCCTTGGGTAAGTCATTTCTGCTGAGCCTCTGTTTCCTCATCTGTAAAATGGGGGGGGTGGCTGCAACAGCCTCTAAGATCTCTTCTCGTTCTATATATTATCATCTTTCTGCCGAAGAGAAACAAGCATGACTCTTCCATCCCATCTAAATCATTCTTTTAGAGAATAATCTACCTTCTATACACTCCCCAGAGTTTTGTACAACCAGATAGTTCCTGGTCCCAATCCATGCAGCTGCACAGCAGGCCTTAGGAAGTAGGCTCTATGGCAGGAAGAAGACTACACAGGTCCATAAACCACCCACCCACATCTGTCTGGAAGAAGACCGTACAGGTGCATGAAGACCACCTACCCATGTCAGGCTCCTCCACATGGTTGGGTTGGTTCATCCTGAATGTTGCCTGCTGGATGATCTGTTGGAGATGGTGTTTGAAGACAGCAGTGGTCAGCGCCTCATACTCACAGCCCAGCACCTCAGCAGCATAGTTGGCCCATTCAAATCGCATGAATTGTTTCCTGCCAACTGGACGAGGGAGGAGAGCCAAGAGTCAGCCATGATGCATGGAATGGATGTCCCCATCTTTGACCTTTGGGGATCCTCCCTTCTCTCCTAGCCTTCCCACACTGATTCTGTGAGCCTGACCTGAGCCTTCACCTCTAAGGAAGGTGGCCGGTCAGTCACAGACCTCCCGGTAGCAGAGAAGGAGACATGGTGCCATGTTTACTGGTAGATTTATCCTCATACAAGCCTTCTTCTCAGGTACAGTACAATGGGAAGAATAGACTTCCTGAAGTCAGATGACCTAGGTTCAAATCCTCTAACACCATCAGTCTGGCAATCACTTCTCTTCCTGGACCTCAGTTTCCTCATCTGTAAAATGAAAAGGCTGGACTAGATGACCTCTGAAATCCCCTTCCTCTCTAGAACCCTGTTCTTACAATCCTAACACTGACTAAGCAGTGACTAGGAGCAAGTATTGTGTTTAGTACCAAGAATATGGAGATAAG
Source organism: Pseudocheirus occidentalis (assembly GCA_028646575.1). NCBI lineage: Eukaryota > Metazoa > Chordata > Mammalia > Diprotodontia > Pseudocheiridae > Pseudocheirus > Pseudocheirus occidentalis. The sequence continues at coordinate 15,100,805 of CM053594.1, forward strand.
AAAGAAGTCCTTTCCCTCAAAGGTGGGCAAGGACAGGGCACAACACATCGACAGGTCACTAGTGAAGAAATAGACATGAAAGAAGGAAAGAAGCATTTGATGAGCCCTGGCTCCAGATTCAGAGGACGGTATGACCTTGGACAAGTCCCTTAAGTTATCTAGATCTGTTTCCTCCTCTGTAAAATGGAAGGGAGGGTGGAACTACCTGACCTCCAATGTCCTCTCTAGTTCTAAATTAGTCTTAAGTTGAATCAAAGGCATTCTGTGCTGCTTGCCAAGGCACATTTTGTAAAGCTTGGCCCAGGTACTGAACACACTGGTTATATCTCTGCTAGTGAAACAGATGGAGCCGAGTTCAAATCCTGCCTCAGACAGCAACTAGTTATGTGACCCTTGACAGGTCACAAACCTCTCTGTTTGCCTCAGTTTCTTCATCTGTAAAATAAGAGAGTTAGACTCAATGACCTCTCAGATACCTTCAATCTTTACGATTCTGGAGAAGGAGATAGCAAACTCCTCCAGAATCCTTCCCAAGGAAACCAGAAATGTCAGATACAACAAAAACAAGTCACCAACAACAAGAAAAGGGGCAAAGGAATGTTTCACTGAGGGTTCTTCTCCCAATTAAATTCCACGGCAGGTTTAGAGAATAGAAAGTGTGGCTCAGAATTATTTCACCTGTCTGTGCTGACTAGCTGGGATTTAGATTTCTGCTCCTGTCTCACGGGCACTTCAAAAATGTCCATAAACATCTGAGAGCTTGATGTTCAAAAGTGCCATGGAGACAGTACATCAGGTTGCTGATGTCCTGATGTACATCTGATGTCTTTTGCTCAGCTCATAGCTCTTCAGGCTAAAAAATGCCAAAACTGTGGGAGCGATGCTCGGGGGCCACGGCAACGATTTCTGGTGACCTAAGGGGTGTGCTCTCAGACACCTCCACCTGGATCTCCTTGATACTGTTGTTGAGACCATATGTACAAAGAATTCTGCAAACCACAAAGGGCTATGAGGGCCAGTTGGTATTACTGTTGCTGTTGTTCTATTTCATGCTGGATTAGTGATCCTATTAACTGTAAATATGTCCTCCAATCACACAGAGCATAACCCATGCCCCACTTCAATGGGTCCCTCTGCCATGTTCGATGTCTTTCCCTAGGTCCCTTGGATATTGATGGAACTAGGGGTTGCCTCTTCCTCTCTCCCACTCTCCTTTCCAGTTATATATCTCTCTAATAACATCCTGCACTATGTTTCCCTTTTATAATTCTTGATTGGTCCCATGATGTAAGCTCTTTATACCCACCATACACTCCCCATTGACCTCTGGGTGATTTGAACTCGCCAACTAGAGCCCTGCCAAAAAATTTTGTCTGCTTTCCAAGGACCAGCCTAGGTGAGCACAGACAGACTCATCGCCTCTAAGTTGACCATTTGGGGGTAAACTATTTGGCCATGTCACCCCATGAAACAAAGAAAAGTAGAAAATATTCTTCAGTCAGGTCCGTTAGAACCCTCTCACCCCAGCTCCCCTAATATTGTTCCAGGTCACTCTCAACCTGGGCTTTGAACTCTGCAACTCAGATTCTGACAACTACAAGCCCTGACCCCATGGGAGACATGGTAAAACATAAAAACCCCCCATTTTTCTATCTTCTTGCCCAGGCACATGTGTGTGTGCACACACGCATGTACACACACACACACACACATACATACACACACTATTATTTGTGAGGTCTCCATCATTAGAATGTGAACCCTGTGAGGGCAGGTGCCATGTTTTTCCCTTCCTTTGTATCTCCAGCCCTTAGCAAGGTGCTTGGTAAACAGTAAGCACTTAATAAATGTTTTTTGACTGACAATGATATGAATATGATTCACATGTAACATCCCTAGATGTGACCTTCTCCTTCCAGAAAAAAAGGAAGAGATTTTTGTGGCCTAGAAGAGCCTGTGCTTGGAGCTGGATCCTACCACAATGCCAACATCTTCAGAGAGCTTTCTTCATTCTGGTTGCTGTGACCTTCAGGTGACTGTCTGAGCTATTAGAAGTCACAGACAGAATCAGCAGTTGCTATTCCTGAAGGGAGAGAAGTGGGACCATCTCTAGACTTGTATGAATACTCAGTGGTTATTTTCAGACACCAGGAGAAAAAATGTTTCACTAAATTAGGTGTGTGAATTCATCTATCAACCTATAGACAGACTGCTTTAGTAATGGAAGTTAATTTTAAATTAAAGTTGTTCTCTTTATTTATCTACATGGTTAGGAGCCCCTGGGCACCCTTTGAGCATTAATACAAAACAAACCTCCTGGGCAAGAGAGTTCAAAAGGTCAAGGTGCCAGAGTGGACAAGGTTTAGGGCAGAGGGCATGGCCTTGGTCAGAAGCTTCGGACTTTCACCAACAGCTGAGTGCCAAGGTGCTCAAGTCCTCTATGATCAATGTATGCATGATCCTGATCCCC
>CM053594.1:15108537-15125041 GCA_028646575.1 Pseudocheirus occidentalis
CAATGGAGTGAACAATGGGAAAAAAGAAAGAAAACCAAACATGAAAAAGAATGAGAGCATGTAGACTGCTTCAGTCTCCATTTAAACTCTGTTCTTTCTAGATCTTTCTCTGAATGTAGACATCTCCTTCCAACCTGAGACTTGTAGCATTGTCTTATGCCTGTGTGTTGCTGAGAAGAGTCCAGTTTATCAAGGGTGGTCGTCACATGTATGATGTGTCTGTGATTGTGAACACATTTTTCCCGGTTCTGTAGAGCCTGGCTTTATGGTTCTTTTCACCACCACGGCCATGGTCACTCAACATGTTATTCTCCTGCTTCTACATTGCTTTGCATCAGTTTATGTAAATTTTCTTCTGATTCTCTGAACTTCCCTTAGTCATTGTTTCTCATGGAGGAAATACTGTTCCATTAATTCCTATACCACAGACTGTTCAGCCGGCCCCACTCTGTTTCCAGTCCTTGACAACCACAAAAGGTGCTGCCCTGAATATTTTGTTCTTTAGGTGGGTGGGACTTTTTGCATTTGACCTTGTTTCTAAAGAGGCAGTGTGATGGACCTATTAGGAAAGACCTGGGTGTGAATCCTGCCTTTGCCACTTGATGGCTGTATGAACCTGGGTAAGTCCTCTCTTTCAACCTCTGTTTCTTCATTTGTTAAGTAGAAATGAAAATAATAGTCTTCCTCATAGGACTGTTTGTGAGGGTCGGTTGTGGTTAGGGTCAGTTAGGATTTCAACGCAGGCCAGAGGGTCCCGAGATCTAGAGCTGGAAGAGACCTTGGAAGCCATCGAGTCCAGTTCCTTTATTTTACAGAGGAGGAAGCTGAGCCTAAAGAAGACTAGGCACCATGTTGGCACAATGGATAAAGAGTTGGACTGTTCTCAGACACTTGCTTGGCTGTGAGATCCTGGGCAAGTCACTTAGCCCCTCTGATCCTCAGTTTGTTACACAGAGGAGATGATAATAGAATCTGCCTCACAGTGTCGTTGTAAGGTATGGCTTCTGTAAAGCCCTTGGCAAATCCCAAAGTATCATGTGAGTGCTTGTAATCCTTGTTACAATTCGAGGGGGAGTAAGCATCAGAGGTAAGATCTGAACCCACATCCTCTGGCCCCAAAGCCAGTGCTCTCTTCATTGTATCAGCTTTAGAGGTGTCAACTTTTACTGTTCCTGGAGTGGGGGTAAGGGGTGCAAACTTTCATCACAGAAAAAGGCTTAAGCTAATTGGATCTCCTGAGCCTTGAACCCGTGACCCTGACCTCATTAACACTGGGCACATCTGTGGGTCTTGGGGATTTGGAAATAAATTGATCTTGTCTAACTAGCTAATCTCTTTTTCAAGAACCTCATTAAAAAAGGCCTCCTCCAACCTCCAAAGGAGAGCCATCTGCCTCCTAATTAACAAAGGATATGGAAGTCCTAGCTGGTATTTTGTTCTAAGGACCTCACCATGACAAGTTGATGCTCAGAGGAGAAGGGAGTTAGTTGAGTAGACTTGACTGAGGAGTCCCAGGGCTGGTAAAACCAAGCTGGAGAAGACCCACTTCCCTCATCCCCTGCTTGCAGCCCCAAGGCAGCAATCAGAGTTTAAGAGGCAGCTGTAACACACACTCAGGGTCTTTAAAAAGTAATTGAGGTCTCTCAGGCTCTCTGGTTTTTCTCTGATTCTGCTCTGGGACATAGAAGGGTCAAGGAACTGACAGGTCCACTGAAGTCAGGAAGTCTCAGGGCTGTTCATCTCTCTTCTGCCTCTTCAAATGAGAGAGGCCCCAGAAAGGGGAAGAAGGAGATCAGAATTTTCCAAAGCTGAAATTAGCTTTCTTTGGACCTAATCCCTGATTCTGTTCTTGTTGTTCTTGCTCATATCCTTATCCCTTTCAACTAGTTAGCAAAGATGGAGCCTTCCTTGACTTCATGGAACCATAGAAAGTCAGAACTGGGAAGGCCCTTAAAACATTGAATGATGGAGTTGGGAGGGACCTTAGAATAGAAGATGTCAGAGATTGAGGGACCTTAGATCACAAAATGTCAGAGCTTGGAGGGACCTTAGAACAGGGGATATCAGAGCTGGGTGAGGCCTTAGAACAGGGAGTGTCAGAGCTGGGAGGGGCCTTAGAACAGGGAGTGTCAGAGCTGGGAGGGGCCTTAGAACAAGGGATGTCAGAGCTGGGAGACTGTAAGTTCCTTGAAGGCAGGAATTTGTTTTTGTTTTTACTTGTATCTCCAGTGCTTGGTAATAGGTACATAGTGGGACCTTATTTAATAACCCAAGAAAGGAGACCAAGAAACAACTACCTCTTTCTATGTTTACCATCTCATCCAGACAGTTTATAAGGATCATCTATACTTGAATTGAGTCGTTAGATGAAAAGATGACCCTCATAAACGTTGTATGGTTGAGACTGTAGGCATAAAAGGAGGTAGCTGTTTCTTGGCCTCCTTTCTTGGGTTATTAAATAAGGTCCAAAATTTCTCCCACTTTTTGGCATCTTCCTCTCTTCTAGATACCTCTCAAATCCCTCAAAACTGGATTGCCTCCAGCACGAATCTCCTCTCTGTCACTCAATCACTAAAATTTATTAAGGATCCACTATGTACCTACTACCAAGCACTGGGGATACAATGAGGGAAGACAACACACAAAGTGAGCTGAACAGTTGGGGGGTGGGGGAAGGCGGTACTCCACTTGGAATCATGGGTTTTTTTTTTTTTGCTTTTTGGAGGGCAGTTGGGGTTAAGTGACTTGCCCAAGGTCACACGGCTAGTTTTTGTGTTAAGTGTCTGGAGCCGGATTTGAACTCAGGTCCTCCTGACTCCAGGGCCGGTGCTCTATTCATTGTGCCACCTAGCCGCCCCAACTTGGAATCATGTTGAAGAGTTATAAAGACTTCTCACAACAGTGTAGCTGGTGGGAAATAGGGAGAAAAACCTGTGGTGACCCCCTCCTTTGAAGCCTTGTAGCGCTTCACCCTACCCACCAGTCAGAGGAGAGGAGACCAATGAGGTGACTGATAAGGGGTTTTATGAGATGTGAGGGCCAAGGAGATCCACACTGAGATTTCCCAGCGATGAATTTCCTGGCAACAGAGGGCATGATGGGGAGCTCCAAAGAAGGCCCAAACAAATATATATTTGATCCATTCTATATATTTGAACCAATTCTATGGTTATCTTTGCTTTTTTAATGCCATTTCCTTTTAAAAAATATTTTATTTTTTCCAATTACACATAAAAGCAATTTTTTTTAGCAATTAAAAAATTTTCAGTTTCACTTTCCCTTCCTCACTGGTAAGACAAGCAATTTGATATAGGTTATACAAAATGCACTTACATATTAGTCATTTTGTGAAAGAAAACACAGATGATAAAAAATAAATAAACAAATCTAAAAAAATAAAGTTAAAAAAAGTGTGCTTCCATCTGCATTCAGACTCCATCGACTCTCTCTCTGGAGGTTGATAACATCTTTCATCAGAAGTCCTTCACAATTGTCTTGGACCATTGTATCAATTCAAATAGTTAAGTCATTCACAGTTGATCACCATACAATATTGCTATTCCTGCGTACAATGTTCTCCTGGTTCTTCTGCTCACTTCATTTTACTTCAGTTCATCTATGTCTTTCCAGGTTTTTCTGAAAGCATCCTGCTCATTATTTCTTATAGCACAACAATAATCCATCCCAATCATATATTGCAACATGTTCAGTCATTTCGTAATTGATGGGTATCCCCTCAATTTCCATTTCTTTGCTATAAATATTTTTGTGTATATAAGCCCTTTAAAAATCTCTTTGGACTTAGTAATGATATTTCTGCTTCAAAGGTTTGGTAGCCCTTTGGCCCTAGTTCCAAATTGCTCTCCAGGATGGTTGAATCAGTTCACAACTTCACCAACTGCATTAGTGTCCCGATTTTTCCACATCCTGTCCAACATTTGTCATTTTTCTTTTCTGTCATATTAGTGAATCTGGTAGGTGTGATGTGGTGCATCAGAGTTGTTTTAATTTGCATTTCTCTAATCAATGGTGATTTAGAACATTTTTCTTATGAAATTTGATTATGTTCGTTTATTTTGTATCTTGCAACTTTGCTAAAGTTAATAATTGTTTCAACTAGTTTTAAAAATCATTCTCTAGGTTTTTCTAAGTATACCATCATATCAACTGTGATATCAAGAGTGATAGTTTTGTTTCCTCATTGCCTATTGTTAATTTCTTTTTCTTCTCTTGCTAAAGCTAATATTTCTAGTGCAATATTGAATAATAATAGGGATAATGGACATCCTTGCTTCCCCCCAATCTTACAAGGAAGGCTTCTAACTTATCCCCATTACAGATAGTGCTTGCTGATAGCTTAGATAGATACCTCTTATCATTTTAAGGAAAGCTCCATTTATTCATATACTCTTTAGTGTATTTTTTTTAAAATAGGAATGGGTGTTGTATTTTGTTGAAAGTTTTTTCTATATCTATTGAGATAATTACATGATTTTTGTTGATTTTATTATTAATATGGTCAATTATGCTGATAGTTTTCCTAATATTTAACCAGTCCTGCATTACTGTTATTAATCCCACCTGGTCATAGTGTATGATCTTTGTGATATATTGCTGTAATCTCTTTGCTGGTATTTTATTCAGAATGTTTTCCCTCAATATTCATTAGAAAAATTGGTCTATAGTTTCTTTTTATGTTTATACTCTTCTTGGTTTAAGTATCAGCATCATAAAAGAGATTTGGTAAAACACTTTTTTCTCTATTTTTCCAAAATAATATTGGAATTAATTCTTTAAATGTTTGGTAGAATTCACTTGTGAATCCATCTGGACCTGGTGATTTTTTTCTTAGGGAACTCATTGATAATTTGTTTAATTTTTTTCTAAGATAGCATTATTTAAGTATTATATTTCCTCTTCTGTTAATCTGGGCAATTTATATTTTTGTAAATATTCATCCATTTCCCTAAGATTGTCAGGTTTATTAGCATATAATTGGTCAAAATAGCTCCTAATAATTGGTTTAATTTAATCTTTATGGGTGGTGAATTATTCTTTTCATTCTTGATATTGATCATTTGGTTTTCTTCTTAGTTTTTTAAAAATCAAATTAACCAATAGTTTATTTTATTGCTCCCCGCCCCCCGACAAAACCAGCTTCTAGTTTTATTTATTAGTTCAATGGTTTTCTTACTTCCAGTTTGATTAATCTCTCATTTGATTATCAGGATTTCTAATTTGGTGTTTAATGGGAGAGTTTTAATTTGTTCTTTTTCTAGATTTTTAAAGATGTGCGCCCAATTTATTGACCCATTTTTTCCTCTTTTTTTATTGATGTAAGTGTTTAAAGATGTAAATTTCCCCCTAAGTACTTCTATGGATGCATCTCATAAATTTTGGTATGTTGTCTCATTATTGTTGCTCTCTTTAATGAAATTATATCTTGTTTCTGTGATTTGTTCTTTGATCTACTCAGTCTTTAGGCTTAGATTATTTAGTTTTGAATTAATTTTTAATCTATGTTTCCATGGCTCTTTATCCAATGTAATTTTTGTTGCACCATAATACAAAAATATGTTTAATATTTCTGCTTTTCTGCATTTTGTGAGGTTCTTATGCCCTAATACATGGTTGATTTTTGTTTAGGTGCCATATACCACTGAGGGAAAAAAGGTACATTCCTTTTTATTCCCATTCAATTTTCTTTTGGCTAAGAGCTCCAGACAGATTTCAGTTGCCCTGAAGGCCTGCTACCAATTTCTCTGGGGGTGGTCGCAGCTGAACTAAATTCTACTATCACCCCAGTGAGACAGAATTTTTCTGTATACCTTCTAAGTTGTTTTGGGCTGGAAAATTGTTTCATCCTGTTTTTTTTTAAATTCTGCCCCTCCTGAATTAATTTTGAGGCATTATTTTAATGTTGCTTGGAGGGGAATGTGGGAGAACTCAGGTGAGTCCCTGCCTTTATCTCTCCATCTTCCCTCCATCTCCTTTAATGCCATTTCTACTTCCTCTATAAGCCTGTCAGGGACGTTTATAGTAGGGTCCAAGTATGGAGAAAGCAATTTTTGTAATACTTTTTTGTGAGTCTCTTCCAATTTTCTTATGTTTTTGTTATTTTCATTCTCATACGTCCTTAGGGCGATTTTCCTCAGTTGCAGGACTTGCTTAGCTTTCTTTAGCCTATTTCTAAACAGTCTTCCACTGATTCTCTCTGCTTGGTGAGATAATCCTATTTATAATCCCTCGTCATCTCATCTATCAGTAATCAATACCTGCTAAGATTTCTATGCATGAGGTTTTAGTCTATCCTGGTGTTGCCTTTAACAGTCATCTCTTTGTCAAGTAAAGCAAATGTTTTCGGACTAAGGACAGTTCTGAGATTTTTCAGTTTCCTGTTGCAGCATTTAATTTAACTTCTAGTTGAAATTATTGTTGGTGTCAATGTCATTTTTGTAGTCTACTTCCTATTTTTTATTTTTCAGCAGTTTGTTTAAATAATTTGGGGTTAAATCTTCTTTCCTGTACATTGCATTTTTTCCTTATTACTATTTTTTTTCCTTAGGGTCATCTAGGTGGCACAGTAGATAGAATCAGGAAGATCTGAGTTCAAATCAGACCTCAGACACTTACTGAGCTGTGTGACCCTGAGCAAGTCACTTCACCTTGTTTGCTTCAGTTTCCTCATCAGTAAAATGAGCTGGAGAAGGAAATGGCAAACCACTCCAGGATCTTTGCCAAGATAAGCCCAAATGGGGTCACAGAGTCACACATGTCTGAAAACAACTGAACAACAACAAATTTTTCTTGTTTATTGTGAATTCTGATCTTATGTCTGATGAGTGAGTGATCTGACTGTGTGCAGACAGTTGACTCAGGGATAACCCCCCCCCCCCCCGCACCGTCCCCTTACTGCCATCCATAACATTCCTTTTTCTATCTGTTAAATTGTAGTCAGTTTCACTCTTGGCAATGTTATTAGGTGCTCTCCATGTCTAACACCAATCAATTTCTTTTCTGAAGAAAATTGATGGAGGCAGGAGGCTTCTGCAGAAGCTATAAATATTCTGTTTCTTTCAATAACCATTGTTCTTCATCTATTTCTCCTCATCATACATCTTTCCCCATATTTGCATTGGAATCATCAAGTATTACACGTTGATTTGATTTGAGGGGCCTCATCAATTCCTAGAATTTTTCTACCTTAGCAACTGTGTGAGTTACAATTACTTCATGGAGGCCTTTTTTGCAAATGAACTGTGATACCTGATGATATCTCAGGAAACAATGTTTCTTGTAGCTTTGAGACATATAATTAACCCCCTATGCTGACTCCTTTCTCAAGGAAGGTTTGAAGAGGTGAGCAGAGCCTTGGTGGAGGCTACAGTTTCCAAAAGGTGGGCCAGAGGATTTTTATTTGGGTACAGATGTATTTATTATATTGCTTCTGTGTTACATTGTATTCACTTGCACATTCATTTGTTACATTGTATTCATTTTGTATTTCATTATCTGCTATACATGTTGATTTTCCTGATGGAATGGCAATCCCCAGAGGGCAAGGGTCATATTGTTTCAGTTTTGTATTTCATATTTATATTATACCCGCCACATTTAGGGTTAGGGTTAATTAATTAGTGTTTCTTGTTGCTGTTAATGATTTTGGGACTCCTGTCTCTGACTTACTGTCTTTTGACCCTGGGCAAAATTATTGTACTTTGGTGGTTTTCAGCTTTTCCTTTTATTGATTGGGAATAATAAAACTTGGTCTATCCATCTCACAGGGTTGCTGCAAAGAGGCTGCTTTATAAGATCATAGATTTTTGACTTGAAAAGGGTATCAGAGATTATCCAGACCAACTTTTTTATTTTATAGACAAGGAAACTGAGGCCCAGGGAAGCTGTGTGATTTGCCTAAGGTCACACAGGAACTAGATGACTGAGGTGGAATTTGAGTCAGTTTTTTTACTCTATTTAAAATTATGCTGTCTGATATAGGAATGTTGCTTTAGAGCAGGCCCATGGGTGATGTTGGCTGGGCTTTGGCATAAGGGTGAGAAGGGTTCCTTCAGGCTGGTCCTTTGGCATCGTCCCTCCAACCAGAAACTCAGCCAGGGTGACTGACAATTTGTGTTCATGATGCCATGAAGGAGGCAGACAATGAGGCTAGAACCCCACACATCACAGTGGAGACAGGCTCAAGTATTCTTTTCAGAGGAAAGTTCCAGCCCGGCCAGCAGCCATGGGAAGAGAACAGTAATGGGGTGCCAATCAGAGTGCAAGAAATGAGGGCATCCATCAGGAGTCACAAGGCCCTAATTGACCAATTTCCTGTGAAACTGATGCCAGTCAGAAAGGAGCCTGGCTGTTTCAAGAGTAGGAGGCAGGGCACTAGAGCTTTGAAAGTTTTTTGAAGCAGTGACCTTTTTGGAACTAGATTTGGAAATGACAGAATCAGAGGATTTCAGAGTTGTAAGCGATCTCAGCAGACATCTGGGTCAACCAGTACCCCACTGAAATTCTTCTCTAAAACCTTGACAAGTCTCTGATTAAAGATCCCCAAAGAGGAGGAGCCCACCTCCCCCGAAACACTTACAGACACTATCATTCATCCAAAATGTGACTCTTTATAGCTGACACCCAATGCCACTAGTTCAGCCTTCTGGGGCCAAGTGGAAATATCTTATTTGTCTTGTGTGATGAACCTTTACATCCTTGAACAGAGCCCTCAGGACACCTCTCCCAGCCCAGTCTTCTCTTTTCCACAGAGAACATTCTTACTTCTTTTGGTCACTCCTTTCCTTTATGGGACAATCTTGAAGACCCTGCCCAGCCTGCCTGGCTCCCTCTAGAGCAGTGGTTATCAGCTTTCCGAATGCCACTACCCTTTAATACAGTTCCTCATGTTGTGGTGACCCCCAACCATAAAATTATTTTCATTTCTACTTATAACTATAATTTTGCTACTGTTATGAATCGTAATGTAAATATCTGATATGCAGGATGTATTTTCATTGTTACAAATTGAATATAACCCACACGTTGAGAACTGCTGCTCTAGAGACATGATTTTCAGTGACCTACCTAAAAGGTGATAGGGTGTGGAACTGCACATACTACCCCAGGCCTTCTCTGCCCATGGCAGACTTTCCCCCTCCCTGTTCCTGGAACAAGGCAGGACCCTGGAACCCTGAAAGTCTTTGACCCAGGGACCTTTGGGAACTGGATGTGAGAATCATGTATTAAATGCCTACTGTTTGCCAGGTCCTGGGCTGGGCACACAAAGTAAATATTGAAAGTTGTTCTCACAGAGTTTATATCCCATCAGAGAGACATTATTTACATAGGTAAAGATTTTATGTATGTGTTTGTATAATGTATATACATACACACATACCACACAATACTATACATGTATTATATACATGTTATATATGTGCACACATGTATATGTGCATGTATGCACACGAGTATATATGCGCACATACACACATGCATATGTATAGATGATATATGCACACATGTATGTATGCATGTACACACCGAAAGTAAAAGAAAGATTATTTTTGGGGGGGGGGAGAGAAAGGCAGCAACAGCTGTAGGGAATTCAGAAAGGCTTCATACAGGAGGTGATGCCTTAGTTTTCCTCTGAAGTTACATAGAGTTTCTAATCAATATATTAACATGCCTACTGTGTACCAGGCATTGCACTAGGAGCTGGAGATCCAAAAATAAGAAAACAGTTCCTGCCCTCAGGAGGCTTACATTCTATCAGGAGGTGGATTTTTTGGGGTTGAGATGAGAAGGGAGAACATTCCATGCTTATTATGTACCAGCCACTGTCTTAAGTGCTGGGGATATAAAGAAAGAAACAAACAGTTCCTAACCTCAAGATGCTCCCATTCTAATGGGAAAGACAGCACACTGACCACTGGGCCCAAATAAGATGTATAGAGAGTAGACCTCAGTAAGCTCTGGTATTAGCAGCAAGGGGGACCTGGAGAGTGGAAGGTGCAGTTCAAGCTGAATCTTGAAGTGGTAAAACCAGGCTTTGAACCTAGGACCTCTGACTCCAAAACCAGCGTTGAGGAATTGATCACATCATGAGATGCATTGGAGCCCTCAACATGCAGAATTGGGCTTTTGGACTTCCCGAGCCATCTTGAGCTGACTTGCTGATCGGAGAGGGCGACACAATGAAAATTCGGTATAGCCAACACCAGGCTGTTTCTTCTCCTTCTGCTCCCGGGTAATTGGGGATCTCAGAATTGTATGAGTCCTCTGAAATGCTCTGCTGTTTAATTCATCACAGCAACATCTCCACACCTTTGAAAATACCTGTGCATGATGGGTTATTTATTCAGCCCACAGAGAGTGTCTCTCTAACATTCAGATGATCCAATCTGCATGGGGTTGGGGGTGGGAGTGGGGACTTTCAGCTTTGGCACTTCTCTGCTCTGTTGAAATCATAAGCCTGGACAAACAAACAAGCATAGGGAGGTTCCTTTATTTATGAATTCCCATCTGAATTCTTACACTGCTTGTAATGAGAGGCCACAGGATACAGAGGATAGACAGCTAGGGAGATGCAGATTTAAATCTTGCCTTACTTCCCCTCCCCCCCAATTAAAAAATATTTGAGGCAGCTAGGTGGTGTAGTGGATAGAGCACTGGCTCTGGCCTCAGACACTTGATACACTTACTAGCTGTGTGACCTTGGGCAAATCACTTAACTCCAGTTGCCTTGTCTTCCCTCCTCCAAAAAACAAATATATTAAATCTTACCTTAGACCCTCCTTCCTTACTAGCTGTGTGAACCTGAGCCAATCACTCCCTCTCTGAGCCTCAGTCTCTGCATCTGTGCAAATGAGGTCCTTTCCAGTGTTCAATCTGTAGTACTATTGGAACCTGGCAACTTTGGGTAGGGATCCAATGATATCAAACGAGAGAACTGGGACACCTCAGCATGAATGTCTGAATATTAAATGATTGATCGGAAATTCAGCATTAAATACCGATGTGAACAGTTAGACTTGCACATTTACATTGATTAATTTCAATGTTTGAAGTCTCTTGAGTTCCCACCATGATTCGTTCTCCATTAATTCTCATTTGTTTTGCTTCCTTATATCCCACTTAGTATATATTCCACCCTTCTAATTATTATTATTATTTTGCTTTATGTTACCATTTTTTCTAGATTTCTTTGTATACCTTCTCTGCCTGTCTGACTTGCTTTATAGTATTCCATTTCATGCATGCTACAATTTTTTTCTGCTGTTGGACATTTGGGATACTTTCGGTTCTTAGCAGTTACTGGAAAGGTTGCTACGAAAATCTTCAAACAGACAGGTCTTTTTTTTTTCCATTTTTGATTACATTGCCAGGGTATATTTTACTTAGTGGAACTATTGGGTCAAAAGACATGATTTTGTAATCTTTACTGCATACTGTGTTTACTATGAATTGTATATTTTTATACTTTAAAACATTTATTTTATTTTTGTGAAATTGTAGAAACAATTTTAACATTCAGTTTTAAAACTTTGACTTCCAAACTCTCTCCCTTCTTTCTTCACTCTCCATCTTCCCCTATTGAGAAGGAAAGCAATTTGATATAGGTTATGCATGTGTACTCATGCAAAACACTTACATAATAGGTTGTATGAAGGAAAACATAGACAAAAAAGTCAACAAAATAAAGTTACAAAAGTATACTTCAGTCTGCATTCAGAGACCATCAATTCTTTGTCTGGGGATGGATAACATTTTTCATCATAAATCCTTCAGCACTGTCTTGGGTTGTTTTTTTAGATAGAATAGCTAAGTCATTCACAACTGATCATCCCACAATATTAGTATTACATGGTACACAGCAAATTTCATTTTGTATCAGCTCATATAAGTCTTTCCAGGTTTCTCTGAGACCATGCTCCTCATTGTTTCTTATAATACAATGGTATTCCATCATAGTCACATACCACAATTTGTTTACCCATTCCCCAAATGATGGGCATCCTCAATTTCTAATTCTTTGCCACCAGAAAAGAGCTGACACGAAGATTTTTTGCACATATAGGTCCCTTTCCTTCTTTTAATCTCTTTTGGGATACAGATCTAGCAGTGATATTGCTAGCTCACAGGGTATATATGGTTTTATAGCCTTTTGGGCATTTGAACTGTATATTATTCTAAAGAAAAGTTCTATGCCTTGGTAAGTCTACCAGCAATTAATGCTTGCACTCATTTTTCCCCAGCCACACCAGCACTGAGTTTCATTGCTTTTAATTATTTTTGCCTGTCTGATGGATTAGCTAAGGTGTTTTAAGGATGAATCTCATGAATTCAGTCTGCTTACAAACCCAGACCAGGGAGGGGTAAGAGCAAGTGTTGGTGTCTGACTCAGTCTAAAATGGTGCTTTAGAAACGCTCCTATTTTGGAACTGCTGCTACAGAACCACTCCCACCTACCCCCCCATGGAAGTTGATGGTATAGTGTGATGGTATAGTTAGGTCCCAATTACTACAAATAATGATTTCCGTGGTCTCATGTTTTTGGGTTTGTGCTATTTGAAGTTATAATTATTTTAAATATTCACCTCCCACCCAACTCTTGCCTGCGGCTCGAAGAAGTAGTGGCATACACAGAGGCTACACCCCAGTAAAACAGCCTCAGGAGACAACTTAAACCAGGTTAAGGGTGACTGATGGGCTTCAAACCCTTTGGTGAGTTGGGTGGGTTGTCTACCCCAAGTATGTGAAGACTTTCCAAGGCAGAATGGACCAATGAGAACAATTTGTTCTGATGGCCATGAGGGTGACCAAAGCAGGTGTTATAGAGTGCTTAGTGCTTGGTCAGACATCAGAGACACCAACGTCATCCACTGCAGACTAAGCCTTGTCCATCTTGACTTTTATCTTACCACTGGGCTCTGATGACTCTGGAAGAGAGAATGAGGCTGAGAACTTTGTGCAACTCTGCCTCACTTAAATCCAGTCCACATACACATCCTCCCTCCTTTAGCCCTTCCTGTAATGTCAGTGGTCCTCTTTGAACATGAAGGGTGAACAACAGCAATATTTAAAATATGAGCCCAGTCTGTGAATTCTCAGCACCACGTCCTCACTAAAATGAAGTCTCTTCCCTGGCACTGCTGTATTTCTGCCTCAGCATCCTATCTGGCCCCTTGAAGGATCCTGTCTTGTGCCTGTCTTTCATCTGAGCCTACTGGTCCTGCTTCAGATGCTGCTCTGGAGGCCTCCTAAGCTGAAAGCAAACAGAGCTGAGGCTAGGAACTAATTGGAGGAGATAGGAAGCTTGACATAGCGGTTGGTGTGTCAGTAGCTGATGGCTTCTGCTGGAACCGTCCTAGATGAGTAATTACTCTTTACATCGTTAGTCCTCCAATCTGTTGTTCCCCAACACAAGAGCCTGGGACGGTGAGGTTAGTGTGGGTTTCCAGTGCAGTGTCAGGAAAATAGAATATTGTGAGTGGGTGGTTGTTGTGTCCAAGCACATGGTCAGTGTGAGGGAGGGCAAAGGGACATTTGTAAGGAAAGGTTGGCCCTTGTTCTGCTTGGTCCTAAAGGGGAGAACTAGATACTGTGAGAAGAAATTGTGCCATGTTCATGAGTGGAGAATGTCCAGAAGAGAGCTGGGGTCTCATAATACTCTGATTCTACATATGGGAGGGACCTCAGAGACCACCTAGTCCAACACCCCCATTTTACAGACGGGAAAACTGAGGTCCAGAGAGATGAAGGGACTTCGATTTATAGGAGCCTAAATCTAGAGGGGAATATCCAGTCCCTCTCACTCATTTTCAGATGAGGGAACCAAAGGCTAATGCATTAACCTTATCCTCCTAGGACCTGAGCTGGAATCCCAGCTTGACCAAGACTTACTCATGGGTAAATTCTTTTACTTCTCTGAGCATCAGTTTCCTCCTCTGTCAAATGAGGAGCTTGGCTAAGGTGACCTCTCAGGCCCCTCCCAGCTTGAGATTGAAGATCCTGTGACCCTCATGACCAGTGGTGACATCCCATTTTGTGTCTTGGCTATTTTATCTCAATTTATGCAATAAGTGGATTAACCGGAGCCCAAATAAAGGGGCTCCTCATTTGGTGAGCTCGTCACACACCAGTATATGGAGCAGAGGCACATCCATTCAGGCAAATTTTTCAAGCACCTGCCAGGTACTGATTTGGAGCATCTTGCATAGGTAGGACACCAGGTGCAGGAGATAACATGGCCAAAAATTAGGTTGAACACCTATTTTGAGAAGCCTGTGCCAGTCTACTAGGAGGAAGCAAACATATCGATGGAGAAGAAATAAGAAGTATTTACAAAGCAAACATAATTTGGGGGGAGCAAAGAGGGGAACAACTGCCTGTGCCAGATGTTGCCAAGACTTTCTCTTGTACTGTCCATTCCTGCGGGCCCCTCAGCCAGGATTATGCATGATGATGTGGTGCCTGTCATTAATTATCACGACTTCTTCCTGTAGCTGGACCACATTCATGGCAGACTGTGGGATTTGGGCTGCAACTTTGCTACTTGTTGCTATGACTACAAACAGGCCCTTCTCTCCCCCCTCCCCTGCCATTTAATGGGAGATCTAGTCACTGGCCTGGCCCCATGGAAAGCTCTGGGTGAGAATCTCCCCTTTCTTCTATGTCTGGGATGTGGACAGCCTAGCCATGTGGTCTGGACCTGGTCCCACCCACCGTCTGAGCCAGGCTTGTGTTCGGAGTCTGGCTTTGCAATTTTCATGTACTTTCTCTCATGCAGTAAGAGTCCCTCCCCACCTCAGCCCTTTCCTGATGCCTCGTTGTGGCTCAGGGGTGACTCTGAATGGTAGATCTTAGGATCTTGGGTCTAGAACCAGAAGGCACTTTGAGGTCAGTTGAGTTCAAACCTCTGAAACTGAGACCCAGAGACATCAAGAGTCTTTATACAATCATAGGTCTATATCTGGAAGGTGCAGGCAGAGATTTCTTTCTTTTATAGATGGAAAAACAGATCCCCCACTGAGGGGACCCCCAATCCATTTATGTTTTGGAGTGTTGGATCAAAGATAATCCTCAAGGGAGGCCAACCCCCTCAGGTGTGCTTTATGCCTCACTACCCTGACTATGAGGTGCTGAGAAAGCCTGGCCTTTGTTTTTTCAGAGACATGGTGCTTCGAGCCTCATACATCAATTGTCCATTCTTTAGTCTTTCAGTCCCATCAGGGAGGCTGATGGTTTCAGTCCATCCCTTCAGCATCAGTACCTTGTAGGGCTCTCTACAAGGCCTGTGGGGGCTTTCACTTCTCATTCTCCCTTCCCAAGCCTCAGTCATCTTCAGGGGTTGCATTGGCCTCCATGTAACAGGTGTCACTTGGTCCCAATTGTTTCTCCTTCCCACGGATCCTTCTTGTTCTCGATGCCTTTCAGTTGTGGTGGGCTGTCTTTCCTTGGCAGAGTTATGGCCCTATCTATACTACCCCTGACATCTTTATTACAAACAGTTGGGGCTCTACGGAGAGAGTGGCAGCCACCCTTAATCACTCCATTATGCCGCCGTCCTTTTGTTATATATAGACTTTAATATGTCATATATTAGACAATGGGTCAGCAGAGAAGAGATGAAGGATTTAGGGCTGGAGCCATAAATTCAGTCCAGCTGTCAGAGATTAAAGGGAAAAACAAAGCAATATGGCATTGAGGAGGTGGGGGCGGGTGGGTCCTGTTCCTGAGTCCACACATGAATGTCATTATTGAGAAATAAATGCCCAGAGTGGCAGGCTCCAAGTCCTGCATGATAACAGGTACCCGCTTTTATTGTAATGGGACCAGAGGAACTGGGAGCAGGTGGGGAGGAAGACCAATAGAGGTGAAATTCACCTCCTTGGCAATTCCCAGGGCAATCTGCTAGAAATAGGCTCCACTTGACATCCCCCCTCCCCCCATCGCTCCTCTTCACCCACACTCCACATCAGTTGTTGTTGATAAATTTTTGGTTCGTTGATTCTCTGTCAAGGACATGGAAAGTCTAACCTTCTCCCTGAAGCAGGAGACTAAACAGGGCTGAGAAGGAACTTCCTTCCCTAAGGAGTCTCCAGTGCTTGAAATGGTTTGGGCTGGCACCTAAGGCAGGGGGATGGGTTAACTAACCTTAATTCTGAGGTCAGACAGCATTTGAAGATCATGTTTAGGCATAGACCAATGAGTGCTGGCCCTGAAATCAGGAAGACCTGAGTTCAAATCCAGCTCCAGACACTTACTATGTAACTTTAATCAAGTCACTTGCCTCAGTTTCCTCATCAGCAAAATACATAATAATACATAATATTGAGAAGCAAGTGAGATAATAATTGTAACGTGCTTAGCACAATGCCTGATGTGTAAGTACTATATAAATGCCAGCTATCATACTTAAAAATGATTAAAATTAATTTAATTTAAAATTTTAATTAAATTAACTTAATTTTTAAGTTAAAAATTAATTAAAAATTTTAAA
>CM053594.1:15125541-15147718 GCA_028646575.1 Pseudocheirus occidentalis
GCTATATATGCATATGAATACATATCTGAGCATGTGTGTATATGTGTATATAGAGGGTATAGGATGAATTAAATATGAAGGGATGATACTTTAAAAGGCGAAATTCTGAGGTGGGAGAGGACTAGAATGAGAGGAGACAGGGAGAGACAAAATGGGATTAATCATCCCATAGAGAAGAGGCAAGGGATAACAATTACAATTTTACTTTCAACTACTCTCATTGAAATTGTCTTAGGGAAGAAATGGCATAAACTCTAAACTGGGCATCATGCCACACAGAAAAGTAGGGGGCATGGGGATGAGAGGGGGGAGGAGAGAGGGGAGGACAGGGTCTGACAATCAGTAAACATACTACCAGAAAATAAGAGAGCAGAGCAGGGGAGGGGCTTTACAGTTGGATTGCTGTTTTAGGGTTGGGACAGGAGCAAGACGGGGAGAAAATGTGTAATTCAAAAATGTAATGAAAATGAATAATGTAAACAAGAAAACAAATTAAAAATAAATTAATAAAAAAGAGAAAAAAAGAAAAAACAAAAACAAAAACAAAATTATCTCCAGAGGAGCAAGTACTTCCAGATTAGTACAGCCCTTTGGTATTGGGTGCTCCTGAAAGACAAGGATGTGAGAATTTCTGAAGTTTGGCTAATTTTCCTAAATGTCACCCCATTCTTGGGTCCTAGGGGACCTGCAGAGGATAGGCACCCTGGGAGAAGGGAGGCAGAATATTATTTATAAAATATTCAGCCAGAGACACAAGCAGACTGGACTGACACTAAATCCCAGCAGGGACTGAAAAACAAGTGTGCAAAGAAACAAAAAGAACTGTGGCTTGGTCACAATTCCACCACAAACAATTTATTTCGACCCTGATCTGTTAAGTCCTTGTGTTGTTCCGTAGGCTAGAGGAGAAAGAGCCTTGAACCAACTTCAGTCATAGACTAGTCCTGGTCAGGTCCTTGTGCTAAGCAACTGTGTGAGTCTAGCAAATTACTACTGCTCTCTGGATGGACCTTGCTTTTCTCATCTGAAAAATGGCCCCATTGAACTAAACCCTAATCTCTACAGTCCCTTCCAGTCCTAAAGTCTACAATTCCACAATATCATCTCCTTTACTGTGAAGCAATGTGGTTTAATGAATTGAGTTGACCCTGGTGTCAGCATGGCCTGGATTCAAGATCCACCTCTGACAAATACTGGTCATTTGACCCTGGTCTTTTCACTTAACTCAGTGCCAATGTCACCTCTCTTAGACTATATTTTACAGAATAATGACCTGCATCAATAAATGAAGTGCCATCATCAGAGAGCTCCCTACAATGGTGGACCAAAGATGTATCTTGTGCCATGATCTTATGTTCTTATCTCCATCAACATTTATCACCATTTGACCCTTAAACTGTTGTTAAGCTTTTTCATGCCTGTTTCTTTACTTTTACAACTAGATAACAAATTCTTTAAGTGACAGAATTCCAGGGTTGGAAGGTATCATTTAGTCTAAGAAGTACCAGAAAGCAAATTCCACAATGATCATCCAGCCTTAACTGGAAGCCCTACAGAGAGAGGAAGTTTGCCACCTTCCTAGGCAGCTCACTCTACCTAGAGCAGTGGTTTTCAACCTTCCTAATGCCACAACCCTTTAATACTTGTTTGTGGGCGCATCTGCATGTGGGCAGACCCTCCTGGAGATGGATAGAGGAGTGGTGTCTTGGTTCCTAAGACCATCAGAAATATGTGTTTTCCTATGGTCTTAGGCGACCCCCATAAAAGGGATGTTCGAGCCCCAAAGGAGTCACAACCCACAGGTTGAGAACCGCTGACTTAGAGCCAACTCCAATCATTAAGTAGTCCTTTCCTGACATTGAGCCTAAATCTTCACCCATTTCTCCTAATTCTACCCTCCAGAGCCAAACAAAATGAGGTTAACCCATTCCATAGCCACCTGACAATGACTGATATGTCTTTCCAAGGTATTTTCTTATCAAATCACAAGGACTGTGTGCTAAGCTCCTTTCCTATCCCCATGATGACTGGGATGCTTCAACAGGCACAGAAAAATCAGCAAAAAGTGTTTGATGAATCACTATCCCTGTGACTTCCCAAAGCAAAACACCCTTCTCTGGCCACCATTGCTCCACAGGAGTAATTAGAATGCAAGCCTCTTGAGGACAGGGCTTAGCATGGTGCTGGCTACGTAATGGATGCCTTTTTATTCACTTAGCATGCTCAGCAATACAAAATGCTAGCGAAATCTACACCACAGTAGGACAAGGGTTAGGAGGGCATGAGTTTGGAGGGCAGGACCCATAAAGGAAGAGCCTGGGACCCTTGAGCCAGATCACAAACTGACTCAGATCTGCCTTAAGTCAAGGCACTCCATGGGAGCTAAAGCAAACAGAAATCGGGTTCCTAACAACAATAGTGATTCTGATGACATTTCAATGGCACTCTGCTTGGATTACCACATTTGATCCTCAAAGAGGCTTGTGGGATATGTAATAGAATTACTGTCTCCATTTTACAGATGAGTAAATGAATAAAATAAAGAGTTTATTAACAACTGACCATGATTCAAGCACAGTGCTAAGTTCTGGGGACACAGAAATAATTCGGTTTTGTTCTTGGGGACCTCACTATCAGGGGGTGGGAGTGGGGGAGACAACACATTGAAAACAATTCAGTGGAAAGGTAGATGGTGGGTCCAGTGGTCCTTAGGGTACAGCAGCAAAGCACATGGCGATTTATCTTCTTTACGTCCAATTTTTCTGTTAATAAAATCCTATCTGTTTCCAATGTTGAACTGTTTTACCATGCCAAGGATTTTGGTAGGAATTTTATTTTCTGGGTCCTTAGTATCTATGATTGTAAATGGCTGTAGGAGTGGGGCCAGTAGTCTGGGGGTGCTGCTGTTCTTAGAATCTTAGGGACATGGTCCTGCACTGTCTCCTTTGGGATCTGAAGAGAGGTGGTGGTTGAGGTGGTGGTAGTGGTAGCTTCATCCACCTGGCACTTACACCTCCTGTCTCACCCCCCTGGGTCTCTTGCCTGTCCCAGAAATGACAGTTGGGCATCAGTTGGTGCTGCTGGTGGCTGAAAAGGTGGATCCTGTGACTCCCCTGGATGGCAGCCTTGATAGCCAGGATAGAAGCAGAGCCAGAGGGTCTGAGGGGAAGGAGGGCTGCTGTCCCCAAGGCTCTTTGGACTACCTACTGCTTAGGGCCCTTCTCCACAGGGCTGTTCCCCCAGAGCACCTGGCACAGGGTAAGTGCTTTTAATAAATGTTTATTGACTATCTGATCTCCCTCTCCATGAACACTGCCTTGTAATTAAGAAAAAAAATTAAAACCCCCAAAACAGTGATTCCAGGTGACCAGAATACATCCAGTTCTCTCCTAGGTTCAAGCTTCCTATTTTCCAGATAAAGGATGTTAAACCCAGAGAGGAGCAGAGTTTTTTAACACTTGGATGGCACCATAGAGGTCATGGAGCCTAACCCCCTCTTTTTTCAGATCAGTATATTGAGGCAGGGGAAGGGTAAAGTGCCTTGCCAAAGATCAGCTAAGTGGTATCTGAGAAAAGACTTGAATCCAGATCCTCTGACTTTAGGACACACAGCTGGGGACCCAGGCCCCCAACACCAAGTTCAAGGTCTATTCTTTAACAGGCACGTGATTATAAGCTGTTGGGTAGTACAGTGGGTAGAGCACTCAACTTGCTGCCAAGAAGACCTGAGTTCGAATCCTCCCTAATTAACTGTATGAATCTGGGCAAATCCATCACCTCTGTCTGCCTTAATTTCCTCATCTGTAAAACTGGGACAAAATAACGCCCACTTCCCTACGTTGTTTTGAACATAAAAGGAGATAAATTTCAAAGCATTTTTCAAACTTGTAAGATCTATGTCCCTGCTAGTTACAATAAACACTTATTATTGTTTATTGTTCAGTCTTTTTCAGTCGTGTATGACTCTTCATGACCTGATCTGGGGTTTCCTTGGCAGAGATACTGGAATGTTTTGCCGTTTCCTATTCCAGCTCACTTTACAGATGAGGAAATTCAGGCAAACAGGGTAAAGTGACTTGCCCAGGGTCACACAACTAGGAGGACTGATTGGAACTCAGGTCTTCGTGACTCCAGGTCCAGCTCTCTACCCCTTATGCCCTCTAACTGCCCCCACTCATCATCATCATCATCATCATCATCATCATCAGTATAAGCACCACAAGACCAAGGACGAAGTCTCCTTCTTTGGGGATGCCTGCTGCTCTCCCCATTACAGCAACTCAAGCAGGGCTCAGTCAGGGGCCTGAGTGATGGCTCAGCTGACAGTCAGAGCTGCAGTCCTTCCTGAGATGCTCCCTAGAGGCACCGGGAAAGCTGGCCAGATGTGCTGGCACTAAAACTGACTTTTACACGTCCTCTGAGCTACATCTCCCCGGTTAAAAGACGGACTACGTAAATAGATCGTGTCCAGAAAACGAGGCAGTATGGGGTTAGAGAGAGCCCTGAGCTTGGAATCAGGACATCTGGGAACCAGGGGCTGGCTTCATACCTTTTCAGTTAGGTCACAATGTCTCAGTTTCCCCAACTGTAAAACAGGGAAGCTGACAAATATGCACCTGGCCAGCTTACAGATGAGACGTCACAGAGAAAGGGCATAAGTCTGGCTGAGCTGTGTGACCCTAAACAAGTCATTGCCTTTCTCTGGGCCCCAGTGTAACATGGATTTCTCCGTCTGGCCCTGAAGACATATGATTCCAGGAGGCTGGTAACACTGAAACATCCTCTTGGCAAAATCCAACCAAATGTGAATCACAGGAAACACTAAATTGGCCAGATCTTTCCCAGAATCCTAGAATTAGCCAGGGCCTGGCCCCTAAAATGTCCCCATTAAGTGGCTGTCCAGCCTTGACGCCCTCCAAGGAGGGGAGACCTACTCGCTATAGTATTAACCTTACTACCAAGCTTTCAAGAGAATTCCATGAATTCATGAACAATCCCAGTGTGGGAATTTCATCCACTGAGAAAGATCACCTCCTCCCAATCTATGACTTAACAGATAAGGCTTCAGAGGTTGCTTGAAGCACAGTCACATACTTACTAAGAGTCTGAGGCAGGATTCCAACCCAGGGCCCCCTGACTCCAAGTGAGGACTCATATTCAATGTCTTACTGGACCTACACCACGGCTTCTCCTCCTATTTGGTGCCATGGACTGAAGAGCCCATTGCCACCTCTCTGGCACCCCGGTGAAACCTAGAGACCTCTTCTCAGGCCATTTAAAAATTCAGAATAGGAAGAAGTGCTCAATGTCAGTTATAGGTCAGTGAGAATAAAGATGTCATTCTTTCTTATTTGTTTCCATCCCTTGAAATCTATTGATGGACCTGCTGATTAATAAATCCTGATCTTCATTCTTAAAATCTCAATGATGCTGATGCCAATAAACACAAGAGGAGGTGGGTACAGTGAGTAAAGTGCAAGATGTGTGGTCAGGAAGGCCTGGGTTTGAGTCCTGCCATTGATACTAACTTTGCTGGGTGAGCTAGTTACTGAGCCTCAGACAACTCTTTAAGACTACAAGATATAATAGGGAGGTTATTACACACACACACAAACCCAAAATCCTTTTTCTTTGATGTAGTGATGACATGCAGCTGGCACAGTGGATAGGGAGCCAGCCTAGGAGTCAGGAAGACCTGAGTTGAGTTCAGTTCTACCTATTTCACAGAAAAGGAAATTGAGGCTTTGTGGGGCTAAGAAATCTGACCAAGCCCACACAGATGACTTGTGCGATCAAGGAGAGGGGAGGTCATAGACAGCTCATGAGTCTAAATCTGATAGGGACCCGGGGGAGGGGGAGTATCTAGCCCAACCCTGTCACTTTATAGATGACAAAACTGAGTCTTCCAGACGTGAAGTAATTTGTCCAACTTAGTGTCTTAGGCCGTTGTCTGATTAGTAACTTAAGAACCATTCGATTGTGAGCTCCTTGAGGGCAGGGACTGTCTTTTGTCTCCTTTTGTACCACCAGTGCTTAGCACAATGCCTGGCACATAGGAGGGACTTAATAAATGTTTGTTGACTGACTGATGATTAGGACTCTAAGCTACCAAGCAGACATGATGGCTATGGCTAGTGGTTCCCTACAATAATAAAATCCCAAGCCCATTCTCAACCATAGTAATACAATAAGAAGCATGCTTCCATACTGTTTTTAGGTTAACAAAGCAAGTTAACAGTGTATAAATAAGGAAATGCAGGGTCAGGACCTTTCCAGGGTGACACAGACAGTGAGAGGCTAAGCCTCTTCTTGTCCCCAAACCTGCTGCCTGCACCTAGAGGGAGAAGAAGTAGGGAGCCCTTTGGGAAGCAAGAAAAGAGCAGGGTTCATATTTCCCACTTCAAAGGTCTATGGGAAAGAAAAGGGAAGAGCCACATTATCTCTCACCACCCTGAAGGAGATGAAGGACCTCCCTTGGAAAAAGCTCCCTCCGCCCGACTTTGAGCTGTTTTCCATTCACATCACCTTTCATTCTGCTCCTCTAAATGACACAACACCAGGGATCGCTACCAGTCTGAGGGATGCCTGGCTCCAAATGGCCAAGCTGCTTTTTCATCCCAGCCACTAAAGAGCTGAACCCCCATTCTCAGAGTGAGAATTGCCAAGCTCCCCTTCCACCCCTAGTCATCCAGCCCCAGTGAACTGGAAAGGTGGGATTCCCAACACTCAGTTGACAGCAGGGTGGAGAAAATCAGACCTGAGATACAGGCTCACTTGCTTTCTGTACCGTCATCCATCAAGACTTGTACCCCACCAAAGGAGATGCCATCTTTCAAAAAAGAAGAAAATCCACTGGGTCCTAGATTCAGAGATGGCACCAACCCCATCATTTCCAGGGGGAACCTCTCCGGGTCCCCAGTGACTGTGGATGGTGCTGTGCTTTCCTGGAAGGCAATGCTGCTTAGTGAATGGAATCAGGAAAACCTGGGTTCACATGAGTGCCATCTCTGACACTTACTAGCTGTGCAACCGTGGGCAAAGTTCCTTCTCCCCTCCCCCCGTCCTACTTAGCCTCAATTTTCTTTTCTATGAAATGGGTAGAATGAGGCTTTGCAGATCCTACCTCCAGAATTGTTGCAAGGCTCAAATGAAACAACATTTTCAAAGAACATTGTAAAAGTTAAAGTGTTACTTACACATCAGTCATTTGTATTATCATGGAGCCATGTAACAATGGCCTCAGACATTGGTGAATGGCCAACTGAAGTTGACCAGTACCCATGAAGAGGTGCATGCTGGGACAGGAGCTCCACTAGTGCCCTTGCCTTATTGGGAGGGGGTGAGGAGGCTCCCCAGCATGTTGCCTGAACCCCCAAGGGCAAACTTATGAGAGTTCTGGACAAAAAGTTCACCAGACAGGCTGGCATGGGCAAGGTATGAAACGTATCAATGGACAGAACTCCAGAATCTATGAGATCATGGATCCCTTAACTTGCTTGCATATTATTACTCCAATGATAACATCATTGCTATTATTCAAAAGGAGAATTTGAGTGCTAATAACAATAATAGTTTTTATAATTATCACTATTTGCAGTATGGGCAGCTAGGTGGCACAGTGGATAAAGTGCTGGGCCTGGAGTCAGGAAGACCTGAGTTCAAATCCTGTCTCTAACACTTACTAGCTGTGTGACCCTAGTCATATAACTTTAATCTGCCTTAGTTTTCTCATCTGTAGAACGGGGATAATAATTATTCCTCCTTCCCAGGGTAATCATGAGAATCACACAAGACAATATTTGTAAGGAGCTTTGCAAAGTACCAATGCCAGCTTCTAGCTGTCTGTATGCCATTTCCAATCCCCTTCCTGCTGTGCCTTCCACCTAAAAAAGCCGAATCTCCTGTTCCCTTCCTCCTCACTCCCTCACCACCACAAGCTCTCCTTGGTGGTCAGGCCTTGGAGTTCCTTCTTGGGATTTCACTTGTTGTCCGGCTGTTTCTCAGTTGTGTTCAACTTTTCATGATCCCATTTGGACTTTTTTTTAGCAAAGATCCTAGAAGAGTTTAACATTTCCATCTCTGGCTCATTTTTCAGATGAGGAAACTGAAGCAAACAGGTTTATGTGACTTGCCCAGCGTCACACAGCTGATAAGTGTCTGAATCCAGATTTGAACTCAGGTCCTCCTGATTCTATCCACTGTGCCATCTAACTTCCCCATCGGGCTTCCACAGCAAGCCAGCCAGGTGCCTAAGAGAATGAGAGTATCACATGACACATTTTTCCCCCAAAAGAAAACCTGATTAATAGAAGGAATCCTTAATCTATTTCAGGATGCTCTGTTATGACAGTGAACAAAGACATTAATATATGACTCTCAAATACTTAATAGCTGATTATAAAGCAACTGATTATGAAACGCGCCAGAGCGGGGTTTAGAGGGAGTAAATCAGTCACACCCGTCTCCAGAGCTAGACGTGGCATCTCTTAAAATAATGTATTGGGGGGAGGCATTTGCATAATCCTTCCTGGTGAAATATTGACAAATGTGACTTTCCCTTCAACTGTAACAGAGTCGTTCCCGGGAGGGCCATAGATGAGTGAGAGAAAAGACGATGCTCAGGGACCCCGAGCCCTCAGAAGCCTCCCTATACGCCTGCCCTGGGATCCTGGGGACTGTGGCCACTGACACAGTCTGGAGATTTCCCTACTGAAGGCCTTTCCTTTCCCTCGCCATGCTGGTGGCGGACCAAGTCCAGATATGGCAGCAACATAATCAGTAGGCCCAGCATGAAGACATGGCCTTGCTTCTGTGGCTCAGGATAGAAACCCAGGTGTTCCAAAGGGTCAAAGCTGGAGATGGCCCCACGGATCATCTAACTTGGCCTCCTCGTCTTACAGAGAAGAAAACTGAGGTCCAGAGATGAGGTCACAGACAGTTAGGGGAAGTGCCAGGAAGAGGAAAATGGGTTCTCTCCACGTAACCTCACTGCTGCCATGGCCAGATACCCAGGGCTTACTTCTGCCCTTCCATTCTGTCCATTTCATGACTAGACCTGAGTCAGTTAGTCAGTCAAATAGCATTTCTTAAGCACCTATTATTTACCAGGAACAATACAAAGTATGAGGATTTATAAAAAGGCAAAAGCAGTTTCTGTCCTCAAGGAGCTTCCAAACTAATGGGGGAGAAAACATGAAAAAAGCTATGAGCAAACAAGATAGAAACAGGACCAAGATGGGAGTGAGGTAGTCTTAGAAAGAGGGCACCAAGATTACAAAGGACTGGGAAAGGCTTCTTGAAGAAAATGGACTTTGGTCGAGACTTAACAGAAGTCAAGAGACAGAGATGGGAAGGTAGAATGTTCCAGACATGGCAGATGGCCATTGAAAGTGTATGGAGGCAGCCTAGCCATGCCAGATCACAAACTGTATTATAAAGCAGCAGTCATCTGTTATTGGCTACAAAACAGAGGGGTGGATCAATGGAATAGATTAAGCACACAATACACAGTAGTAAATGGCCATAGTAGCCTAGTGTTCGATAAACCCAAAGACCCCAGTTATTGGAACAAGAACTCTCTGTTTGACAGAAAATTCTGGGAAAACTGGAAAACAATATGGCAGAAACTGGGTATAGACCAACATCTTACACCATATACCAAGATAAGATCAAAATAGGTACATGATTTAAAAATAAAGGATGGTATTGTAAGCAAATTAGGAGAGAAAGGAATAGTTTACCTGTCAGAGCCATGCAAGAGGGAAGAATTTATGGCCAAACAAGAGATAAAGAGCATTACATAAAGTAAAATGGATAACTCTGATTATATTTTTTTTAAATTTGCACAAATGAAATCAATGTAACCAAGATTAGAAGGAAAGTAGAAAGTTGAGAGACAATTTTTACAGCAAGTATCTCTGATAAAGGCCTTGTTTTTCAAATATATAGAAAACTGAGTCAAATTTATAAGACTACAAGTCATTCCTTAACTGATAAATTGGCAAAGGATATGAACAGGCAATTTTAAGACAAAGAAATCAAAGCTATTTATAGTCAAGTGAAAAGATGCTCTAAATCACTTATTGATTAGAGAAATACAAATTAAAACAACTCTTAGGGCACTACCTCACACCTATCAGTTTGGCTAATATGACAGAAAAGGAAAATGCAAATATTGGAGGAGATATAGAAAAATTGGGACACAAATGCACTGTTGGTGGAGTTGTGAACTGATCCAATCACTCTGGAGAGCAATTTGGAACTATGCCCAAAGGGCTATAAAACTGCATACCCTTTGATCCAGCAACACCTACTAGGTATTGACCATATAAGACTAGTAGGTCTGTATCCCAAAGAGATCCCCCAAAAAAAAGTGGGGAGGGAGGAACTATTTGTACAAAAATATCTGTAGCAGCTGTTTTTGTGGTGGCAAAGACTCAGACATTGAAGGGATGGATGCTCATCAGTTGGAGAATAACTGAACAAGTTGTGGTCTGTGATTGTGATGGAAGATTAATGTGTTACGAGAAATGATAAGTAGGCTAATTCCAGAAAAATCTGGAAAGATTCACATGAACTGATGCAAAGTGAAATGAGCAGAACCAGAAGAACATTGTACACAGTAACAGCAAGATTGTAACGATGATCAGCTGTGATATTGACTTAGCTCTTCTCAGCAATACAATGATCCAAGACAATTACAAAGGACCCATGACGGAAAAGGCTATCTTTTACAGAGAAAAAAGTAATGGAGCCTGAATGCAGATTGAAGCAGACTATTTTTTCACTTTGTTTATTTTTTTCATGGTTTTTTAATGTCCAAATACGACTAATATTTTGAATTACTTATGTCAAATTGCTTACCATCTCAGGGATGGAGGAGGTGAAGGGAGGGAAAAAATTTGAACATCAAAAAACTTTTTTTAAATGAATGTTAAAAATTTGTCTTTACGTGTAATTGGAAAAAAATAATTTTTATAAGAAAAGAATGAAATTCTTGGAGTCAGGAGATGGTGTCCAGCTTGAGTAACAGTGTGGAGATCACACTAATTGCCCTTTTCTCTGGACTCCTGGGACACTCAAAGAATCTGCCCTCAGATTCCCAGCTCCTTTAGGACAAAAATTATCCTCTTTTTGCTTCTCCAGTGCTCAATACAGAGCCTGGGATATAGTTTATTGACAATGTTTATTGTCTGATTTTGAAATCAATGCCCTAAAATACACATTACCTCAGACTGTTCTTGTCTTTGTAAATCTTAATTCTTCCTCAGGATTTGAATTTCAGGGGCAGTAACTGCATCTTCTCCATATGTCGGCTCTCTGACAACGTACAGCAAAGGAACTGGGCTCACAGTAGGTGCTTAGCACTATGTCCTAATTTTGGCAGGTTCATCAACAGGAAAAGGAAGGCAGCATAGAGTAAGTATAAAAAGGATTCAAGACACTGAGCATCAGGAATCCTGGGCTCTCGTCCTAGCCAAATGATACTGGGCAAGTCAACCACCCCTTTAGGGGTCTCTTGGGTTGCTCCTCTGTAAAATGAAGGGATCAGATTAGACAAATCCCTAAGGTCCCTCCAAGACCCGCAGCTCTGACATTCCCTGTTCTGAGGTCCCTCCCAGCTCTGACATCCCCTGTTCTAAGGCCCCTCCCACCTCTGACATCCCCTGGTCTGAGGCCCCTCCCAGCTTTGACATTCAACATAATGTTGTAGAATGAATTCCAAACTCAACATCAGGAGCACCTGGGTTCAATCCTGCCTCTGATAGTTTTCACTGTGTGACTCTGGATTAGTAACTTCACCTCTCTTAATTTTCTTATCTGCACAGGGGAAATAAATAGCGCCTGTCCCCCGCCCCCCATATAGTATGGTTATATAGGCCAAACACAGGATCTTAGAGCTGGAAGGGCTCGCAGACAGCCAATTCCACTTCTTTATGTCACCAAGAAGACTGAGAGAGGGGAACATCCCCTTCCAAGGTTCTGCAGGCAGGGGCGGGTAACAGGCCTGGGATGGGAATGCCACCTCTTACTCCAGGTCCTGGGTTCTTTCCAATGACCCCGTCAGCCTCCATGGCCTCCTCCTCAAAGGTCTCGAGGCACTGCAATCAGCTCAGAGTTGAAATACCAAACCTGGGAAGTACTGCATCTGCCCTCATGGATAGACACTGCTGCAGGCCATCTGCAAGGGCACTCATGGCTGGTCTACTCATGAAAGCCATCAGGAATGAATAACAACATTTGCATGGCGCATAAACGTCTGCCAAGCACTTGACATAGATTATCTCATCTGAGGGAGGTTGGCATCACTGGTATCATGCTCCCTAGTTTATGAGAATGAAGAAGCAGGCTTAGATGTGGTCAATGACCTGCCCGGGTGCCCCAAAGCCAGTGAGAGTCAGAGGTGAAACTGGAACCCAGGTTCTCCTGATGTCAGAACCAACCCTCTACCCACCAGGCCAAGGGAAGGCCCCATGTCCTTGTCTTGTCCTATCCAGAGGGAGAGCAGAGATTATTATCTGAGAGAATCAGAATTATCTCTCTCTGAGTAAAAGAAGCATCCCTCTCCATCTGCACCTTGCTTGAGGCTGAGAGAAAAGCAAAGCTCCCAAAATTGGCTTTTTCATCTCGGAGCCAACACATACAGGCTGTGAAATCTTGCCAGGACAGGCTGCCAGGTACAGAGGGTAGAAAGGAGAAATGGGGCCCTTCACTCCAAGAATTCTCTTTCCCTTCCAATTGAGCCAACTTGAAGAATTAACCCAACATCAAACAAAAGCCTTGGATAAAGCAGGGAATATGGTGGCATTTAAAAAATAAATTATTTAATAGATTTAGGGCTAGGAATCAGAGGACTTGGCGTCTAGTTCGAACTGGGGCCCGTTAGACCTTTACTCTGGGCCTAAAGTTTAAAAAAGAGGACTTTGGCCTTAATGATCTCTTCTGGCCCTCCTACCTCCAATCCTTTGATTTTATTTCCCTCCTAATTGCAGTAGACAATAATGTATTATTGAGCCTTCTTTCAGGCATAATTAAGACAGAGTCATAAATCTTGAGGTGGGAGGGACCTTGTAAACCATCTTGCCCAACTCCATTTTATAGATGAAGAAAATGAGACCTAGAGAGGTTGACACTTCTCCAAACTCACAGAGAGAGTCAACAGAAGAGCTAGAATTTGAATTCAGGTCCTCTGACTTTCAGTCCAATATCCTTTGTACCATATCACACTGGTGGAAGTTTGGCCAGGGGGTAATGATGGTGAACCAATAATAAATAACTCAGAAATGAACAATGACAGACAATGGATATGAAATAGCAGTTTTCAGTAGAAGAAATCAAAGCTATTTATATACATTTTATATTTATATTTATTTATTAAAATATTTTTATATTTTTATATACATAAATTTTATACATAAAATTTATATATATAATTTTTATATCTATAAAACATATTTACATTTTATATAAATATAAATATAAATATATTTTATATTAAAATGCTCTAAATCACTACTGATTAGAGAAACGAAAAATAAAATAACTCTGAGATACTACCTCACACCTATCATATTGGCTAATATGACAGAAAGAAGAAATGACAAATTTGGGAGGAGATGTGAGAAAATTGGGACATTACTGCATTGTTGGTGGAGTTGTTAGCTGATCCAATCATTCTAAAGAACAATTTGGAACTATACACAAAGGGCCATAAAATAGGACATACCCTTTGACCAAGCAATATCGCTACTATGTCTGTATCCAAAGAGATCAAATAAAAAGGATCTATAGGTACAAAAAATATTCATAGCAGCTCTTTTTGTGGTGGCAAAGACTTGGAAATTGAGGGGAGGCCCATCAATTGGGGAATGGCTAAACAAGTTGTGGTATATGATTGAGATGGAGTAATATTGTGCCATAAAAAGTGATGAGCAGGCAGACTTCAGAAAAACCTGGGAAGACTTATACAAGCTGATGCTGAGTGAAGTGAGCAGAACCAGGAGACCATTGAACACAGTAACAACAACATTGTGTGATGATCAACTGTAAAAGACTTAGCTCTTCTCAACAACACAAATGATCTAAGTCAGTTCCAAAGGATTTATGATGAAAAATGCTATCTGCCTCCAGAGAAAGAACTAAGAGAGTCTGAATGAAGATTGAAATGTATCATTTTTCACTTTATCATTCTTGGATGTTGTTTTGTTTTTGTAACATGACTAATATGGAAATAAGCTTTGCATGATTTCACATGTACAACTGATATCACATTTCTTACCTTCACAATGAGTGGAGAAGGGGACAGAGGAAAAAAATTCAGAACTCAATTTTTTAAAATGTCAAAATAAATAATAAAATCTTAAAATGATGACAGAATTTTAGAGTTGGAAGGGACTCGGCAGTTGAGTCCAACCCAAACTTGAAAAAGACTCCCTGTGGCATGATTCCCCACAAATGGACAACAAGTCTTTACTGGCATTTTAGAAGAAGTAAATACAATTGAAGGAGGCATTCTTCACACTTCATGGGGCACTGA
Source organism: Pseudocheirus occidentalis (assembly GCA_028646575.1). Classification (NCBI taxonomy): domain Eukaryota; kingdom Metazoa; phylum Chordata; class Mammalia; order Diprotodontia; family Pseudocheiridae; genus Pseudocheirus; species Pseudocheirus occidentalis. Next base: position 15,140,078 of record CM053594.1, read on the forward strand.
TGACCACAAAGTCTCCAATGGTCCAGAATGCCTATCTTTCTTGACCAATAAATGGCATTTTCCATTTTCCATTTCACCTTTGTCTGATTCCCCTCTAAGTTAACCCATTTATTTCAATCAACTTCCACTTCTAATGCTGAGAACAAAGTGTGGTGTTAAAAGTAATGCCTTTAACCAACAGAGAGAAATAAAATTATTACTTATGACTTTGTTTCATAGGTTACCAAGAACAGATAATCAATACCATGTGGTTGAGTTAATCACTCAGAAAAAAAAAGCCAGCCTAACTATCCACACAAGAAAAACCAAGAGGATGATAAATGCCTACTAAACAAACCATGATATGCACTTTGATGGACAGCCTGTAGAGCTTATGTATTAGTACATGTATCTTGGAAAATATGAAAAATAAATAATAAATGGGACCCAGAAAATATCAGGAGTAAAAGAAGGTTGGATTTCCTTTGGGAAACTGTATAATGCTTTAAATGATACCAAACTTCTCCCTGGAACAAGGTTCATCTTTTTAACACCATATTCTATCAATATTACTGTAGGACGGCAAGTCATAGTACACAATGGCCTCTGAAGAATTAATAATGTGCATCACCCAAAGGGGGGATGAAAAGGCACCTGGTTGGCATGAGCAGCCTGCTACCCATTACAAGCAAGGAACTGTGAAGGAGTGAAGGATGTTATTGAAGGTGTTAGGTGACGCAGTGTATAGAGTGTCAAGCTTGGAATCAGAAAGACCTAAGTTCAGATCTATCTTCAGATGTCAGCTATATGCCCTTGGATCAGTCATTTTACCACTGTTTGCCTCAGTTTCCCCAACTGTAAAATGTGTATAAGAATATCCCCAACCCCTAGGGTTGTTGTGAGAGTCAAATGAGATAATGTTTGTGAAGTGCTTAGCACAGTACCTGGCACATAGTGGAAGTTATTTTTTAAAAAACACCAGCTATTGGCTATTATTATCATCAAAGCAATATATAAGTCAAAAAGAAGAGGTGGACAAGTGACGAGAGTTAGGGGTTAGCCAATGGGTCGTACATGTATCCCACTGGTAATCTCACAGGTGTCCAAAACAGAAAAACTGGAGAAGGTCCCAAGCATGGTGGGTAGTGCCCTGTGGGGAACCAGTGAGAAGACACGGATGAGAGGCATGGAGAATGAGCAGGTATGGATGGGCTGTGATCTGCAAGGAGGTCTCTTTCTGACTCACTGGTGTCTTTCCAGTGTCTACCTACCACTGATTCATGCAGTAGGTGCTAAATAATTGTTTCTTCATTGATTGATCAAATGCCATTTCTCCTCCCCTCACCCACTGAAGACTTGCCCAAGAATGAACAACATACGCAGGAGGTCTCCAGAAGCATCCTGAGAGGGTGCAGCCCCCCTGGACTGAGTGCAGGGGCTCCCACATGAGTCAACTCCTCATTCCCCACAAGGCTAACAATGTTCTACTCTATGCTCAGGACATCTGCCTAGCACACCTGAAAAGTTCCTTCACCAGTGGGATGCTGGGAAGACATTGGCATCCACTCCCAATAAAGAAGGCAACAGACCCAAACAGGACCCCAAGCCCTGATTAAATGGGAGAAGAAGAAAAAGTAAAAAGTATCTTTCTGACACAAGCTTCTAAGAGACATGCTTCTGACATAAGCTTCTCAAGGTTCCTAAGAGACACAGAGCAGCTACAGAAGCACCCCATACACCACTGGTGCTTAATAAATGCTTGCCAGATTGGATCAAGACCAGGAAGGGGGCTTACCTTTACATGCCCCTGCTGCTCCAAGGTGATAAATAGCTGCCAACACCCGCCAAATGGCCCGCTGCTCACTTGCAGTGATGCCCAGCATCTCCATTGCTCCTTGGAGGTGAGAGAATGCCACTGTGGCCTTCTGCTTCTCTTCAGGCTGGGAGGGTCAGAAAGGGAAAGGGAAGGAGTCAGAAACACTGACAAGCAAAGCACCTGGGGGAGAGCCCTGAGAGTCAATTGGGGGCTCCATCTTAGGGAGTTCCAGCTTCTCCTTTCTGATGCTGCTCAAGCTCCCCAAAGCCCCTCTCTACTATTCTGCCCCCCTCTCCTATCCCTCCTCCCCACCACTGCCCAGAGAATCTTTTTTTTGGAGGGGAGAAGGCAGGGCAGTTGGGGTTAAGTGATTTGCCCAAGGTCACATAGCTAGACCTCAAGTGTCTGAGGTCAGATTTGAACTCAGGTCCTCCTGAATTCAGGGTGTGTACTCTACTCACTGCACCACCCAGCTGTTCTACCCAGAGAATCTTTCTAATGCGCTACCCTGACTGTGTCTCTGCTGTCCTCAAGAGCCTTTACTGGCTCACCATTGCCTTAGATCCTCTGACTCTATCTCCATTCCTGGAGTGTCTGTCTTATTCAAATCCCTCTTAGCAACCCTGATTTCCTTGGAAGCAGTGAGTTAATGCATTAGAAGCCATGAGTTTGGGGGCAGCTAGGTGATGCAGTGAATAGAGCACCGGCCCTTGAGTCAGGAGGAACTGAGTTCAAATCTGACCTCAGATACTTGACACACTTACTAGCCGTGTGACTTTGTGCAAGTCACTCAACCCCAATTGCCCCGCCCTCCCCCTCCAAAAAAAAAAAGTCTTGAATTTGAATCTACCTCAGGCACTTATCAGCCAAGTGACCCTGTGCACAATGCCTGACTCGGTTTCCCTATTTGTAAAATGGAGATAATAATCACCTACCTCCCAATGTGGTTGTGAACATCAAATAAGGTAATAGATCTAAAAATGCTTTGCAAAGCTTAAAGTAGTGTATAGAGGCTAAGCCAGTTACTTCAAGGATCGCCTTCTAATGAAATCTCCCCCTTCTGCTTCTACTTCCTTTCAAAGTGATATGATACCAATTTGGTACACACACACACACACACACACACACACACACACACACATTCACTACGTCCCTGAAAAAAATTGTAAGTTCCTTGAGGGCAGGGATTGGTTCATTTTTCCCTATGTAGTATCTAGCAAAAATGCATAGCATATAGTAGGCACTTAATAAATGCATGTTATTCCATTGAGAGATTTTTTTAAGCTGCATTTGCAGACCCTGCCATCGAAGGCCCTCCAAAATGTGTCACCAACTCTGCTTTCCCAGTCTTTTCTTGGGCACTTCCCACCCACATACCCACTGCAGGTTCTAGGCAGGATAAAGAACTGCTCTTTTCTCCCCCTCCTTTCTCACATCTCTGGAGCCTAGCTCTTGCCACCAGCCATGCCTAGAATTCTGCCTCCTTCAGGAAGCCTTCCCTACCTCCTCCTCTTTGCCATGAAAGTAATCTCACCCACCTTACATGTCCCCAACACTGAGCTGGGAACTCTGGGTGCGCATAGCTCACTCCCACTCCTGCCAGGCTTGTTTGGGTAGGCATGTCTTTACTAAGAAGTAAACACTTTAAAAACAGACTCAGTCTTCTGTCTGAGTAAGCCCAGAACCTAGCACAGGGCCTGGAAAATAGCATGCATTTAATAAATGTTGGTGACATTGAATTATTGCACCAGACCCTGACCCAAATGATCCAAAAATTATTTCTGTTCCACTGGGGAGTATGCAAGAATGTTTGCCCAGACTAACCTAACCATTTCAATTTGGTTTCTATTAATATTAAAATCAGTATGTATCACCTGGAGATGGAGGAAATAGGACTGGGGTAGAGAGCAGTGAGGTGGGGAGGGGAGACCCTGAAAGGGCCTGGGCTTGGACCCCAGCTATACCACCCTCAAACTGGGCCCCTTCCACCTCTGATATTCCCTGTTTGAAGACCCCTTCCACCCCTGACATCTCTTGTTCTAAGGCCCCTCCCACCTCTGACATCCCCTGTTCTGAGGTCCCTCCCACCTCTCACATCCCCTGTTCTGAGGTCCCTCCCATCCCTGACATTCCTTGTTCTGAAGCCCCTCCCAGTTCTGACATCCCTTATTCTAAGACTCCTCCTGCCCCTGACATTCCCTGTTCTAAAGTCTGGCCCTGCTTTAATGACATATGAGTTTACTGGAAGGAATTGGATCCATCCCACTGACAGATTTTCCTCTTCCTTATGCCTTTCTCTGAGCCCTGGCCTGAGTCAGGGTATCTGGATTCCCAGCCCTCTGAGCTACATTGCCATCTCTCTCCCTCACTAGTGACATGATGTGACCCTTGGCTCGGATGGTCTCTGTGGCTAGACACTAAGGTTGGACAGCAGCAAGTCTCCCAACAGATGGGAGCAGGATGGTCTGAGGCAACAGAGGCAGGACCAGTGGAGCAGACAGGCCCTGGCCACTCTGGGGTTGTTTGGCAGCCAGGGGACAAGTCCTCCTTGTGGACAGTTTTTTCCAACCAATGAGAGACTCACAGGGCCCATCAGCCAACCAGCAAAAGAAAAACCAAACAATCCTGCAACACGGACTGATTCACCATGGAAGCATTTCAATTAATAGCCAAGGCCTGCGCCGATGATCTATCATTTTCCTGGGACACCTGGGGAACACAAAAACCCCTAGCAACCACGAGCTCAGCCTGGCAACCCCCGCTCCCCCAGGCTTGGGGAGGGGGGCCACCGAGAAGCCTGCTTCCTGCCAACCTGCTCTTGGTTATTTATGAGATTTGGAAACACCGGAGAAAGGACGCCACAAGGACAGAGGGAACAGGATATTGCTTACAGCCCCCATTGTCAGCTGTGAGCATCACACTGAAAATTATGGGCAGACCCCATCATCAGCCACCTTCCTTCTTCATGACTTTCTAGGGAAGAAAGAAAGGAGAAAACTCAAGCAAGCCCCCCTTTGCTTCTCCTCCCTTCCCTGAGTGGTGGGGAGAGCATTAAGGGTTGTTGTACTCCCCTTCATTTTTGTTCTCTCCCCTAGACAGCTGGAGGGTTGTACTAGATGGCCCCCTCAGCCCTAAATCTATGAACCTACATTCTTGACTTTGGAGTTCCTGAGTTTTTGAAAAAGACCCCCCCCCCTGAAATTAACTAGGATGCTTTCTGGATATTTAAAATCCATTGAGCTTCAAAACGTTCAGGTTGGCCTTTCTGCAGGAAGTGCCATCTCCCTCTTTCCCACCCCCACCAATCCCCCAAACTCCAAAAGCATGATGGTAAAGTTTTATGAGTATCAAGAGGTCAGCCCACCACTACAAGTGGCTTGTAGAAGGCTCATTCAGTGGTCCAAAGACCACATGTGTTTAGAGACTTTGCTTATGTACTTTCATGCCTAGAGATAGTAAGAGAGTAGAGTGGTCTGGAATCAGGATGAACTAAGTTCATATTTGACCTCAAATCCTCACTAGCTGTGTGACTCTGAGCAAGTCACTTAACCTTTGCCTTAGCTTCCTCATCTGTAAAATCAAAGCAATGACTTTGTTCTTACCTCCCTACAAGGTTATTGTGGGGGAAATATTTTGTAAACTTTAAAGCACTGAAAAAATAGGAGTTATGAATACATGCTATGGAAATATGTTCTAAAGTTTTCCAGGAATTTTATAGGATTATAGATTTAGCACCATAAGGAATCTTAAAGGTCATCTGGTCTAATCAGTCTGTTTAACAGAGAAGGAAACTGAGTAAAATGAAGGGGAAGTGATTTGATCCAGGTCATATGAAGAGGAAGTCACAGGTGTGGGAATTCAGATCTCATTTCAAAGCCAGGAATTTTTTGCTTTATCATTTTATAGGAACATAAGATGTAGAGGGAATGTGAGAGACCATCTCATACAGAGGGGTTTGTGTTATGGCCCCCTTTAGCTGTGTCTGGGGAAGCCCCTGGACCCCTTCTTAGAACCATGCAAGGAAATTCTAAATTTCAGTTAGTAAAAATAAAACTTTAACTTCTGCATCCAAATTCAAAGATCTGCTTAAATCTAAGGTTAGAGTAGATGTTTTGGTAGATGCAGTGACTGAGCAGGGAAGTGGTCTAGGAAGGAAGGAACAATGCCAAGATTCAAACCCAGGTCTGTGATTCCAAGTGTCTCAGTCCCACACCTAGCTGTATTTTCACTATAAATCTCTACCTAAATGTCCACTGGGGTCCCCGGCTCAGCCCTACAACTCTGAGCCTTCATTCTTGTCTTTGGATTTCCCAGGGAAAAAATGCCTGTTCCCTACTGAAATCAACCAAGATGCTTTCCAGACATTTAAAATCCATCAAACTTCAGAATGTTTGGGTTGGTATTTATTGAAAAATTGTCATCTCCCCAGCTTTCCCCCACTCCAAGATTTAAAGGCAAAAAAACCCCTAAAATTGTAAACAATTGTGGGAATGAACTTAGAAATTATATAGAGTTTTAGAGCTAGAAAAGACTGAGGCAAGGTTTTAGTCTGAGCAGTTCTTTTTTACCAAAAAGGAAACTGAGACCCAGGAGAGGGTGACTTGCTTGGCCAAGGCTCTGGCTGAGATTAGACATCAAGCTTTTCTGCTCCAGGGCTTGTGATCTTTCTATCACTACCCTGTTTCCTCCCACAGTCATCACTTCTCAGAGGCAGATCAAGAGTTAGCCAGAACCTCCAGGTCACCTCAGTGTGCCTAACTAAACCTGGAAGCTTCTGATGGTCCCTCTGATTGGGCTACATGATCATATACCCAGGGGCTCAGATCAGCTCCATAGAGCAAGAAAGGTGAGCTGGGTTCAAAGGCAAATAACCCCCAATCTGATCGTCCTCTCAGGACAAAGCATAGCCTCCTTTCTCCAGACTTCCCAAGTAGGGTACAGGGAGTCAATCTGTTCTTATGCTGGGACGCCTCTAAGTAAATGCTGACAGCCAGGACCTAGGCAATCAGAAACTCTTCAAATTGACTCCCCCAGTGTCTTACATCCATTATCTTGTTTGAGCCTTGATCAATCAGTGAGCATTTCTTAAGCACCTACTAGATGTCATGTACTGGGCTAGCCATTAAACATGTAAGGACAGAGAGGAAACAGACTCTGCCCTTCTATCAAGTGAGACAAATATATACAGAGATCGTTCTTCATAAAATAGGTACGAGGCAATGGAAGGGAGGGCACTGCCATTAAAAAGATGAGGAGGCACAGAGTGATGAATTGGGGTCACACAACCTGTAGGTGACACAGGTGAGATTTGAAACTAGGACTTCCTAAATTATTATCTAAAATATAACTACCATGCATACTGCCTCTTAGGTGGTTGATGATTAGACTGAACACTTTCCACTAAGTCCTCCTCTGAGGTCTCATTACATTAGTTTCTCAAGGGTTCCACCTTCAGAGAGTAGGCTCTGCCAGGTTCTCCCACCCCAGCAGGACCTGGCCAGCTCTTACAGGTCTGAAGCTTTAGCCTTAAACTAAGTATCTCTCTGCCTGCCTTCCCCTCCTCCAGCCTCCCACATCAGACACTCAAAAGGCCCATGCTCCCCAGGGGTATGAACAGGTCCCCAAACAAATGGCCCAGTCCCCCAAACTGGGCAAACCAACTAGAGCTGACCTGGCCATCTCTTTCCAGTCAGGTTGGAAAACTCAACCCCTAAACAATAGGACACTCCAGCTTTGTCTCTTCACAGATGGAGCAGTTTGGAACCTCATAAAGGTGTCAGACGCCTCATCCTCTGGGAGAGAAATGCTTATTATTTCCTTGACTCATTTTCAAAAAGAGAAAAACA
>CM053594.1:15148218-15177340 GCA_028646575.1 Pseudocheirus occidentalis
GAGGAGGAGGAGGAGGAAGAAGAAGAATGGAAAGAGGAAGAAAAAGGAGGGAGAGAGAGAAAGGGAGTGAGAGGAGGGAGAAAGGGAGGGAGAGAAAAAAGGAGAGGGAGAGAAGGATAAAAAGGAAGTGGGAATAGAAGGAGGGAGAGAGAAAGGGAGAGAAAAAGAAGTGAGAAAGGGAGGGAGAGGACAGAGAGATAGAGAGACAGGATGAGGGGGAGGATGGGGTGATGGGGCACCTGGAATGAGGAAATATGTTTCTGCTTCAATGGCCCCTCATTTGTGGGGTGATCCTAAACAAATCCATTTCCTCTGAGCAGCTGCTGGTTCTTACACTGACAAAATGAGCATTGTATTGCTAGCCATGCAGCTCCCCACCTTCTCCAGGTTGCCCAGGTAGATCAATTACCTTCAGTCCAAATATACACAGCCCACCATTGTGAGAAAAAGAGAGAGGGAGAACAAGGAAGGATGTAGCTGATCTCTGCCTTCTCAGAGTTCAGGACAATCTCCTAGTATTGGCTGAGCCAGGTAGTGTGTGCCCAGCCCTGGGCAAGATGCTTCAGGGGATACAGACATGTATAAGGGATGGTCCCTGCCCAGCCTGTGCTTGCTCTCTCACCTGGGGAACAGACCAAGCAAATTCAAAGCCTCAGTAAGATTGTACATAAAACAGTCTTAGATTCACCCAATCAACCAGCATGCATCAAGTGTCCATTCTGTACTGGGTTCAGGATTCAAAGTCAAAAGTGAGTCCTGGTACAGTGGGGAAAGGATCTGGGTTCAAATCCTAGTTCATCCGCTTACTACCTGGTAGCCTTTGACACATCACCGGACCCCCTGAAACCACGGATTCCTTGTCCATCACAACTGGCCCCTTCCTACCTTTCTGCTCCTCGCATGCTTCATTCCTCTCAACTTCCTTTCAAACAGCACCAGCCTCCCCTACCGAGTAGATTGTAAGCTCTTTGAAGGCAGAAGAGCTTTGGATCTCCCATTTTGAGCATGGTACCTGGTACATGATAGGATCTTAATAAGTGCTCATTGAACTAAATTGCTTTAAAATGGTGATGTGCATTTTCGTCTTTGGGGTAGGATCACCTCTTAGGGAATACAGCAATCCCAGAGGGCATAGGGGTGACCAGGATGGGGGCGATGAGGATCTGAGCATATGAACACTTCCTCGGGTGCCCTGCCTGCCCAGAGAGGTCCACAGCTTAGTGGGGCTTCCTTGTTTCCCCAGAAGGTCTGGGCAGGAGAGATTTTAATGTAGAATCAGAGGAGCAGAGAATTTCAAGCTGAAAGAGCCCTTGGAGGTCAGCTGGTCCTAGAATTACAGACATGTCTGAGCTGGAAGGAGCCTTGAGGCCCAGACCCAACCAAGAATCCTCTCTCCCATCTCCCTGCTTGAAGACCTCCAGTCATGGGAAACTCCATCCCTCTCTCCTTCCCTCTGGAGGCTCCTGGTCCATGGGGGAATCCAGCTCAGAAGACTTCATTTGTCTCTTTTCTACCCCTTGTTCCTAGTTCAGACTTTTGCTCCAAACCTCTCCTTTTATTACAGATAAGGAAAATGAGGCCAGGAAAAAAGTTAAGGGATTGCTCCAAAGTCACACAGGACAGCAGTCAGCAGCAGAGTCAAGATCAGAACCTAGGTCTTCCAACTCGATATCTGCCCACGCTGCAATGTGTCACCCCCAGGAAGCTGAAGCCACAGAGGCTTTAACTGAGTAGCTTGAACCAAAGTCCCCCAACTCCAACATCCTTCCCCCTACTTCCAAGGGGGTCACACTCCCCGGATTTCTCTCTTCCCTGGCAATCCCATCACCCCTCAGAGTAACCCAGTTTTCTCTCTCACTGAGCCCACTCCATACCATACAACTGCACCAGGAGCCTCTAGGCATTTCATCTCACTCCTCCTGCCCCCTCCCCATTTCTCACTCAGCCCTTGGGTCGGGAGGCCTAGCCCATTGCTCCAGAACTGATAACTGATCCCAAAAAAAAAGCAAATCTGCTTGAGGCCAAAACCTGAAATAAAACAGCCAAGCAAAATGTGCTCAGGTAGGAGGGGAGTTCTTTGCATGCTTCTCTCACTTCCCTCTCCTGCCCCCCTCAATCAGTCTTGGTTTAAGAAAAATAAATTATTGACGAGAAGAGAATAATATGAAGGTTTTGTGATTTCAAATGGCTGCCAGGGCCTCAGCAGCTTGGAAATAACTTCCATTTAAAAGCTAATATGTTACAGGCAGCAAGGCCCTAATGCAAGTATTAAAAGAAATAAATAACAAGAGACAGGCCAGCCCAGAGGAGGATGTGGGCCTCACCTGGGAACCAGGCCTTGCTGATGCTTTTCCAGGTAGAGCCCAGGTGGGGGAGATCTTAGGATCAGGCTCTCTGGGCCACCCACCCATACACCCACCCCCAGCTCTCTCTCTCCCCAATTCAAGAAGGCCTGTCAATGAGTCTGGGATTAGGCTTCCCAGAGGATTCAAGGACCACCAGGTTTGCAATGTGTCTACAAACTGGCTGCCCTCCAAGGAGCTGCTAATCCCTGGATTAGAGGTCCCCTGTTGATTGGGAAGACATCAGTCCCTTATTGTGACCCTCGGGGGACTCTTCACCAGCAGGGACTGTGTGGAGATTCTACCATCCCATAGGTTTTCACTCTGGGAATCCCGAAGGATCTGATCCACTTGGGCTATGAGACTCATTCAATGAGGTGGGGTACGGGTCATCAGTGGAACACACTACACCACCCCCAAGAAGCCCTGGGGTAAAAGCCAGCTAGCATTTCTGTAATGCCTCAGGACTCCCAAAGCACCCTAAAAATATCTCATCGTTGGCCTCACCGCAACTCTGGAAGGCTGGTGCTCTCATACTCATTTTACAGGCGAGAAAAACGGAGGCAGACAGAGGTTAAGTGACTTGCCCAGGGCCACACAGCTAGGAAGTGTCTGAAGCTGGATTTGAACCTAGATCTTCCTTCCTCCAGGCAGTGAGATGGCATAGTGGGTGGTGTCCTGGGCCAAGAGTCAAAGCTGATCTCAGGCACCTACTAGCTCTGCAATCCTTGCCACTTTCCCGCTGCCTGCCTCAGTTTCCTGATCTGTAAAATGAGAAATAATAAAAGCATTTACATTTTCCAGTGTTGTTGTGAGAATCAATGAGGTAACATGTAAAGTGCTTAGAAAACCTCAAAGCCTGTTTTAATAACCAGGAAATACTTGGTTACTCTCCTCTCTTCCCATGCAAATCTGACCCACCCTCCGTGGTCAGTCTCAAATCCTCCTCACCTGACTGCTCCTACCTAAGCTGAACTTCCCTTACTGGGCGTTCGGATAGTACGCAGACCGCACAGAACAATCTAGACTTTGATTAATGCACTGTTACACACTGGTGTCATGGAAAGGACACTGAGACAGTGGCTTCTGGTCCAAGTTCAGCTGGCCATGACCAGCTGGGTGACCCGGGGATGTCAGCTGCCCTCTCTGGGCTTCATAATCTTACTCACACTATGCTGGAATCTCTGAGGTAGAAGGGACCTACCTCCTGACCTCATTCATGCCTCAGTTTGCCAAAATGCTGCTCCTCCTTCAACCCTCTAGGGCCAAATAAAATAAGTCTAATCTTTATTCTTCATTCTGTGAGTAGAAAACTGGATTTGATTTCATTTGAGCCTCCCAACCCCATAAGGTGAGAACCATAGGTAACATCATGCCTGTTTTACAGATGAAGAAGCCAGGCACTTGCCCCCAGTCAAATAGCAAAGCCTTCATTCTTTCTCTTTCCAAAAACAACAGGAACAGTAAATAATAACCCTCTGGATGATACAAATGAGTCCACATGTCAGGACGGGTTAAGTAAAGCACAAAACTCCTATCTTGAGGTTGGAAGCATGAGCTTTAGTGCTTTAAAAAAGGCAGGATTGTGGCTGCTCACAAAGGGTGCCGACCCACCAACGCAAGGTGTAAGAGAAAAGGAGGGGGTGGGAGTAGGCCTGGCCCAGGGTAGCAGGAAGAAAAAATATGGGAAAAGGATAGAATTTAGGGCAGAAAAGAGACTGGGGTTCAGGAAGTCTGTTCCTGAGGAAGGAGGCCCCACTCCAGTATTCTTGAGAGATGGCTCAGGACGACCCAGGACAGCTTGGTTGCTGCTTTGGGCAAGGTCAAAAATCTGTCTCTTTGTCATTTCCACCCTTTGGTCCCAATCCTATCCATTGGACCAACTTAATATAAGGTTATCCTTTCATCCACAAATCAGCCCTTCAGAAATTTAAAGCCTTTGCCAGACCTTCAGGTGTCTTTCATTGGCCAAGGTTTCCAGACCCAGAATTATAGGATCTCTGAGTCAGAAGGAACTTGGAGGCATCGAGTCTGAGCCACCATATTGTAACATAAATCGATTCTTCAGCATGCCTGATAAGTGGTCTTCTGGTCTCTCCTTCAAGAATTCCAGGGATGGGAAACCTCCCTCCTCCCAAGGCAGCCCAGCCCACCATGGACCATCTGCCCCCATTCAGAGGTGACACTGAGCTGGAATCAGCCTTTTGGGCAGTCCTGCCCCTTATTGCTAACTCCATCTTCTGAGTCCACCCAAAGCAAGCCTATTCCATACTTTTCTAAATAACAGGCCTTCAGATCCTAGAAGAGAGCTATCATTTCCCTTTAATATCTTCTCTTCCCCAGCTAAATATCCCCATTTCCTCCTCCTGATTCTTGCAGGACATGGTCTCAGTCTCAGAGGAGACATGGCCCACTAAAGTCAGAGAACCCAGGTTCGAATCCCACCTCTGACACCTACTACCTGGGTGACCCTAAACAAGCTTCTTAATCTCTCTTGGCCTCCATTTCTCCAGACCATCTTTTGTCTTGGGTTTTAAGCTTGCCTTAACATACTCTAAGACCCCTCCCCTTTGACTTCAGAGGCCCCTAAGATGTACTTTAAATACAGTGCCACTTTTCACCTTTCTCAAAAAAACCCATACATTGATAACTACATTTTTTACTTCTTTCTTGATTTTGTAAGCTGTCCATTTTGATGTCGCTCTGGGCCACCCCACAGTAAAGACGAACACTGTGAAAGCTTTGCGACTGTAAAGGAAATGGCCCTGTACTATTACATTTCTTATCTACACATGACTAAGTGGTAATTACATGGATTATTATCCTGTCTGGTTCCTGTATGCCTGTCAAGGAACTGGAGACAAGAACCTGTTGCTCACCCCTCATAGAAACTTCCTGCCAGCAGGGACCAGAGAGGTCGCCTAGTTCAACCCGGGGAACACAAGGCATGGGGGGTTGGAGGGAAGAAAGGAGGATAAAAGCCCCAGTTTTCTCTTGGAACCCCTTTCCAGAACCACTACTTTCCCCCACCCTGGATATCAGGAAGGCTGTCTTTGGGAAGAACCCAAAGCTTCATTCCTCTGTGGACCCAGAAACCTCTAGCAACATTGCTCCAGGCCATACCAGACTCTAGGAGCCCAGAGGGCTCTCAGGACCAATCACAGCTTCAGCATACAAAACTGGGCATGGGGGACATGGAGAAATAAGGCATCCTCCTTGGTGAGTGCTTTCAGACCTAGCTCTGTAACCATGGTCACTGTTAAAAATGAAAGCATGCAGGCCCAGATCCCGAGAATGATTAATGGAACAAGGTGGACCAGCCAAACCCCCCAGCTCCACCTCCCAGCAGGTCCCCCAGGGACCCTCTGCTCATGGAGGCTAATTCATCTCAGTTTGATGAATAGCTCTATAATGAAGATAAAATATGGGATGTTATCTGTAGCTGGCATGCCTGTATCCGGCGCTCATCCCTCATTTCTGGCTGCACGTGTAGGGTCCCTGGTCAGGCTTGCAGCTGGCAGCTCTGTCCTAACCCATACAACCCCCTGGTGAGAAGAAAGGACAGATGAGGGAACAGATCATCCTGAAAGTCTTAAAGATAATACAGCTCACCAAAGCACAGCCTAGAGGCAGAGAGGCTCCAGAAACCTCAGAGGTCATCTCCACTGACCTCTACTGAAAAATGATCCCTAAAGAGGCAGAACTACTGAACGATGGTTCCCCGTACTCAGTGTCTGCAAGGCTCTCTTTAGAGGCACAAAGCTACTCCCCTTCATAAGCTGACCACTCTAGCCCACGCTGATCTCCTACACACACCATGCTGACCTCCTGAAGCACAGCACACTGCATTGGAAGGCATACAGGACTCGGGAGTCAGAAGGCCTGGATTCTAATCCTGATCCCAACCCTTACCAGTAATGTGATTTCAGCCAAGGCTTCTGCCATCTTTCAGCCTTGGTTTTCTCCCTGGTAAAATTTGTTCCTACTTGCTCTTCTCCAGATAGGTCCTCTGTTCTGAGGCAATTGTCTTGTGAGGTCTTATAGGGGAAATGAGCTATTATTCTTCATGCTGCTCAGTAGGCATATACCCTACATGGACAGATGGATAGCTGGATGGATGGATGGATGGATGGATGGATGGAAGGACAGATGGACAGATGGATAGATGGATGGACGGATGGACAGATGGAAGGATGGACAGATGGACGGGCGGATGGATGGATGGATCAATGGATGGATGGATGGATGGATGGATGGATGGATGGATGGAGAGGTGGATGGATGGATAGATAGATAACGGATGAATGGATAGAGGGACAGATAGATAATGGTTGGCTAGATGAATGGATGGATAGATAGATATTTCATCATTAGATGTGCCGTATGTATGTTCACGTATCCAATAAGCATCCAACAAACCTCTAATATATCCAGGTCACTGTGTCTAGATCAGGGATTCTTAACCTGTGGTCAGTGACCTTTTTTGTTTGTTTGTTTTTAGTAACTGTTCTTCAATATGATGGGTTCCTCTATACTCTTTATTTTATTTTACTGTCGTTTTATTTTATGCATTCACCAGGCTACCAAAAGGGTCTGTGGCACAAAGAAGGTTAAGAACCTCTGACTTAGGGGCAGTTAGCTAGGTGGATAGCAGTAGATGGAATACTATCCCTTGAGTCAGGAGGACCTGAGTTCAAATCCAGATTCAGATTCTTACTAGTTATGTGACCCTGGGCAAGTCACTTAACCCTCATTGCCAAAACAACAACAACAAAAACCCACAAAAACCCACAAAACCAAAAACTGATTTCAGTGTTTGAAGGCAATCCAAACAGAAGCCCTGTCCTCAAGGATCTTACATTCTTCTTGGGCAAAGGGGCAGGTTCACAGGGAAGTCTAATACAAAGTCAAATGTGACAAGGCGGAGAGAGCCAAAGGATTCTTGGAAAAACTGAGAAGGAAGATAATGGGGAGGGACACAGGGGACATCCCTTGGGATGCATCACAGAACAGGCAAAAACTGACCTGACTCTGAGAGAACGAGGAAGAAAGGAACAAGGCTTTGTAGACTCTCTGTGTCCCCACAGCACCTCGTATGCAGTAGGTGCTCAATAAATGTTGATCAATTGGTTGTTCCTACTTTAAATGATACCAATGCAGGACATTCCAATGAACTTGGCCATGGATAAGGGCTGTTCGAACTTCTGGGCAGGTTTTTCCATCACCTACAGTGAGTCCTGGGGGCCTGAAGATGTTGGAGTAATCAGGCCACCTACAATACCCTCCTTTTTTCAAGGTCCTGCACAAATCCCACCCCTCTATGAAATCTGCCTTGACTAATCTAGCCAACAACACTGACCTCTCTGCTACCGAGTAGGACCTGCCATCCTCAATTAATTGGAGGCAGCCCAGGGTAATGGAAAGAGGCCTGGATTTACCACCCAAAGACCCAAACTCAAGCTCTGATGGCTATGTATGAGCTATGTGACCTTGGACAAGTTATCTTCCCTCTTGTGCCTTAGTTCCCCCCTCTGTCAAATAAGGTATTTGAACTCTTCAAGCGGACCTCCAGCTCTGACATTTTATGATCCCGAGACCCTAGCGTGAAGGGAGCTTCTGATCTTTGGTATTTGTATCAGTCTTTCATCTCTAGAGGTCATTTCCTTACCCCCACCCCCAAGGCACTGATATATAAGAGTTTAAAGCTGGCAGCATACTTTACAAATGGTATCTTCTCTCATACATGCAACCTGCAACGCATGCAGCTGTAGGCATTATCAGCACCATTTTAGAGAGCCAGATCCCTGGTGCCAGATGGAACCTCAGAGGCCAGACAGTCCGACCCCTTCATTTTACACAGGGAGAAAAATGGAGAAATGCAAAGATTAAATGACCCACCCAATCTCCCAGGGAGTAAACACCTCAGCAGGACTCAAACTCAGGTCCTCTGGCTAGGGTCAGTAGTCCTTCCTCTGTACCAACCCTAGACATATGCCATGCAGAGTCCAGGGGGCCCCTTACACCAAGTCTCTGGCTCTGGGCTCAGGAGGACCCTGATTCCCCCTGGAGTAACCTGATCACAAGTGAAGGGACAGGCTTTTCTGCATCTCAGAGAAACTGACACCCCAAGAAGTGACCAAAGCAGCTTAAATCAAGGCAAATGGAAAGGCGATATAAGGGGAAACACCCAATCAAGAAAACCGGGCTTCTTCCAATGGCTGAGGTTCCAAGTTTCCCATGTGGTCATGCCCAGGGTCACCAGACTTTCTGATTCTAATTCTATTCAGTTTAATACAACAAGTATTTATTAAGAGTCAGACGCTGTACCTGGCACTGGTGATTCAGGAACAAAAATGAAACCATCTTTGCCCTCTAGAAGCTTCTATTCTCCTGGCAGGAATCCAATGTCCCTCCCTCACACCAGCATCATGTTGTGTATTTTTCTGTCCTCTATCCCCACCTCCCCCCCACACACACACATCCAGTTCTGAGCAGAAAACAGGACACACAACAAACACTTATTGACTTTGATGAGATTCCAAGCCTGCCAGGCTTCCTACTCAAGCCATCTGCCAAAGCCAAGGGGAAGCAGAGGAAGAGTAACCCTGCCCTTGCCTTCCCACCCAAACCTCCCTTCCCCGTACCCCCTATTCCTCTTGGAGAAAGGAGACTTCTGGCTGGCTTCTCCTTACCTTAGCCCACACGCCCATTCCGAAGGAGTGACTTTCCGCCATCTGGTGCAAGTAGAGCTCTGTCCTGAAAGCAAGGATGGGAGACAAGAGATGGGATTTCACAGCCTCAAACACCAGTTTGTTGTTGAGAAAGGGTTTCTGTGCAAACACTGCACTGGCCACCTCCGCCTGTGAAAGTGCTTGAAACCTTTGGAGCCACGCAGCCCAACACCTGGGAGAGAATTAATGTCAGGCCCCAGCCCAGAGAGAGCCCGCACCAAGGGGCTTTCTCCATGAGCTCTTTCTGGACTCATCTATATGTGATTTTCTCTTTCCTCATGTATTTGGTCCTTTGGTCCCAAGGGCTGAGCTTTTGAAAACTGTGGAGGAAGCATGGAATATTGGAAAACACAATGGACGGGGGGCAGGAGGGGGGACTGGGTTCTTGTCCTGGTTCTGCCCCTGACCTTAGCACGGTGCCTGGCTTGTAGTAAGCCCCCAATAAATGCCATTTGCCTGGATGACTTTAGTCAGCGCACTTCCTCTCTCCAGGTCTCAGTTTTCTCATCCATTAAATGGGAGGTAGGAAGAAACTAGATGATTTCTGCATCCCTCCCAATTGTTTGCTAGTGCCCAGACATTTAGCCAAGCCCCTCTCTTCATGACTCTGTGGACCACATCTCACCAAGCCCGTCTGTCCCCCACACCGTCCATGGAGTTTTCTTGGCAGAGATGCTGGAGCCATTCACCATTTCCTTCACCGGTGGATGACCTTGTGTCAGAACCCCCCATCTGGGGTTATTCTGCACAGCACAGCTCATAGGTTCATCGAGTCAAGACAAGACTTGATCCAAGTTAAGCTACTTTAATTATAAACCAACAGATTGGGGAGAAGATTCTGGCTGAGAAGCAGCTATTTAGATGGAGGGTCTATAGTCCTCCAAAGGGAATCAGAAGTTTGAGGGTTGAGAGGGGTCTTGATGCCCATTGTATTGACAAGAAAACTGAAGAGTTATGTGCTTTCCTAAGGTCATGCCAGGAGTCAGAAGGACAGATGGGATTACAATCCAGGTCCTCTAGCCTCTGACTCCATGGACCCCAAGGCTTTAGGCCCCATCGGGGTCACTCACTAGGGAATATCTCCCCAGGGGCCATCTCGCTCTCATTCCCAAGAGACAATGTGGGGGTAGAGAAGGGCCACCCATGTGGGGGACAGGGAGAGAAGATAAACAAAGGAGCATCACATTCTTATTCTTCCACAGAGGCTGAGATCACACATTTACAGTGAGAAGGGACTTCAGAGGCCCAGTACCTTTACTTCATAGGAGGGTAAACTGAGGCCTAGGAGATGAAGCCTGGGACTTGGGGTGAAAGGAGCATAAACCCAGCTGGAAGGGCCACTAGAGGTACGCCCCAAGGATTTTTCACCAGGGGAGATAACTGCACTCAACACAACTGGTTTCTTTTGTAAACCTAATTGTTTTATTTTGTGCATTTAAGAACATCCTCCTGAGAAGAGACCCAGGGACCTTGCCAGACACACAAAGGCTAAAAATGTGCTCTACTATAACTGTCTTTCCATAGAGGTAAACTGAGGCCCAGAACATTAGGTGACTTGGAATCAGAGTCACAGATTCAGAGGATTCCTTCATCCAATCCCTTCAGTTTTCTAGAGAGGGAAACTGAGGCCCAGAGAGGAGACGTGACCTGCCTAATGTCACACAGACCGTGAGAGGGGCTGGGGCGCATGCTGGATCCCATTCTAGAGCCATGAGATGCCCGTGGAGAGGCCACCCCTGCCTCCAGGGCCAGAGCTGAGCTCGCTCTCAGGTGTGCCTCCCTCTGCTCTGGCCTGGCTGGCAGCCCACCCCAACACCCTGTCTGGTGCTGCCTGGGGCAGGCTGGCATGTGGGGCCCAGGCCCAAGCCAGGGCCCCCTGAGCCCCGCCTGCGGCTGCTCTTCCTGAAAGCCCACTTTGTTTGCTCTCTCAGTGAGGATGCTGCGACTTCCGCTCCCACTCAGGGCTCTGCTGTGTTAGGAGACAATAGACCAGCATAAAAGCGCTGGAAACCCAGGCTGCTGAGAGCAGAGGAGGGAGGGACGGAGGGAGGGAGGTTCTTTCATGGAGGCTCAGCTCCCTCTTGAGGTTTCCCCAGTGCCTCTCTGGCCATCCCACCCCCTCAGGGTCCCCAGTCCTCTCTGGACATCCCACCCCCCTCAGGGTCCCCAGTCCTCTCTGGACATCCCAACCCCCTCAGGGTCCCCAGTCCTCTCTGGCCTCCCCACCCCCTCAGCATCCCCAGAGCCTCTCTGGCCTCCCCACCCCTTCAGGGTTCCCACTGCCTTTGGCCTTCACCCTCCCTGGCTGGAGCTTGCCTCAGCCCGGAGTCTGCCAGTCTGCTCACCACAGATGCTCTGGGGACAAAGGGACCCTTGGGGAGCCCTATCAGCTGACCCTGAGTGCCCAGGTCACCTCCAAGGGACAGTCTTGTACAGAGGCTCCTGGGAGGAAAACTGGGCAGCAGGGCCAGGGGCCAGAACGAAGGCACAGCAGCAGAGATGGATGCCTTATAGGCACCAGAGCCAGGGACCTTGGCACAGGGAGCTAGACTGGCATGGAGGAAATGCACTGCAAACAGCTAAATGCCCCCACCCCAAGGTGGCCACAGAATCCCAGATGGTATTAGAAGCTTAGAACAGAGAGTGCTAAGACTGGGAGGGGCCTCAGAACAGGGGATGTTAGGGTTGGGAGGGGCCTCAGAACAAGGGATATCAGGGCTGAGAGGAGACCTTGATGAGGGAACATGGTCTATAGATAGAGATCTGAACAAGAAGTCAGAAGACCTGAATTCAAATCCCACTCTGGGCATTTACAAGCTGTGTGACCCTCTGAGCCTCAGTTTCCACATCTGTAAAATGAGGGGGTTGACCTCAGCCCCTGCCTCTCTGGAAGTTCTGTGTCTTAGACTACAGTGTCTCCAGCGCAAGCCACCTTAGCCCTCCCCTCCTGAAAGCCCAAACGGTGAGGGGGAGGGGCTTCCAGGCCAGCTTACTGTCCCCATGGCAGAGCTGCCCCTCTCAGCCTGAGCTCTGTCTTTGTCCTTCCCCGGACTTCTAGGGTCTCAGCAGGAGGCCTTGGTCCCTCCCTCCCTCAGGATCTCCACTCCCAGCGTCAGATCCAGCACATCTTTAAACGCTGTTTTCTCATAGTTTAAGCAAATCTTCAGGCCCAGATGAAGAGCCCTGGGAGCGACACTGGAGCCTTGGAGACTTTAATGAACCTCCCTCAGGTACGTGTGGTTTTCCCAGCTAGACAGAGACCCCCGAGGCCTGGGCCGAGGCCTTCAGCTCTTTCCCTGTTCCCTGAGTGTTATGGCTCACTAAGCACCTTCCTTAGAACAAGCCTGTGAGGGGGGCAGTGTAAGGATCATTATTCTCATTTCACAGATAGGGAAACTGAGGTATAGAGAGGCTCAGTGATTGAGCCCGACCTCACAGGCAGTAAGTACCAAGTCAGAATTCAAACCCAGGGCCCTGCCCACTGAGCTCATGGCCTCCCTTCAAGGACAAAGATCTCCTTTCCCTAAGCAATCACTCGGGACAGAGCTGGCCCACCAAAGGCATCCTGGGGCCTCCCCTGTGGGTGCCTGGCTTTTGTCAGTGAAAAAACACCCGCCCACTGAAAGCGGATGACGTCTATCTGGCACAGTAGACAGAGGACAGGATGGAGAGTCGGGGACCTGAATTCAAATCCCAGCTTCAAATACTACTGCCTGTTTCTGGGCCTGTAGCCTCATCTGTAAAATGAAAGGGCTGACGCAGATGACCGCCGAGGTCCCTCCTAGCTCTCAGGATCTCATAGAGGGCCTTTGGCAAGCACAGACTCGGCCCCTTCAGCTTCTCATAGCCTCCTCTGCAAAGCATAAGGGCTGTATGTAAATGGATTTTAAGGTAAATGTCCAGCTTGGGACCTATGATCTCTCTGAGCCTCAGTTTGCTCATTCATAAAATGAGAATGGTGAGCCCCATGCTACAGAAGCAGGAGCTGTGTTGTTCTTGTTCCTTCAGAAGAAGGAACTTCCTTCATTAAGGATTCCCAAAGAGCCCTGAGAAAAGTCCTAAGAAAGTCTGTCATTGCAAACCACAATGAAAAAGACTGAAAATATGGTGTTCTCCAGAGGTGCTCAGTCACCTCTCTCCCTCAAGCACAGCTCAGATGCTCACAGTGCCAGGGCCTCTCAAGTCTCCAAGAACCTGCTGGTACCATCGGGTCATAAAATTAGAGCTAGAATAGACTTTAGGCTTCATTTTACGGAAAAGGAAGCTGAGGCCTACCTAGGTCAGTCAGTCAACAAGTACTTACTCTGTGTCAGTGCTAAGTACCAGGGACACAAAGAGAGGTAGTCCCTGCTCTCAAGGCATTTCCACTCCCCGAGTAACCAAGATGTGAATAAGTTTAAGTGGTTTTCTTAAGAGAAAGATCAGAGCCAAGGGTCAAATTCAGGCTGATTGACCCCAGAGCCATTACCCTTTCTCAGACACCCCATGCCAATCCCCAGAAAGCCTTCTTCATGCATGGTTGGCTATGCCAACAGGCAAATGGGCAAAGTGCCCTTCCTTCCCTGCTCAACCCCAAGCCTCTGGCCTTTCCTCAAGGGGGTTCAGCCTCTTCCCCTGGGAGGCAGGACACAATTGCAAACTCGTCCTTTCATTTTCATCTGGAATCTCTCCAGTCCCTGCCAGCCAGGTCTACCTCTCTCTAGCTCAGGCACCAAATCTAGCCAACCATGGAGCTTGGGGAGACAGCCAGTTATTGAAACAGACCTTCTGTAATCACAAAAGGAGGCCCCATACAAGAAGTCAGGCCAGGAAGAAAGAGGCATTGCCAAAGGATTCACAGAAAACGATTGTAGCTCTATTGGAAAGGGGGGAAATGGGCCAGTGCTTTCTGGGTGAATTCATCTCTGGGCAGAAGAGTGTCTTCTATCGTGGGAGACCAGACTGGATCAGAGAACTGGAGGAAGGCGCCTAGGGGCTGTGGGCCATGGCTCCTGAGAAGGGAGCCTCTTTCCCCACGGACACCAGGTTTCCAAAATGCCGATTCCCATTTTACTGAGGTCAGTTTGAAGGAGTGAACTGACTATCATCGAAGGCTTTGTGAGAGTCACAAGCCAAAGGATGTTGCAGAGTAGTGGGGACCGCACCAAGGCCATTCATCCACTGTGGGAATGAAGCTGCTTCCATTGTTCCTGGACCAGGATATTGGGAAGGAGAAACGAGACAGAGGAAGGGAAGGGAAACAATAATCTCTTGTATCTGAAGAGTCAAGAAGTATTTAGTCAGGTCCTACCATGTGCCAGCCACAATGTTTCCAAACACTACCATATTCCATTTTCACAATAGCCCTGTGAGAGAGATAGGGAAGGGGCATCATCCCCATTTCACAGATGAGAATACAGAGGCCCACAAGATTCCATGGGAGAGAGACAGCAAATGCAAGCTTCCTGACAGAAAGGAGACTGGCCGTTCTTCACACACACTATGTTCCTCTGGTCCGTTCCATTGGGCAAATCCATCTCCCTCACTTTCCCTCAAAACCTGGAAGCCTGCCAGGTGACTAACCTCCCTGGGTTATGTGCTTGCCCTGGGGGATAGTGGAGACCAGTGGATTTGGGGCCAGGAGACCAGAGTCCTACATGCTACCTGTCATCTCAGGCAGATCAGTCTCCACATCTGTGAAATGGGCATCCAGGTACATCACACGGTGAAAGCATTTCATGGAGTCACAGAATCTCAGAGGGCAGCAAGTCCCACCCACACCAGACAAAGAATTCCCTCCACAACATCCCTGACCAATGGTCTTGCAACCTAGTGACTCCCTACCCAAGTGTTCTCTTCTCTAGACTCAACATGCCCCATTATTCATCCTCATATGGCCATCCAACCCAGCATACAAAATCATAGAATTTATTTGTGGAAACAATTTGTGCCTTAGAGTCACAAGACCTGAGTTCAAATTCCACCACTGATGCTTATGACTTTCATGACCTCAGGCAGGCCATTCCATCCTCCTGGGTCTCAGTTTCTTCCTCTGTAAAAATCAGATTGTATAATCCCATGACCTCAGTAGAGGGGGCAGAGGCCATTTTACCTCTTGCTTTTTTATCCAGAGCACGTGGCTTAGAGCCTGGCATACAGTAGGTACTTCATAAATGCTTACTGAACTGAATTAAATTGAATCAGATCTTAAAATTGGGTGTGCTCAGAGCCAGAGGCTGGTGTCCCCTCTGCCATCTGTGATGAGTGAGCCCTGAAGTCTCAGCTTGAAAAGCACTGGGTTTGGAATATGAGGGCCTAGGTTCAAATTCCAGCTTTGCCAGAGGCCCCTGCCAGGCTACTTCACTCACACCTGCCCTCCCGGCTCTCCCAGGTCCACTGTCTGGAGACAGTGGACAGTCCTTAGAGGACCCAAGTTCAAATTCTACTTCTGATACTAATTGCTTTGGGCCCTTCGGTGCATCACCTCACCTTTCTCAGCCCCAGTTCCCTAAAACGAAGGGCCTGGACTCAATGGCCTCTGAAGACCAGAGGCCTTATGAAGCTTATCTTCCCCATGACCTCTATCAATAGGTATCCCTTTCTTTTAAAAGTAGCATCTCCCAGCAAATGTTGAGGCCTAGAGCAATATCCAAGAGCAAACCCCCAACACCCAGACCAGGAGCCCTGGTTCACTATTGTCCCCCTGCCCTGGGACTCCACACCTGGGGGCTCTTACCTGGTGTCGAGGTCCAGCCCGGCCAACATCTGGGAGAAAACAGCAAAGTTTCCCTCCCCTTCTGGCTGCTGGGCCACTCGGACACTTTCCATGAGCATGGTCTAGAGAGAGAGATGAGGGAGTCAGAGACAGAGACGTTGGCTCAGCATTATTCCCATTGCCTCCCAAGGTCTGAAGGCACAACATGTGGGAAAATAGAGACTGAGATGCCAAGACACAGCCTGGTCCAGGGCCCAGCTACCCGGACTGGTGCCTCGCGAGCCGGCGGCACAGGCAGAGAAGAAAGGCCTCACACTTGGTCCGTTCTTCTTGCCAATGAGGCAAAGAGCAGACAAATACTTAAGCCTCCCCACCAGCTGAAGGCCCCTTGGAATACAGTGGTGGGGCCATCATTGTCCATTCATTCCCTTGTTCCCCCTTCATTACATGTTTCCAATCTCCTCTTAGTGACTAGGGCCCACCATCTCACTGGGGGACTCCCCCACCCCGTGCCCCTTCCATGTGGGGCATCTGCCCTCCATCTCTCCACAGAACCTCTGGACCTTTGTCACCTTGCAGCAAGCCCCCTGTCCTGTTCCCCATTCCTTCAGGAGTCAGGTTAAATGGATAAACAAATTCAAGCCAAGATGTTAATAGCTAACACGGCCCTTGTGTGTTGATAACTTTTTTCTCCTCTTTATCAGAGGCCTTCGATGCCTCAGCCCGAAGAACTGACTTAAATCAGCATTTCTGGCTCCCTTAAAGGTAGAAAGAACAAGAAGGGATTGGGGGTTGGGGGAAGGGACTGATCCTCTCCAGGGGACAACATGGAAGATCCCCTCCTCCCCCTGGGCAGAGGGTCACCCAGAGGCCTCATCTGCAGCCTTAGCGGAGCTCTTTTTCCTGGACACTCTTTCCCTTCTTAGAACCTCACCGCCCTGTTCTGTTCCATACAGAACATTGCTAGAGGGAAGGTGGGGGAAGGGGGAGATGGGAACAAACAGGCCACATGCTCCCCAAACACAGATTTGCCACAGAAGGCTAAGGGAACAACTGTCTAATTTCAGCTTTCACTTTTAAGATTCTGCTAATGAACTGCTGAATTATATATTTACTCATGAATATTTAATCCTTGCAAAATTCAGAAGAACAGACAGGCCTGGGCATTTGCTCCTGAAAGAGATAAATTGGGTCACTGAGCAAGCTCAGGAAGGAGCTGGCAGCTCCCATGCCAACCAGAGACAGTTACGGCAACAGTGATGGTGACAAGGACCAGCTGGCTACTGGGGTGCCCAGTCACACAGAGGAGGGAGAGTCCGTGGGACCGGGGCTCACCCTCAGGGCTCTGTAGCCCAACCCAGCCCACCCTGACTGTGGCAGAGTCCTCACCTGGAGGTGGGCCGCTGTGACCCGGCCAGTAGCATTGAAATCTAGGGACATGACCATGGAGAAGCGTGTGGAGCTGTAACTGTGATCAGTCAACACCGAACCAAAGGCCCTGAGGATGGTGAACGTGGCACGGATCTTCTCCACTGCAAAACCAGGAAGGCACAAAGTCACTCAGCATTCTCTCTCTGCCGCAGTGGAAAGATCTGTTCCTTCCAAGCCCCTCAGGGTCTGGATATCACCCCCCACTTCCTCCCTTCCATTTCCCCCCCCCCATTCTCATGATCCAGTCAAAATGGCCTTCGTACTGTTCCATATACATGGCATTTCCCATTTCCATGCCTTTGCACTGGCTGTCTCCCTTGGAATGCCCTCCTCCTTCACCTCCACCCCTCAGAATCCCTGGCTTCCTTCAGGAAACAGCTCAGCTTCTACCTTCTACACGAGGAATTCTTTAATACTTTCTGTTTCCTGAACCCTTTTGACAATCTGGTGAAACCTACGGACTCCTCAGAATAAGACTTTTAAATAAATAAAAGACATACTAAATTTCTGTTAGAAGTCAGTGAAAATAAAGCTGTATTTTTTTTTCAATCACGCTCACAAATGCCTTGAAGTCTGTCTACCTGCCATATCTACACATGGCCCCTCCCTCGCAGGGGCGCCGTGATGATCAAACAGCAAAATATACGTAAAGAGTCATTAAACAGTTATTATCGCCCTACTATGTGCCAGGCAGTGTGAAAAGCACAGTGGGGGGGGGAGCACTTGATAAACCTTTAACTGACATATAAAAGCTGGCTATTATTACTATTAGGGACATTGGCATCTCTTTAAACATGCTCACATATGCATATGTACACATACATACAACACATGCCATATACATACATGCACATAACGTATATGTGTGTGGGTGTTGAGATACACATGTGTATATATGTTGCTATGACTACATACCTGTGTGGTATGGTATGTGTGTTTGCATGTGCCCTCACCTGTATTGTATCCCCCAAGTCCACATACATACACACGCACCCATATGCACAGACACAGACTCTACCTGAGACCCGTCCATCCACGGTACCAGCGCTGCCCACCAGGTACTCCAGGGCTCTCTCACAGCAGGTGCTTTTACCAGACCCGCACCTGCCCAGGGGCACGATGGTCTGGTCCCGGCGCTGGCTCAGCATGGCCCAGTAGGCCTTCTGGGCTAGGGAGCAGACGTGAGGCGCCAGGCCATCCCTCCTTCCTTTGGGCACCTGGGGGTGACATTCCACTGTGCATTAGCTCTTTCATTCAGGGACAGAGCTAAGTGAATCCTGAAGGAAAATAGATTTCCTGGGGGGGTTCCCCCAAAATTGGATCAACCCTGAAAGAATATGGCTCCATCAATTCATCAAGGCCAAGAGGACCCAAGGGGAGGCCCCTCCAAGAGGAGGCTCTCGGCTCCCACTGTACCCAGCAGGTCACATCAGGATGCCCCGTGACTGCCCAGCCATGGGCAGGAGCCACAGCTGGCTTGTGGCAAACACCACCACCAGGACCTAGAACCTAGTTTTTCCCTTGATATGGAGTTTTTTAAATGACCTAACCCCCTTAGATTGCAAGTTCCTTGTGGACAAAGATTATCTTTTGCTTTTTCCATTCCCAGCATTTAGCACCATGCCTGGCACCTAGTAGGTGGTTTATAAATGTTTATTGATGGTTTATTGGTTGATCCACTTCAGACTCTGAAAGAGCTTAAGAAGCAGCAAGAGCATCCCCTGCAGCTGAGCCCTCCAGACCCCCTGGCCTTGCCATCCACCCGCTGCTGAGCCCACAGCCCGTGCCATCTGCATCTGTGTGGCATCTCTCACTGTTCCGGGGGGATCCTGGAGAGCAGGAGCTGTCTGGCTTTCTGTCTTAATGCCCAGCATTTACAATAGTGCTTGGCACACAGTCAATTGCTTAATCCAGGCTTTTGCCAAGTCAAAAGACCTGAATTCAAATCCCACTTGCTGCCTACATGACTTTAGACAAGTCACTAAATCCCCCTAGGCCTCAGTTTCTCCTTTTGTAAAGTGAGGGGGTTGTTCTGCATGAATTGTGAGGTTCCTTCCAGCTCCAGGTCTATGTCCCTAGACTCCTAATGGTCATTACTCCACCAGAGAGTAGCCTTTGAGATATGGGGTAATGTTATGCTATGCCAGTTTGCCAAGCCAGCAAGACAAATCCCCAGGAGGTCAAACTAGCGAGTAAGGGTATGGGTGGGACAGGGCACTGTCTGAGCCATCTAGGAGAAGCCCACCTTCCCTGGAAGACTCGCGCCTCACACACCCTGCCGCTCCCTCTTGGATCCCACTTCATTCCCAGGGGTTCCAAAACCAAAGAGGTGAGCCCCACCAGGAGCACAGACCCCGCTGCCCCTTCCTTGATCTACCCCAACCTGCTCCCCAAGTCCTGGATCTAATTGTGGGTCTATGCTGCCACCTGGCGGTCACAGAAAGCAAAACTCAAACTATGGTCAGGGAAGGGAAGGATTAACTTTTAAACCTTTAATCCTTTCAAGCTGGACGCCAGCAAGGTGAGAGGATGGGCATAGCTTGGCATTAGCAGATGGAGTGAAACAGGAGCCCAATTCCCCTCCCCCAGCTGTTAAAGAGACACGGCCCTCTCAGGTTAAGCACCTACTATGGTCACAAGGCTCATTTGCTCATCTATCCGAAGGGAGCATCTTGAGTAGCCAATGCCCAGAGGGATTGAGAGACTTGACCAAGAGGGGGCTCAAGCATTTATCTGGCACATACCCATGTGCCAGGCATTGTGCTACACACTTTATAAATATAATATCATTGAATCATGGGCCACGCTGAGAGTAGACTCCAGGTCAGAGAACAACAGCATTTCCAGAGCTGAATGTGACTCCAGAACCCCGAGGGCACCGACAAGTGACCATCTACATTTTTCTGGTACGTCTCTGGTGTGTACATGTTGGAGTGAGCACTAATGGCCAGGAAGTTCTCTCTGACACCAGATAGAACTTTGCCCTCAAGGAGCCAAGCAGAAGTCAGCTAATCCCCATGAACGGCTTCCAGGACAGCTGTCTATCCCCCCTTGTCCGGGAATCCCAACCCCTATTCCAGAGGTCTTCCCATTCAGAGTTTCTCAAACTTTCTGGTCTCTGGACTACTTCACACTCTTAAAAATTACTAAGGTCTCCTCAAAAGGCTTTTCTTTATGAGGGTAGATCTATCAGTGTTTACCATGTTAGAAATTAAAAACATCTTAGCATTTTTATGAAGAGTTTTGACCTCATGGACCCCCTGAAGGGGTCTTGATGACCACACCTTGAGAATCGCTGCCTAATATCCTACCACTTCCCATAATGCAGATGTATCCAAGACCCCAAGTGACTGGGGAAAGATTTAATAGAACTTCTAGCCACAGCTATATCCCAGCTCCCTTTGGAGAGTTAGAAACAGAGTGGCTAGCCCCTAGCCCTTGAATGAAATGTAGCATTGCCCTGTGATCTCCCTGATCTTCCAACTCTCTCTGAATTCACAGAATTCTACACCCAGAGCTGATCTCAGAGGCCATGGAGTCCAATTTCCTCATTTTGCAGATGAGAATACTGAGGCCCATGGAACTGAAGTGACCTACCCTAGATCACACAGAGAGCAAACAGCATCATGGAGTACAGACTGGAAGGAACCTCAGAGGTCAAGTCCAACCCCCTCCCCCATCTCAAAGATAAAGAAGTTGGGACCAGACAAGTAAAATTCCCCCAACGTAGTTCAGTATCTAGTATGGAACCCCAGTCCAGAAATGAGAGCTATTCACATCAAGGCATTGGATAAATATCTATTAAATGAATTGATTAAATTTAATTCAGCATACACTTGTCAAATGCCTATTATGGACCCATCTCTGTGTTAGGAGTTAAAGACTCAAAGAAAATCTCCCATGTCCTCAAGACGCTTACATTCAATTCAGTAAATGAACACATATCACCAGAAGCCTCCCCAGTAACTCCCAGTCTTCCTCTACCACCCCCAATCCCCCTGGCACCTCACCTTCCAAGATGAAGGAGCTGGAGCACCCTGGGGCTGGAGGACAATCAGGTCTGGTCCTGTGTATGTGTACAGGAGCTGGCCCTGGTATCGGTGCTGAAGTGTGTTCAGGATGCTGGACTCATTGAGGCTCTGGAGTGAGGCCAGGTTCTCTGCCAGATCCAGCTCTGGGGGGTTGGCCTAGAAGTGTCCCATCGTTAGTGTTAGCAGTTCTGGGTTCTCTCCTCCCTGGGGGGCTCCAGAGTGGAAGGCCACCAGACATGCACTGAGCGACTCAAAATGGCCTCAAAGGCCTGGGGTCAGCAGACTCCGTGGGCCCAGACACAGGAGGAACATCAAAGCCCTCACATAAATGAAAAGCACAGAGAAACATGTAACCCCCAGGGAACTCCCGCCATTAGTCGCTCCTGCTTGATCTGGCACTGGCAGAATCGTCATATGCTCTAGCTGGAGGAGACTTTAGAAGTCCTAACTGTAACCTGTTCCTCCTGCAGAGCGACAGTGTGATGGTAATGGATGTGATGCTGAGGCCCTACAGGAAGGAGCCTGAGTGCCCTCTGAACCCTCAGAGAGAGATTAAACATGTACTGTCCAAACCATCCTTCATTCTGGGGCAAGGCTTTAGTCAGCCTCACCACTCACAGCACACCAAACGTGAGTTCAAGTCCAGCCTCAGACCCTTCCTAGATGTGTGACCCTTGTCAAGTCATTACCTCTGTCTTCCTCAGTTTCCTCATCTGTAAAATGCAGATAATGATATCACCTATCTCCCAAGGTTGTTGTAATGATCAAATGATATGGTAATTGTGTAGTGACTGGGACGTAGTGAATGCTATATAAAATATTCACTATTATGATGAACACCAACAATGTTCAAGGCTAGGGATAATCTAAGAGAAATGTCTGAAATATTCCTACCCCTCGAAGAGCTTGCAAGCTATGGGAAAGGAACATCCAAGTGGGCTCCCCTAAGCAGTCTAGCTCAATTCATACTTGAACAAAGATCCCTTTACAACATTCTAGACAAGTGGTCACCCAACCCCTTCTTGGAGATCTCTAGGGACGGGGAACTCATTACCTGTTGAGGCAACCTATTCATTCCACTTTGGAACAGCTCTCATTGTTATAGCCCTGCCATAAAATCTAGGGGAAATTTGCCTCCATCAAATCCACCCCCTGATCCTTCTTCGGTCCCTTGAGGTTGAGCCCCTTCCCCATGGCCAGACTTCAAACAGTCATTCTTAGCCACAGATGCAGCCTTTTCAGCCATCACCAGCCCTCCACAATCTGTCAATGGGCAGCCGGCCTTTCCAGTTCATGTCCCTCCCTTCCTCATAAGCCAGACCTTCCTCAGATGTCCTGTAAAACTTTTTGTACCTCTCAGTGGATTTGCACAGTAATGTGGTGCCTCAACAACTCTCTGGGTTTGTCTCAGCCCCTACTAGACTGCAAGGTCCTCAAGAGCAGGGGCTCAGGCTTCTCCGAATGGTGCATCTCAGCTCCACCCCAGTCCACAGTCCTCTCAATGTAGCCAGTACTTAATAAACACATTTCTTGTGTTTTATTTTATTGTATTTATGCTATCCTATACAAAAGCGAGCATCAAGGAAATAAACCCCTGGACTTGGGGCCAGGAGTTCAAATCCTAACTCAGACATTTACTAGCTGTGTCCCCAGGCAAATCACTCAAAAATACCTCCGTGCCTCGGTTTCTCCCTCTGTAAAGTGCTGACCTGTGAGGGCCTTCCTAGCTCTATGTGAACATCATACAGGAGAACACAGCTGCTTTCAATGTGACTTCCCAGGGTCAGGGCTGATGTCAGACATATCTGAGCAGTCCAGGGGGCATCCAGAATTCAAGAAAATGTCTAGATCTTCCCAGGATCTTTTTATATTTTCTGCCTGTACCACATCAGAGTCACGAGGTCTATAAGATAAAGAGCTCACTTTCTGGGTGAAGGTCACAGTCAGACTAGGTGGCCTGCACAGTATTTCCTGCCTCAGTCTGTGGGACTTGACTCTCTCTGGGGTCATTAGACTCCCCAAGGGAGAAGGTCATTGGCAAACCTTCCAGCTTCACTTCCTGACGAAAGGTCTGGTGGAGGGGGAAGAGGGAGGCAGAACATGATGGAGGGGCTGGGCAAGAAGCCTCCCAGTGGGGATCAGGCATCTGGAGGGAAGAGCTTCCTCACAATTAGAAGGGTCCATAGAAGGACAGAGAATCAGGGAGGAGGGTCTGGAACTGAGGGGTGGACTCACTCGATGGATGTTCTCCTCATCCACCTCGGTGATGGATTTGTCTGCATCAAGGCAAAGTCTCACTCGTCCTGCAGCCAGCTCTGGGGTCCCCACGTCCGGCTTCAGCACCGTTGCTAAGAGAGGAGCCCCCCAGAAAAGGAAGACTGGGTCATGGTATTGCACACACACACACACACACACACACACACACACAGAGGAGAGGCTTGAGGGTGGTAATGGGGTAGGGGATGAAAGGGATGCCTGAGGAAGAGGTGGAGGATGTTTGCTTTCTCCCCCTCAGGCCTAGTCACATCAGGACCCCAAAACATGAAATTTCAGATCTGGGAGAGAGCTTAGAACCTGAAGTATCAGAGCCAGAAGCCGCCTTAGAACAGGGGACGTCAGAACAATTTGAAACATTAGAGATCATTTAGTACAGATCCCTTATCTGGCAGCTGGGGACACAGATCCAGAAGGAAGAAGTCACTTGCCAAGGTCACCTGCCACACTGGCAGCAAGTCACAGAGCCACAGGTCAGGTGGTTCCCAGGGGCCCAAGCCCACAAGTTACCCAGTGTGAATCCTTCTTTCTGCACCAGCCAGACTTTCTCAGCTTCATACCATCTGTCCTCCAGTTCCTGGGCACAAAGACAGTGAAATAAGTGGGAAAATTTAGCATACGTGCCATATATATGTGTGTGTGTGCTTATGTATACATACACACACATAAATAGTTTTTATTTTTGTGGGAATTTTGTGAACTGACCCATGATTTCGCAGCTTTAGGGGCCACCCAACCACAGAAACTCCTTCTCCCCATACTGAACATTCTCCTAACTTGAAGTCTTAGAGAGTTTGCGGGAATCTAATAAGTTGTGACTTGCTGGGGTGGGGCACATAGTCAGTGTGTATCAAAAGCTGGATCTGAACCAGGCTCTTCCTGCCCTGACCACTCTCCACCATGTCCTGTTGACACGACCTCCCCAATATAAGTTGGCCATGGTCCATTGGCAATGATGGCTTTCCCACCAGGCACACTGTGATAGATCAGAGACATGCCCAGAAAAGGAAGTGGGATGATTGGGTTGCAAGGGTGAGGGAAGATGCTTGTCATCCCGAGTGCTTGCAGGTACCCAACACACCTTCTACCATTCACATTTCCCCTCTCTAGAGAAGCTATAGTGAGGCAAGGACAGGGCACCCCATATGAGAAGTGGCTGAGTACGGGCCTGCTGTGGTGGACAGAATGCCCATAGTAATAAGGCCAGAGGATGGCTCAGAGGTGGAAGGGACCAAAGAGGCCATCAGGCCCAATTTCTTTTTTTTAAAGATGAAGGAACTGAAACAAAGGTTAAGTGACTTGCCTAGAGTCATACAGCTTATCTTCCTAACTCTGAATCCAGTGCCTTAGACACTGTCATGTATCAAAGTCTAATTTACCACCCTTGACATTTTACATTTCTGGGCTGGTTGCTCCACATTGGAGAGGGCATTCCATAGCCCTTGTAGACTCTGGGGTCCGAATGTAATGGATGAGACATCAGGGCTGGACCATCTCAGGAAGTCTTAGGCCTTAAGTCCCATGACCTGGGGACTCCTCTGCATTTTTCTTTATTCCCAGAATAGAAGGAGGAAACAAGGACCTGAACACCTGGAAATGTTTTCCAGAAACCTGACATTCCAAGGATGCTCCCAGACTATCAGCTGGGAGTTCTCTACTTCTTCAGGTTGCCCCTCCTCCCTCTCCTCATCCTCCTCTTCCTCCTCCCCTCTCCTCCTCTTCTTCTTCCTCCCCTTCCTCTTCCTCCTTCCTCTTCTTCTTCCTCCTCTTCCTCCCCTTCCTCTTCCTCCTCATCTTCCCCCTCCTCTTCCTCCTCCTCCTTCCCCTCCTCTTCTTCCTGCTCTTCCTCCTCCTCTTCCTCCTCTTCATCTTCTAGGGCTCCAAACAGGGGCTACCTCAAAGCCCCCAAAGCCACCTCCTCAAGAAATCTTGCCCAGCTTGCCATCCCTTTCCCTCTAGAGAAAGCCGTTTCCTCTCCCCTTGCACACCCCCCCCCAGATTCTGCACCTTCCCCCTGCCCCCACCCCAACCATCCAGCATTCCCAAGGACGGCAGCATCCTCACCTTGTCTGGATCAAGGCTTTGGCCTCTTTCTCCATCCTCCTCCTCTTCCTCCATCTTCCCTGGGGTTTCCTCGGTCTCAACCTTGTTCTCAGGTGCATCTCCCTCTTTCTCTATGGTGGGAGATCCATGGCCCTCCTTTCCTTCCTTGAGAGCTTCACTCCCACTTTCTTCCCTTTGGGAGGGGACCTCTTCCTTCCTCCCTTTGCTTTGGAGACCACTCCCCTTCTCTTCCCCCTTCCCTACCTGACTGTAGGACGCATCCTCCTTCCCTATCTGACTTTGTGGTCCATTTTCCTTTCCTCCCTGACTTTGGGGTTCACTCTCCTTCCTCCCCTGGGTTTGAGATTCACTGTCCTTCTTTGGCTGACTCTGGGACCCACTTCTCTTTCTCCATTTGTTCAGGGATTCACCCCACTTTTTCATCTGGCTGTGGGCTCTGTCTCCCTTTCCTGTTTTGCTTTGGGTCTCCTTCCCCGTCCCCACGGTGTCCTTAGGGTGATCTGCCTTTCCTGGCTTGCTTTGGGGCTCATCCCCTGACTCTCCTTTCGTATGGGGTTGGCCCTTCCTCTCTATTGGGGTTATCTTGGCTTTGTCTTCCTTCATCCCTT
Organism: Pseudocheirus occidentalis; assembly: GCA_028646575.1. Taxonomy (NCBI): domain Eukaryota; kingdom Metazoa; phylum Chordata; class Mammalia; order Diprotodontia; family Pseudocheiridae; genus Pseudocheirus; species Pseudocheirus occidentalis. The sequence goes on from CM053594.1 coordinate 15,174,394, forward strand.
TCACCTCAGCCTCATCTCCCTCATCTTCCCCTTTGGCTTGGGCCTCTTTGCTCTGGGGTTCACCCCCTGTTAGCCCCTTGGTCTGGGGCACCTTGCCACATTTGCCCACTTTGATCTGAGGCTTTTCACTCTTCTTGGGAGGCATGTCCGTGGAGCCTGGGCTCCCCACTGTCCTCGATTTCTCAGCCTTTTTGGCGGAGTCATCAGTAGCTTTCTGGGGACCACAAGTGTCCCCTGGGGGTTGTTCTTTCTTCTCCCCCTCTGGAATGGAAGATGGAGGCTTATGGGTCAGAGAGTCAACTGGGTGAGTCTTCTGCTCTGGCTTGGGTAATTCTGAATTGAGCTTGGCCACCATCAGCAGGACATCACTGGTCTTCCTGGCCCTCTTGAGGGGCTGAGGCTTCTTTGGGGGGCTCTCTGTGGTGCTCTTGTCTTGGAGGTTTTCCCCATTTATGCTGCTCATCAGCACCGTCTGTGGGCTGGCCATCCCTTCCTTCTCATTAGGAATGTTCTCGACAACAACACTGGGGCTGGGGGATGCTGGGTCAGGCTGGCCACCCTGAGAACCACCCTGGGTCCCAGAGGGTTTATGGCTCCTAAGGGCAGGGCTGTCACTATTTTCTGTGGCCTAGGAGAGAAAACAACATCCAGTTAGACTTTCATTAGGACCATACTCAAAAGGATCTTCCTAACCACCTAGTACAGAGTGTCTCAGTGACCCCTTTACACCCTTAAAAATTAAGGACCCTAGAGAGCTCTTCTTTATGTAAATTATACCTATCCATACTTGAGGGATGAGGAAGTAAAGCCTCTACAGTTTAAACTGCTTCTTAATTCATTTAAAAACAAAAAATAATAAATCCATTATTCATTAACATAAATACCATATTTTAAAATGAAAAATAACTATATTCCCCAATATTTTTGCCAGGCTAAGTACTGAGGGTACAAAGAAAATTAAATACTTGTTGACTGATAAAAAAATTAGGGGTCTTCGTTTTTTTAACCTATTTTTGGAACTCTCTTTAATGTCTGCCTTAATAAAAACACAGCTGGATTCCCCTATCTGCTTCTGCATTCAGTCTCTTGCGATTTGTTGTTTTGCTTGAGGCTTATGAAGAAAATCCAGCTTCCCGCAGATATGTAGCCAGAAAAGGGAAGCACATTTCAGCAGACTAATAGCCTCTTGGTGTCATAATAAACCCGTTTTTACTTTGGACACCCAGATCACACTTCAAAAATCGCTGCCTCAGTCAATGGTGAGCTCTGGCAGGGAAGAGGTAATTTTTTTTTTAGTGTCTTTGTCTTCCCTTGTCTCAGTGTAAGAAGAGCTGATTTCCAAGCCAAGACCTGAGTTTGAATCCTGTGTCGAACATTTACCAGCTGTGTGATCTTGAGAAAGTCACTGAACTTCTTTGTTTATTTGTAAAGTGGGGATAGTAGCATCGAACTCACAGGACAGCTATGAAGATCAAAGGAGGTTTTTGTTGTTGTTAAGTCATCTTTCAGTCATGTTCAATTCTCTGTGACCCTATTTGGGGTTTTCTTGGCAGAGATCCGGGAGGGGTTTGTCATTACTTTCTCCAGCTCATTGTACAGATTAGGAAACTGAGGCAAACAGGGTAAAGTGACTCGACCAAGGTCACACAGCTAGGAAGTGTCTAGAGCTGGATTTGAACTCACAAAGATGAGTCTTCTTGACTCCAGGCCCAGCCCTTAATCCACTGTATCAAGTAGCTGCCCCTTGGATGAGATGAAGGTGGGTAAAGTATTATGTGAATACTAGCTTTTGTAGCTACTATGGTGGCTGTTATCTTCAGTACCTACTAGAGCGCTAGGCACATAGTAGGGCCTTAATAAATCAAAAAGCCTTTACTGAGCATTTACCCTGTGCCTAGCACCATGCTAGAAGCTGGAGGTTCAAAGATAAAGACAAGACAGTTCTTGCCCTCAAGTAACTTGCATTGAATTGGCAGAGACTACCTTGTACAAACATCATAAGCAAAATCAATAAAAGGTGATGATATTAGCAGCTGAGAGCATTAGAAAAGTCTTCTTGAAGAAGGTGGCACAAGCTTAGTTTTCAAGGAAATAAGAGATCCTAAGAAATGAAGGCAAGTAGGGAGGGCATCCCTGGCATGGGTCACAGCCAGTGCAACCTCACAGAGATGGGAGATGGAGGGTCGTGTATGAGCAAAAGCAAGAAAACCTCTTTGACTGCATCATGGTAGGTTAGGACCAGGTTGTAAAGGGCTTTAAATGCCCATTGAACTGACCTGTGATGCAGACTCTTGTGGGAGGTTCCAGCTTGGGTTACTGAATTTGAGTGAGAGAGAGTCTGGTCAGTGGGGTGTGGTCTGACTTTTCTCTGTCTTGGTCACAGCCCTTGCTCAAAAATCTTCGGAGACTTTCATTTGCCTATAGGACATCATCCCACTTTATGGACCAGCATCAATCCCATGCTTCCTTTTCACAGCGATGGTCTACCTTCACCTCTACCTGAGATATGTGGCTGGACACTTTAGCCTTGATAACTGGGGATGCCCAAACCCTCTGCCTGCTTCTTTCTGATGCCCCATGACTGACTCAGCCCTAGTCTCTTACCAAAGCACCAGTCTGACCATGCACCCCTCTGTTCCATTGGCTTTCCATTACCTCCAGGATCAGACACAAAACCCTGCGTCTGGCTTCTTGGTCCTTCATAACCTTGCCCCCTCCTACACCTCCAGGACACTTACAGTTCTGTCCCCTTGTAATGTTAATGAAATCAGAAGATCTTCCATGCCCCTTTCTATTGGCACCTACTGAAGGCACTTGGCACCTCAAAGGCTTAGCTCCTTACTTCCAGTTAACTCCTTAGGAGTAATCACAGCTGGAGTTGAGAGGAGAGTGGATTGGAAACACCTGGGGCAATCTCCTCATTTATAAAGCCAGAAGAAATAAAGCT
>CM053594.1:15177840-15192142 GCA_028646575.1 Pseudocheirus occidentalis
TGTGAAGGCTTAGGAATGTGGGTGTCCACAGCATTAACTATATGTTTCAACTTTTTGACCATTATAATGACTCTGGCTTTCTGGTTTTGGGACTTGTCCTTCTGGTTTTGGGACTCAGTGTTATGGTTTCTGAATAAAGACCTTGGTTCTGCCTTCCATGTGGAGAGTTTGCTATATTTTGTGATCCAAAACTACACCAACATATTCATAACCATCATGGGTGTTGTGAATATCTCATTATTGATACACCCCTGCACACACTATGATCCAGTCACAGATGGCCTCATTGCTGTGCCTTGCCCACACTTCATCCCTTGTCTCCCAGCCTCTCACTCTCAGAATCCTGGGCCTCTTTTAAGACTTCGCTCAAGCTTCACTTCCTCCAAAGGTCTTTCATGCCCACCCCAACCCTACCTTCCAATGCCTTCACCTCCAAGACTCCCACCCATCTGCTCACTATGTAACTCACATGAATGGAGCTGTTGGCACTATATTAGAATATAAATTCCCTGAGGGCAGGAGCTGCCTTTGTCTCTCTCAGCACTCTCAATGACGGGCATGGTCTGGACCGTAGTAGGTTCTTATTCACCGATGACTGATTGGGTGCTTTGAATTTCCCCTTTGGTAAATGTGTTTTTTGGCACATCATTCCCTGTGCCTGATCATGGACTGAAAGGGCTGAAGATCCTGCCTGGGCTCTTGCCCAGAAACACTCTCATATCCTATCCTACCCTGAGATACTGACCTGAAATTCAGACTTGGGAAGAGACATGAATTGATTTTAGTTACACTGTCTTAAAAAGTCAAGTGGTCATTTCTTAAGCAGCCTGCTGAACCTGGGATCCAAATGTTTGGAGTCTGTCATTTAACTAGCTATGAGACTCTAGGCAAAATCACTTAAGCAAGGCCTCGATTTTCTCATCTATAAAATGGGAATCTAAAATACTTATAGCACCTTCTCAGGGGAATTCTAAGATCATAGAGTCAGTGCTGGGAAGTACTTTGGAGGTCATCTTCAGGAGTTCATGGCCGGAGGCTGATGAATTTGTTTGTAAAAATATTTTGACAATTGTATTTGAATATAACCGATTTCCTTTGAAATCTTCCTCATTATATTTATTCATTAAAAATAGTATTCTGAGAAGGTGTTCAGAAGCTTTAGAAGACTGACTGCCCAAGGGGTGCATGGCATCCAAAAGGTTAAGGCCAGCCCCTTCTTTGTACAGAGGGGGAGGGTGACGTTACTACACAGTGGCAGTGTGAGAAGGACTTGGGTCCCCCAATCTAATGAATGAATCATCTCTTCATTAAACCACATCATTAACAATTCCAATTCAGTCCAAAATATTTATTTGTACATCTGACCTGAAAAGCACCAAGCCAAAAAAAAAAATGAGAAAACAATCCTATCTCAAGATTCTTATCTTCTCTGGGGTTAGCTGCATGTAAACAGTCAGTCAATAAACATTTATTAAGTACCTACTGTGTGCCGGGATTTGGGCTAAGTGCTGGGGATACAGAGGCAAAAGACAGCCCTTGCCCTCAAAGAGGCCACAGTGAGGTTACCAGCTTCAATACTGATTTTGTCCTGACTGTAAACAGCCACAAGATGGCACCAAGATGGCATCTTGCCAAGGCCCAGGCCTTCATGCATCTTCCTGTAGTCCCCTCACCATGGCCCCTCACCGTGGCCCCATTGCCCACCTGTTTCCACCTCACTTGGTCTCTTCCTCTGGTTCTTAGGGAAGCCTTTTACCTTATCAAGTTGGAATCGAAGCCTCCACATGTCTTTCCTTGTCAATTATCTTCCCCAACTAGAGAATAAGCTCTTTGAAGGCAGGGGCTTTATAACATGCTTTTTATTGTATTTTCCCAGCACTCAGCCCAGACTCAGACACAAATGTCTTCTTTATCTCACAAGCTGGTCACTGTCCAACTCTCTCTACTAAAGCCACCTTAATTAAGTACCCACTTCAATCAAAAGTCCTCATCTTGTGGACGGAGGTGACCCTGGGCCTTTGAAATGGGTGCCAACCGAGCACGGGCTCTGGCAAGTCCTGAGAGAGCTGGAAGGTTATACTAATGATTATCCCTCGTCATTAGGGAAGGCTGGTGACAGTCGGGATGTCTGTCAGCCAGGGACCAGGCTGGTCAAATTAAAGAGAGTTAGCACCAGGTTGGCACAGAGGGCAGGACAAGGGGCAAAGAAGCCAACTTAGGCTTCTCAGCAATGACAGCCATCCCAGCTGGGGGGGGCACATCAGGAGGCGGGGGGTTCCCCCAGTCTGAGGTCTTCAAGCAGCCACCAAAGGACAATTGGTCAGGGATATTAAAGAGAGGCTTCATAACTGCTGCACATCCCTCCAAAGCTAGATACAAGAGGCCATAAATCTAAGACCCTGGAATGACTACCATGTGATTTACTGTCCTTATCCCTTATACTGAGAGGCAGGCAGACCACCTCCAACCCTTGTCAGCCTTTAGAAGGCATCCTTCTAAAGGCCCATTGGTGGTGCTTTCCTAACATTTATGTAGACGTTACTTTAGATTTGGGCTCTGCCAAGGGGGCATTTCAGCCCCACCTACTCCTTTTCAGAAAGTCAGACTGTCTGGGGAAGCAGCCTAGGCTCTGATAAAAGAGTTTTCAGCCACCTCTTGTCTAGAATAGAATTTCTGTGATACTCCCTGGTGTCTCTGTCACTCTCTCTCCTTTCTCCTTCTCTCTCTCTCTCTCTCTCTCTCTCTCTCTCTCTCTCTCTCTCTCTCTCTCTCTCTCTCTCCATGTCTTTCTGTCTCTTTCCATGTCTCTGTCTTTCTTTTCTGTCTCTATCTCTCTATATCTGTTTTTCTCTCTTCTCTGTCTCTCTCTTTGACTCTCTCTGTCTCTCCTCCCTTTTTCTCCTCTCTCTTTGTCTCATATCTCTGTTTCTGTCTTGCTGTCTCTCTCCTTGTCCCTGTCTGTGTCTCTGTCTCTCTTCTCTCTCTCCCCTTTTCTCCTCTCTCTCACTCTCTCATATCTCTCTCTGTCTCTGTCTCTTTCCATGTCTCTCTCTATCTCTTTCTTCTCTGTCTCTATATCTCTGTTTTCCTCTCTTCTCTGTCTCTGTCTCTTTCTCTCTATCTCTGTCTCTCTGTCTGTCTGTGTCTCTGTCTCTGTCTCTCACAGACGTACATGACACACTGTGAAGGATAGGGATACAAATAGGAACCAGACCTAGGCTTTCCCTGACATAGGGAACTACAGGGTCACTCATAAAGTATGTGTTCAAGATCAGACTTGAACCCAGTTCTGCTTACCTCTGAGAGCAGCTCCCTAGTCACCCTGGCTGCTTCTAAATCTTCCTTGGGCAACATGGTGGCTTCATAGGGCACAGTGCCCTGGGCCTGGAGTCAGCAAGACCTGAGTTCAGATCCAGACTGATATGTGCTAGTTGTGTGACCCTGGGTAAGTCCCTTAACCTCTGCCAATGCCAGTTTCCTCATCTATAAAACAGGGATAACAATGACACCTCCCTCACAGGGTTGTGGCAAAAGCCCAGTGGGGTGAGACTTGGAAAGAGTTTTGCACACCTGAATGCACATATAAATGAACAAACACATAAATGCTAACTACTGTCAGTATTATCTGTAAAAATGGAGCTCCCGACAATCTTCCAAAGCCCAAAGAGGATATAGAAGGATATAGAAGAAGAGCAAGAGCCCGGCAGGGGGGCTAGCAGGACCCCGCTGGACCCAGGAGGCCGCTGGCCCTCCTCAGCAGGAGCGTGTCCTCTGCTGCTCCCACACCTGTTGGGATCCACGTTCCAGCACTCCCAAGTTTCCATTCTGGGTAGTGCGTGAGGCCCGTGACCTGCCCGGGGCAGCGTGATCATGGCTTGGACTGCCCGGAAACTCCGGCTGCCCCCCCGCCCGACCCCCGCGGCTGCCCCTCAGCCCCCACAACTGCCGTCAGCCCCCAGCTCGCCTTCCACCGTGGACAGCGACTCTGGAACAGCTGTAGCTTGCAGGGATCGCAGGACTGAGGACTCTAGGAACTGACAGAGGCCTGGGGCCATCCAGGCCAAGCACACCTGAATGCCCTCTGGGACTGCCCTCCCCCACCAAGTGGTCCTCCAGCCTTTGCCTGAAGACTCATCCTAACGGACAGCTAATTACCGTAGGTGCTAAGACACCGCTCCTGTTCTTTTCCTGACTTTCCACTGAAATCTGCCTTCCCCTGCCCCCATCACTCCCGGCTCTGCCCTCTGGGGCCACGTCTCTTCCGAGACCTTCTGAACTTGACCAGGTTGATGTCTCCCCTCCCCCAGCCTCTCTCCGCTGTCTCGGCAGGGTTATTTGGGCAGCTGTTACCCTGCATTTGTTCAGGAGGTCCCAGCTGCTAGAGCAGCTGCGTGGGACCAGCCCCCACGAAAGCCTCGCCACGGGGAGTGATTTCTGTGGCCTGCACCCCCATCCTCCCGGTCACCCCTGGGTCACAGCCTCAGAGAAATCACTGGCTCCTCCGTCTCCTCCACTCCGTCGGCACACCACACACACACACACACACACACACACACACACACACACACACACACACACCCCTGCAATCTTTTGTTAACTGCACCCTTTCTACCTTTTCTCCAGCGCCCCAGAGTCCTGGTTCCTCCCAGAATCATTGAAGTTCCAAGATGGAAACCATCTAATCCAAGACTGTATAGACCTGTTCTTGGGTCCTTTTTAAATGCCTCCTGTGCCCATCACTTAACCTTTCTGTTCCTCAGTTTCCTCATCTGTAAAATGGGTAGGAAAATCGTGCCTACCTCTCAGTGATCCTGGATGAGAATCAAGAGTTAACGCGCATAATATGCTTTGCCACCCTAAAAGCACTATGTAAACATCAGTTAGGCTATCATTATTATGACTGGGGTTGTCCTTAATGCTTCCCTTGGGAAAACAAGTGACTTGCCCAAGTCACCCCTATCAAAACAAGAATCCTTCATTGCCTCTCCCCTGGCTATTATGACAGCTTCCTTGCTTTTCTTCCTGCTTTCAGTCTCTCCCAACTTACCTAGGCACTAATTTAATTATGATCCATGTACTCTCCTACTCTAAAACCTCCAGTGACTCCCTATTACTTGCAGGAGCAAAGCCCTTCATGTTCAAGTTCTAGTATCCCTTTCCGAAACTATTTCATGTTTCAACCAAACTGCTCTTACCTGGTGCAGAACAGGCTCTTGCTACATGTTACTGATTGATTACAATCTGTTTACCCATCTCCCTGCCTTTGCCCAGGTTGTCCCTCATGCCAGGCATTCCCTCCTTAGTTCTGTCTCTTAGAAGCTTTAACTTCCCTGGAGGACCCACTCAGGAACCACACCTGAGTCAGGGCTTTCCTGGTGGCCCTGGGAGTTAGTGCTTCCTTCCTCCTTGTCTTAATTTCCATCTACCAAACTGGTTACAAAGATTCGTAGCATAAATTAGATTTTTTTTTTTTGGTCCTTGTATTCCCAACTCCATGGATAAAGATCAAGTCTACCTCTACATACACTGACTCTGAGGCCCAAGGCAAGACATAAAACCCTTTTCAAACATTAATGCCAATTAGCATTGGTAGAGGGAGGTCTGCACTGATTGCTCCCCACACTGATCAAATCCTAAGTCTGTTGTTGTTCATTTTTCAGTCATATCCTACTCCTCATGACCTCATTTGGTGTTTTCTTGGGAAAGATACTGGAGTGGCTTGCCATTTCCTTCTCCAGCTCATTTTACAGATGAGGAAACTGAGGCAGACAGGGTTAAGTGACAGGGTCATACAACTAGTGAGTGTCTGAGGCCAGATCTGAACTCACAAAGATGAGTCTTCATGACTCCAGACCCAAGGCTCTGTGAACTATGGAGTCACCTAACTTTGGGCTCAAATACTGCCCCAGACCCTGACCAACTGTGTATCTCTAGACCAGTCATTTCACCTTTCCAAAGATCAGGCAATTCCCTAAGACTGATTTATTAACAGAGTCCTATCTAGTTGAGATCTGCATTGGTGAAGTGACTTTCCCACACCAGGTGTTCCCCATGCTGAAGTAGGTCAGGAAGCTTTCCATACCCTCAGCACCTGGCCCTGGCCCTTGCATACCAGGCTCTGGAGAAATTCCTGTTGAATAACTAAACAGAAAAGCAAGTGGTGATGGATGATTACTGACCCTTCATAGGCTTTACATTAGCAAAGTGCTTTGCAAATGTTATGTTCTTTCATCCTTAAAGCAATCTTGCAATCTAGGCACCACATCATCGTTCCCATTTTACAGGTGGGAAAACTGAGGTTCGGGAGCAGTTGACTAAAACCCCATTGGTATCTGGCATCTTTCTGGGCATTGCAGACTGAAAGGAGTCAAAAGAAAAACCCCTATTCACTCCAACCCTCCACCCCCAAACCCCTACTGCTCAACAGCTGTGAGGAGGGGCCTGGGGACCGAGGCACAGTCGGTCTCCCAGTTGTCTTCTTGGTCAGTTGATGTCACTGAGGAGAGCCCGGCTTCTGGGCAACATCCTCTGAGGGAACCACATTCCTAACACACGCACACACACACACACACACACACACACACCAGCTGTTGATTCAATCAAGAAGCCTTACTCTAAATAGAGACCGTCCTCAGAGGCAAACAGTCCAAACTTCTACCCTTGAGACTTCAGTGACTATCTTCCCATCTCTAAAATGGGGATAATGATACGCAACCCTACCTGGCCAGTCCAGGGAGTAGTTAAGGTAGATTTGTAGATTTTTTCCAACTGTAGCTCACATTCTTGTAACTTTTCTAAAAGTCAGGCAATTTTGTAAGACTGATCTATTAACTGAGTCCTATCCAGTTGAGATCTTCGGTGGTGAAGGGACTTTCCCACACCAAGAGTTCCCAATGCTGAAGAAGGTCAGGAAGCCTTCCATACCTTCATCACCTGGCTCTGGCCCTTGCATTGGTTGTCAATATTCCCAAGTATGAATATCCCCTTTTAGGGCCATAGATCTAGACCTAAAAGACATTTCAGAGACCATCTAGTCCACCTCTCTCATTTTACAGATGAAGAAATTGAGTCTGAAGACCAAGTGACTGGCCCAAGGTCACCTAGACAGGGATGGAAGCTCTGTCTACTGCATTAATTTCATAGATTCCCTCCTCCCCAACATGAAAGTAACTGTACTATTTATTAATAGCTGTTCCTTGAGAAAACACATAATGATCACATTTGGTTCCCATATGTGCTCAGGAACCTCTTGTATTTGGACACCCAGGGTCCAAATTGGAACTGCTGCTAAATACATTATAAAGAGGCTTTTTTTCCCCACCCTAGTCTTAAGGAATAGGCACTACCATTATCACTAGCCCCATTTTACAGATGAGAAAATTACTACTGAAATGTAAGTGCAGATGATGAAACAGACTTCCCTGTCCTCAGTAGGCTGGAATCAGGAAGACTCATCTTTCTGGGTTCAAATCTGATCTCAGACACTTACTAGCTGTGTGACCCTGAACAAGTCACTTTACCCTGTTTGCCTCAGTTTCCTCATCTGTAAAATGAGCTAGAGAAGGAAAAGGCAAATAGTCCAGTATCTTTGCAAAGAAAATTCTAAATGGGGTCACGAAGAATTAGACACTATTAAAATGATTGAACAACAACCCCTTGATAGAGAGGTGGGGGGCGACAGGTGAAGAATGTTGCATACACTGTCAGACAAGTTCATCTAGTGGGTCAATTATGCTTAACTTTTTTTTTCTTTGTAACAAAGGAAGGTTCCATGAGTGGATGTTGAGAAATGACCATGAATTTTTAAAAACTATTAATAAAGTGCATTTTAAAGATAGAAATGTAGCTTGTTAGTTTGGTCAGGTAAATAACTTACTGTCTGTTCTTGGGAGTTGGCCAATGTCTGTTTTTTCCGTTTTGCTTCCTTGGACTCCTTTTCTGTTTCCCGAACCAGTTGCCTGATGAAGCCCCCCGGAATTACAGAGAAAAGGGGAGGTGGTGAGGAGGGTGGGGGGCTTTTGTCTTCTTCCCTGATCTGTTTTTATAAAAAGAAAAGAGAGGCAAGATCTCAGTGGGTGATATAAGTGAGAGCCATCCCCCAAAAGAACCAAGCCCACCATGGAGCCAGGGTGAAGGGCCAGGCGGTGGACATACACAAGTGAGGTCATGTAGGAAAGGTTAGAACCACTGTCTCCAACAGGGTGGGAGTGTCTTCATGCCTGACACATAACAATGGAAATCACTGCCTAATTTAGCCAAATTGGTGGATGCCCTTCACCCTTTTCCTCACTCTTTTATTAAATATAAGCATGTTGTAATAAAACCACCAATGGATTTGGAGTCAGGAAAACAAGAGTTTGAATCCCACCCTTGGAACCCAATAGACGTGTCACCTTAGGGAAGTCACAACCATTGAGCTTCAGTGTAAAACAGGGAAATTTCATATCCCTGTTTTAATATTATTAAATGACAATAGAATATGATTTATCAAATATATATTTAATTTAAATATTTGTCATAAATGTTGTTTAAATAATTTAAGCGTTCATTATAAATATTTATTGAATAATTTAAATGTTATAAATATTAATTACTTATTAAATAATTTAATCGTTTATTATAAATATTTATTGAATAATTTTAATGTCTATTATAAAATTAAACATGTATTGGCTAACTTAAATGTTTGTTATAAATATTAAATAGTTATTAAATAATTTGAATGTTTATTATAAATATTAACAAATTATTAAATAATTTGGCTATTATAAATATTAATCAATTATTAAACATTTGAATATTTAATATAAGTACTAATTACTAAATGATTATTTGATATTTTATAATTATAGGCTGATTACTAAATAATTGTCTGATTTAAATAATAATAGAACCCATCTCATGGGATTATTGTGAGGACCATAGATTCAGAAATGAAAGGGAATTTAGAGGCTTTCTAGTCCAACTCCCTCATTTTACAGAGGGGTAAACTGAGGGCCAGAGAGCTAAATGCCTGCCTGATTTCACACAGGCAGTAAGAGGCAGATCGAGACTTCCTTCTCCACTGTTACCACTCTTTATGTACATCATTTCATTTGAGCCAGGAGAATGGAAAGCCTTTTACAAAAGAACTAAATTAAACATTAGATGGAAATTTAATCCCTCTCTGGGCACATCACATATAAGAATGGATGTCATAGTTCTTTGGATGCTGGAAAGTTCTGTACCAGCAGGTTAATTCTAGTAGCAATCTGTCCTGCAGGATCCCTCCTTGGAGTTCTTATATAACAGAACACAGCATATTAGAGCTAGGAAAGACTGTCTGACCTCAGATCCTTCACTTTACAAGTGAGGAAACTGAGGACCAGGGAGATGTCTCTCCAGGGGTTACGCAGCTAGCCCCTGGCAGATTAGTTGAACTCAAGTCTTCTGGGGCAGAATTTGAACCCGGGTCCTCAGGCTCCAGAACCAGTGCTTGCCTCTCCAGGGTGTGCTAGGCTAGGAATCAAGAGGGACTGAGAAGCCCCTAGAGAGAGGACACTGCAGCCAGTCTGCTATCCACAGTCCAACAACCATAATGCAATGGAACATGAATGAATTATTTGTGGTAATAACAGGTAGGAATAACTGAAATTAAGGCCATGGTAACTTAAAACCCATTGTTTTCATTAGTTTGGGGCATTTTTAAAAAAATTTCTACCCGACTCCCCACGATTGCCCTTCACTCCCACAAATGCTGCTGCCCAGTGATGCGTCTGAGCAGGGAGGCAGCCTGTGCTAGATGGTAATGAGAGCACGGCAGGAATCGGGAAGACTGGGTGCAAAGCCTGCTTTTGACACTGAGCTGAGTGACCCTGGGCAGCGACCTTCATGTCTCTGTTTCCTCCTCGGGAAATGCAGCCGAGGCTGAGCTGAGATCGGAGATCTGCCCAGAGGCACCTAGACAGCATGTGTCAGAAGCAGGTCTGGAACCCAAAACCAATGGAAGCCGGGGCCAACTCCCTACCACACTGACTGGCTCAGTTACTATTATTAGAACCATCAACATCTTTCTGGGACTCATCTCCTATTCCCTCCCTGCCCAACTCTACAGGCAGTAGTAAGGAGTAAGGAAAGGAGGGAGGGAAGCAGTCAGAGGGGGTAGAGGGTCCCCTCTGACGCTCAGTCTGGATTATCTCCCCTCCCCCTCAGAAGACTGAAGGGGAAAGGCAAGGCATCAGTGAGAAAGGGGGGGAAGGCATTTTTCAGTCATTGTGTGGTAGACACATCCTGAGCCATCCCTACACACAGAGGGGCAAGGACAAAAGGGCTCTGGGGCCCTGGGCCCAGTAGGGTGGCAGCAGCAGCAGCAGCTGGAGACGTCCAAGAGCCAAGCAGTGACCACCAGGCAGGGCAACACTTTCCTTTTGCTCCCACAGGGCGAGGCGTGATGAAATGGCCATGGTGAAGCAGGCAGATGAGATGAGAAGGGATGAGATGGGACTCCACACGGGACAACACAGAATGAGGCTTTATGGACACAGATGAGACATCGATCAGACTGTCCCTGGGACTAGACACACACTGAGGACACAATGAGAGGGAGAGAAGAGAGAGATGGCATTAATAATTAGGCAGAACTCAACCCCACTTCACCCTGCTCTGCTGATGCCTCCGACCAAGACTAGAAGTCCTAGATCTAGAGAAATGGATGGAAGGATGGATGGGGGCAAAGGGGTGGAGAGAGACAGAGACAGAGAGACAGAGAAGGAAGGAAGGAAGGAAGGAAGGAAGGAAGGAAGGAAGGAAGGAAGGAAGGAAGGAAGGAAGGAAGGAAGGAAATAAGGGAGGAAGAAAGGAAATAAGGGAGGAAGGGAGGAAGGAAGGGAGGAAGGAAGGAGATGAATAAAGGAAGAGAAGAGAGAGAGAGAGAGAGGGAGGGGTGGGGGATGGATGGATGGATAGATAGATAGATAGATAGATAGATAGATAGATAGATAGATAGATAGATAGATAGATAGATAGGTGTGAGAAACGAATATCTCTCTCTCTTATATTTTATAACAAATTGTTGTATTAGGACCAAGATTTTTCACCTTTTCTACTTCCTCATCCAGAAGCCAACCAATGTGGTAAATCTCTCTTAGAGATTTATCAAGGTGAAGATCTAATCAGACAGTAAAAGAAGTTCTAAGTTTGGGCTAATGGGCGCATTCCTGCTCATTGTGTTTGTTCAGAAAGGTCTGGGGAAAGGTCGATTCTCACTACCAATCCAAGATTTCCATCCCTCAGGAACATCTCTTCAAAGGGCATATAAAGTGTGACTCTACCCCCACCGGGGTCTTTTGGTCTAAGAGAGATGGCCCAGTGACGATCCTTTTATTAATAACCTGCTGGCTTCATTAACAAAATGACGAAATTATCCAGAAACTATATCTCTCACACCTTTTTAATCATCACAGATAGATAGCATGATTATTTAGTAAAAGCCCTATGCTAAGAGCTAGGGATTGAAACGGAAAACCAAAGGTAGGCTTTGGCCCTCAGATCTTCCTTTCAAATAGAAGGGAACCTACAAAGGGGAACTGGGGGCCCCTCCAGCTCTGCCACTCTGTGATTCAGGAAGACTGAAAAACAGAACCATCCAAGGCGCAGCTTTTCCTTTTTTTAATAGTTATTTATGGTTTCCATTTTATTTGAAAATTATTAATTATGTCACTCCCTTGCCTCCTTCACTCAGCTAAAGAATACACATTTCTTTAGTAATTTACATTTGCATTTATGACTTGACTCCGCTTTTACTTTCGGAATCCTTTCTTTTCTTTTTCTTAGTTTTCAACATTCATTTTTATCAGATTTTGAATTCCAAATTCTTCCCCCTCCTTCCCTTCCCTCCCCACTCCCCGAGGAGGCAAACACTCCGATACACGTCATACGTGTGCAATCATGTACACATATTTCCCAGATGGCATCTTTTCAAAAAGCTAAGCCCATCGAGAAAGTCTTCTGTCAGAGGAACCTATGAGCCCATGCAAACACACACACACACTCACACACACACACACACTCACACACACACACGCACACACACACACACAGTGCTGAACTGTGAGGACTTAGAAAAAGCATCTCCTGCAGACCTACATCCTTGATAATAAGCCCACTATACCCCTGCCCTAGACAATTCCCTCATCTTGTCTCTCTTTTGAGAGAAAAGCCACTTTATCTCTGCCTCTTCCCTCCTCCCCAAGTCCCTGAGGGCCCACTTAGGATATGACCAACCCTTTGAAAGAAAAGACCTTGGGTGTGTTGTGGAGATTTGTACAAAGCCCTGCTCTGTGCAAGATCCCAAGGACAGATACACACGCCATGAACAAGAGTCCCTGCCCACTTGCTAATGGGTGCTCACTCTCTAATGGGTGAGGGGAGTAGAAGAAGTAGGAGACCGAAAGCTAATGTGACACAAGGTAATTCAGGTAATCTGGAGAAAGTCAGAGCAGCCAGAGGGATGAAGGAAGGCTTCACAGAGGAGGCACCTGAACGGTAGCTCAAGGAAAGCTTCCAAGAGGTGGCACTGAGATGGGATGGCACTCCAGGTGGTGGGATGGCATGGAGGCAGGAGATGGAGAATGAGGCTGTAGTTAGCAGGCTGAGTTCAGGCAACAGCTAATTGTCCAGTTTGACTGGGAAAAAAATGGGTGGAAAGGAGTGATGTGAAGTGAAGTAAGTCTAGAAAGATCAGAGTTTGAGGAATCTTAGTGCCAGATGGAGGAATTCGGATTTTATTCTAGAGGCAATGGGGAGCCATTGAAGCTTCTTGAGCAATAATAGCTAACATTTCTATAACGACTACTATGTGCCAGGTACATCATAGGTCAGCTAAGTGGGCAGTGGATAGACTGCCAGGTCTGGAGTCAGGAAGACCTGAGTTCAAATCTGACCTGACACTAGCTTCGTGACCCTGGACAAGTCACTCTGCCTCAGTTTCCTCATCTGTAAAATGAGCTGGAGAAGGAAATGGCAAACTGCTCCAGTATCTCTGCCAAAAAAGCCCTAAATGGGGTCATGAAGAGTCAGATGTGACTGAAATGTACTAGACATTCCCCAATTATTGTCTCATTTGAACCTCACAACAACACTGTGGGGTAGAAGCTATACTCATTTAACAGATAAGGAAAGACCCAAACAGAGGTTAAGTGACTTGCCCAAGGTCACACAGCTAGCCAGTGCTTGAAGCCACATTTGAACCCTGGTCTCCCTGGCTGGAAGCCCAGTACTTGACCCTCTGCCCCAGAAGGTCTAACCTAGACTTTAGGAAGGTTATTTTGATACCAGCATCTGGATAGAGTGCTGGATCCTAGAAGACCTGAGTTCAAATCTGGCCTCAGATGCGTACTAGACACATGACCCTGGCCAACCCAACCTCAGTTCTCTCATCTGTAAAATGGGGATGAAAAAACACCTCTCCCCCAAGGTTGTGTGAGTGTTAAGAGAGGCAGCGTGTGTAAGGTGCTTAGCACAGCAGCACATAGAAGGCACTTAATAAATGCACCTTTATCTCACGGTCAGTGTCCCACCTCTTCCCGCCTCCCCCCAGCCCCCAGAATGTGTGCTCCTGCACAGCAAGGCTCATTTCACTTTTGTTCACACTTTTTATTCCCCAAGTCCCAGCACAGCAGCACACAGTGGGGGCTTAATTAATGCTCATTGGCTCATTAATGGGTTGCGCTAATGGAGGAAGCAGAAATGTTTGCTTAGAGTTTGTGGGAGGGCCACTAGGCGGCATCTCAGGCCCGATTGATTCAAACTCTGTAGGGTTCCCTTTGTGGATGCGGCCTGGGAAGCTCACGTCCTTCACTGTATCTGCAGAGCCACCTGCCAGTACATCCCCCAGGGCCACAGCACAGGCCACCTCCGTGACTCATGGCCAGAATCAGGCCTGTGACACGATTTGAGGAGACACCCATCGGTTATGAATAGATTGTGACGGGCCTGGCTCCCCTCCCCCTCCTTCCATCCACCTTGGCCAGAATTCCATGCCAGCTTCCCCAGGACTGACCCGAGCGGGAGAAGCCCTGGCTCAGGGTCCCTGACGTCCTTGCTAGAAGCAGCCTCAGAGCCTCAAGATGACTGCAAGCTCGGGGCAGGCCACACTCCTCAGGCCACTTCTCCATCCTCCCAATGCCAGGCATGTGGATGGATGCCCAGGCCAGCACCCCTGGGCCTGACATAAGCAGAGGTTACACTGAATTTGTCACAGATGTCCAGGACATGGGAACAGGACCAAAGGCAGAGAAGTTAAACCAGGCCCTTCAGAAAAGGG
>CM053594.1:15192242-15202864 GCA_028646575.1 Pseudocheirus occidentalis
ACAAGGGAGTTGATTCAATTAACAATTCACAATATACTGATCTGCCACGCCCGGGGTAACCATTAACTTTAGTTTCCAAATAAAGTTCTCAAGTTCAAATCCAGCCTCAGACCCTGGGTGACCCTGGGCAAATCACTTAACCTCCATTGCCTCCAAAACCAAAAAAAGAAAGGAAAGGAAAAACATCTGTATCAAGGACTCACCGGTATGGCCTAGACTCCATCATGGGCAGCTGAGCTGCAAAGCCTGGACAGCATCAAGCAACTCCCCCAAACTCTGCTGGGTACTATCAAGGAGGAGAAGACCGTCCGGGGCAATCCGGTCCCGTGTCACTCCCTTGCTCAAACACCTCCCCGGCTCCCTATGGCCTCTTCTAAGATGACTTACAAACCGCTTGGCAGTCTGGGTCTAGCCTCTCCCTTTCTTCCCTTCATGCCCTCTGCATCCCGGCCAGACAGGTATTTGCTCTTGCTCGTCCATGGCCTCCAGGCCTGTGCACCTCCTGCCCCCCTCTCCTGAAAGCACCCTCAAAGTGCAGCCCACACCCGTACTGATCTCACTGGCTCCTGGTGGCCCCTGCCCGATGCCGATTTTGTCATGTGCCTAACTTTTATTTGCTCATATTTGTACATGTTTCCACCCATCAGGACGCGTACTTCTTGCAAGCAGAGGGCTTTTATTTTGGTTTTTGTATAAGCAGCACATTTAGCAGAGTGCCTAACATAGACAGCGGTGCTTAATATATGCTCGCTTGTTGAGAGTGAGACAACGCAATAAATACAATGAGCATTGATGTGTCTTGTTGAGTTGAAAATCGGATCCTTCTTCACCCCCAAAGTTAACGAACCCTTGTTCTTTTGAATTAAAATGCATGCCCCGCTCTGGTGCCAAAGGAAAGGCTGGCATCAATGGGGAGTCCAGGGATGCAAGGGGCCGCTGACCTCACCTAGGTCAACTCCCCCATTTAACAGACAAAGAAGCTGAGACCCAGAGAAGGCCAGCAGCTTGCCCAAGTTACACAAGTAGTAAGTGACTGAACCAGAATTCAAACTCAGGTCCTTTGACTTCAAATACAGTGCTTTTCTTACTGTTCCACACTAGCCTAGACACAAATTAAGACACAAAGGGGTGTTTCACAAGGACCAGGGACAGCTGGGTCGAAGCCTACCTACAAATCCCCTGCAGGTTGTATACAGGGGTGGGAGAGGAGAGGGAAGAGAAAAGGAGAGAGGGGAAAGGGGAGGAGAGACAGAGAGACAGAAAAAAAAAGGGAAGAGAGAAACAAAAAGAAAGACAGAGAGAGAAGAGAGGACCACAGAGATGGAGGGGAGAGAGAGAGAGAAAGAGAGTCAGACAGACAGACAGAGACAGAGAGACAGGGAGAGAGAGATAGGGAGAGAGAGAGAGAGAGGAGGAGAGAGAGAAGGAGGAGAGGAGTGGAGAGAAGAGAGGAGGGGAGAGGAGAGGAGAGGAGAGGAGAGGAGAGGAGAGGAGAGGAGAGGAGGGGAGGGGAGGGGAGGGGAGGGGAGAGGAGAGGAGAGGGAGAGTAACAGAGAAAAAAGGGAAAAGAGAGAAACAGAGAGAGAAGAGAGGGCCACAGAGATGGAGGGGGAGAGAGAGAGAAAGAGAGAGAGACAGAAAGACAGAGACAGAGAGACAGGGAGAGAGACAGACAGAGAGAAAGAAAGACAGAGAGAGACAGAGACACAGAGAGACAGAGAGACAAAGACAGAGACAGATGGACAGTGACAGAGAGTCAGAGACGGAGAGGCAGAAGGAGAGATAGAGACAGGAGACACAGAGAGAGGAAAACAGATCAGTCAATGATGGGCTAATCACACCTTGCTAGTCTCCAGAGGGTTTTCTCCTACACAGCCCAAGACTTCTCTTTCACATAATGAAATGTCAGACAACACCACAATGTGAGAGTGGGGAAAAAAATATCACAAAAGAGACACCAAGTGAGTCAGTCCCTGTGGGCGGTGAAGGGGGTGGGTTTCAGATGGATGGATCGTGGGGCTCATTCAACTCCATGCTGGTGGATGTATGTGTAAGAGTTCTCTGTTCTGCTTACAAGATGCCTGACTCAGCTCCAATGCTGAGGGCGACTGTTGAGATAATATGCTTCCCCTGAGCTGCCTTTATTCAAAAGGTGAACTGAACCTTAACCCTTCCTCTGTTGTACAAAGCTTCAAGACAGGAAAGAAGCCTTCTGTTAGGAATCTGAACTCAAGCTTGGAGAGACAGAAGCTGGAATTTACAATTCAATTAAATTTCTAGGCTGAAAGCCAGAAGAACTGTGTCCTAGACCTGCCTATATCTCTAACTCAGTCTAGTGCTGTAATCATTGATTATAGGAACCTCAGAGATAAAAGGCGAACACAGGATCTCTGGGTGGGAAGGGATCCCAGGAGCCATCTTATCCAACACAGACCCGAACAACAGACCCCTCTACAGGGCCCTGACAACCGCCTGAAGACTTCTAGTAATGGGGAACTCACTACTTCATAAGGCAACCCAATCCACTTTGAGATATCTCTAATTGTTAGGAAGTTTGACCCAACCTCAAGCCTAAATTCACTTCTCTGCAGTCTCTGTGCAATGCTCCTGGTTTAGCCTTATGGAACCAGACAGAAAAAAAATCAATTCCTCTTTCATACTATAATCTTTCAAACATTCTTAGAACGAATGTCATAGGTTTGGGGCTGGAAAGGACCACATCTAATCCAAACATTTCATTTTACAGATGAGGAAACTGAGGCCCACAGAGGTCAAGTGACTTGGACAGTCGGGCAGGTAGTAAATTATTATGACACACACCCCACACAAGTTTTTGATTTTCCATATTAAACAATCTCAGTTTCTTCCATTGATCTTTAGATAGCATGATCGTGAGACTTTCTCCAAATGATCAATGTCCTTCTTTAAAATGTGGTGTCTAAAATAAAACAAAATATTCTGGAGAGGGTCTAGTTAAGGCAGTGGGTCTGTCTTTTTCCTAATACTAGACTGAAAAGAGGCCTCTTTACTACATCTCATCGGCTCTTGGTAATAACCTACAGTGTCTCAGAGACCATATCAAGATCAACCAGTGGTCACTCAGATCTCCAGCAGCAAGGAACTCCCTCTCAAGGCAGTCTAGTCCATTATAGGAGTCTCTGGGCCTCTGTTCCCTCTTCCATGAAATGAGGGCTGTTGGATGAGCCGAGCTCTAAGAGCCCTCCCAGCTCTAGCAATCCTTGGTTCCTAAGTCTGGTTTGGCAATACTCCAATGATCTCAGGCAAGGACAGGAAAATTTTCCCAAAGTTCTTCAAACAATTAAAAGAAGTTCATTCCCATCTAAAAAATAAAATGAATGCCTGCCATGCTGCCCTGTTTTGAGTGTGTGGTGGGGGTGGGGTGAAGACACTACACAAATAACATAGAGTGTTGTGTGCCCATGATGGCAGCACAATCGTTGGTCAGCTGGTTAAGACTAACCAGTTCAGTCCATCAAACGTCTTCTCTTTTTGTTTCTACTTGGTTTGTGTTTGGGTTTTATGTCTCCATGTCACTTGTTTCACAGAATTAACTGAATGTCCAGCCTCATGGAAACATGGCCAAAGTCTCTCTGTTGGTAACCCAAAGGCATCTCTTACATTTCTGGTCCCTCTGGACTCAACTTGAAATGCCACAAGGGCAGACAGATGAGCCTCCTGGATCAATGTGCGTCTTGTGAGATCTGTTTTGTATTAGTCAGACCCTAAAAGGGAAAATCACATTCAGCTTGGGTCATCAAGCTTTAAAAAAAAGGTTGCAGTGAGTACTGGGGAACATTCTGCGAGGCCACAACAGACCAAACAAGAGGAAAAATCAGAGCCGGGTGATTTGGTGTAGAAGGTTCACTCAGGTAGCTGAACAGGGTCCAGTGACAGGGAACCTAGGCTAGAATCTAGGGCTCTAGAAGTCTGACTCAGTGTTTTTGTCTTTGTTACATCATAAGGAAGAATTCAGTGACATTCAGGGTGATAAATAAATGGGAGAACTGTTGAGGAAGCTTGTGGAGTCTTTGCACAAAATTATCTATAAGAAGGAAAGGAGCTGTCATCCACCCAAGATGGAGGAGACAAAGGCGAGGCCCAGACCCTGCTAGTCATCCAAACATCGTGAAGACCTACTATGTGCCTAGCACTAGAGATGCAAAACAGGAAAAGGGACCATTCTTGTCCTCAGGGGACTTAGATTGTACTGAGAAATAGAACACGGAATAATAATAACAGTAATAACAGCACATTAAGGTTGGCAAGGACCATCCAAACGTCTCATTTCATCTCCACAAAAACACTGGGAGGCAGACACTGTCTTTATTCTTGTTTTACAGAAGAGGAAGCTAAGGTAGACAGAGGTTACATGACTTGCCCAGGGTCATATGTCCAGTAAATGTCCAAGGCCTAAGATTTTCCTGAGTATAAGCATATGTGAATATGTATACACACATATGTGTATGTGTGCATGTGAATTCAGGTGTGTGTAGAGATGTGTGTATATGTATGTGCGTGCGTACATATATGTGTGTGTGCTGTGTGCATATATGCTGATTGTGTGTAAATGTATGTACATATTGCATGTCTTTGTGAATCCAGGTATATATGTGTGCGTACATGTATACATCTGTGTGTGTGCATACACACACTATTATGTGTTATGAACTCAAGTTTTTCTGTGTCCAGGTATCTATCTATCTATCTATCTATCTATCTGTCTGTCTGTGTCTGTCTGTCTATCTATCTATCTATCTATCTAATATCTATCTATCTATCTATAAAATATCTATCTATCCATCCATCCATCCATCCATCCATCCATCCATCCATCATCCATCCAACTAGCTAGTTATACATGTATGTCTAAACATATGTGTATAGTTTAATATCTGTATATCTCATATGTGTGTATAAACGTGTGTGAACTCAGGTCTTTATGAGTCCATGCATTGTATGCATGTATGCGTATATGTGTATATATTGTATATAGACATGTGTGTTTTATATGTGTGGATAAACATATATATATGAACTCAGGTCTCAGTGTGGGGTGGGTTACACACATTGCATATGTATATGGCATATTGTATAATGTATAATATTATGTGTATATACATGTCTATATGTATGTGCATGCACAGACATATATGCATGAGTCTATACATATATATACATACACACATACATATACATGGAGTTAGGAAGACCTGAGTTCAAATCTGACCTCAGACACTTACTAGATAAATGTGTGTATATATATGTGTGTCTGTGTGTGTGTATAGATATAGATATAGATTAGTAAATACAAAAGTACTTGAAAAGTCAGGAGCAGAAACTACAAATCACAATCACCACAGGGAGGGTGAGGCTTGTAGCCTCCTGCAGGGGGTGGTCCCTGAGCTGAGCTGGACCTTGGGACTTTTAAGTGGTGGAGGACAGGAAGGAGGGCATTCCAGGGGCGGTATAAATGCTAAGCATTTCACAAATATTATTTCACTTGATAATGAAGTACTAGATACTCCAACCTGAGCCAGGCCATCCTCAGGAGGCCACTGTGGGCACCCCTGGCTGCTACAGCCTTATATTTCCTTTCAGTCTTGCTCTCTAACTCAAGGTTGTTGGTCTTTTTAGCCTCTGCCCAGAACTCTGAAATGACACACAACAGTTGCTTCTGGCTCCTCTGGGCCCTGAGGCTGCATTGACTTTGGTGTTGTTGATTATTAAAATAGTATTTATATTACTGGGTTTTTTCCCATTTACCTTCATTTCTAGGTATATCCCTCCCCTACCCCACAAGTCATTTCTTCTAATTAAAGATTTAAAAAGAAATGCAAGAGATAGAAATCTCACTACATGAGTTATGTCTGACAATACACAGAGTATTCCGCACTCATGGTTCAGTCTCCCTATACCCACATAACATATATATACCACATAATATAAACATACATGCTACTTACAACACATACACACCAAAACACACAACATAAATATACATCATACACACATACATCGTACATACAACACACACACATGCCTCTCCTTGCAAAGAACAGGGAAGGGGAGCTTTGCTGGTTCTCACCCTGCTTCTGTAACATAATCCTCAGGTAAATATTTTGGGACAGTGAGAAGAAAAGCACACACATGGCATTGTTTCTTCCTAATATTTAACTGAGCCACAGTAACCACTTCATAGCCCGTTCAAGGGTGCATCAAATGGGACCAGAGGCCTTCTGAACTGCTGTATAGAGAAAGGGACCCCCAAACCACCTTCCAGGGTCAGACCCACTGCCACCCAGACCCTGAGCTTCAAGCTCAGCTCCTCTAATTCCAATGTGGATGGAAGCTAACTTTGCTAAGCAGGGTGCCTTCTGTGTGGTTCTCCTTCCAGTGCAGAAGAGCGGCAAGGACATTGTGTCTGGGGGGATTTCCACGTCAAAGTCCATCCAGGCTCTCCCTTGAAGCCTATGAGTCTTTTCTCCTCTGGGCCTTCAATGGGTCCAGAGACAGTCACTGGCAAATCTTGCCATATTATAGTCTCCACTCAAAGTAACAGCTGATCTCAGAACTTTAAAGGCCACCGATGAGCCCTAGGGTCAAAAGAAAATTCTAAGAAGCCCAGTTGATGTTGGTGACCAATTGGGCTTAGGCTAGTCACGGAAAATAATTAGGAGAATCTCTTATACTCCCCAGTTAAGGAGAAATCATAGATTGGGCCTTGAGGGTGATAGCGGGGGAAATTATGAAATCAATAGACCAGACTCCTAAGAATTCATGGTTCAATTTTCCTATTATCTCCAAAGAAGAGAAAAAAAAATGTAAAAAGTTAAGAAAAATAGCCATGCTCTGAACAGGTGGGCTGAAACTCACTTTTCCAGAAATGGACCCAAATGAGTGGTTCTTACTGCTTCCTACTTCAGCATTCTCTCCCACAAGCCCACAGAGTCAAGGCAGCCGAAACAAAAAGGGAAAATCTAAAAATAGGCCCCCAGTCCTCCCTTTGAGTCAGGAATCCAGCAAATGGGACCCTCCAAAATATGCCATTTGTAGATAAAACCTGCCCCCGTACATACACACACACACACACACACACACACACACACACACACACATAAAAAACTAAATTACCTTCTTTAGTAAGCAGCACGCTAGGATTCAGGTAATAGGGTATGGTACACACTGGGCTGAGCGTCTCTATTAGCAGCTAAGGGATCCTACAGACAGCAGGGAAAGCAGGGGGCCGAGAGTGGCAAAAGCCAACCAGCTCCCTGTCCTCCCCCCCCCCCAGGCCCCACGCCCCAGAGTGATAACAGCAGCAGCTGAGTTGACAAGTCATTCCTAAAAATAGTAGGGGCCAGCTCCAGGGTTGGCCTAGAGACGGATACTTCCAGGGGCAGCCGTTGCCCTGGCCGCAGGAGTGACTGAACAGCATGGACATATTTGGTGATTGAGCTGCAAGGGAGGGGGACAGGCTCACCCCGCCAGACGCAAGCACGGCCTCACCCCCGTCATCCCCAATCACACTGACACACCAGATACTTGTTGCCCAACTGTCCCATTCCTGTGCACCAGGAGTTCTTAACTTGGGGACCATGAAGTCCTTATTTTTCAAATATTTTGGTGTCTAGACTTCAGGATAGTTGACTATCTTTGTAATCCTGTTCATTTTATATTATGCATTTAAAAACATGATTCTGAGGAGGGGCCCCCAAGCTTCACCAGACTGACTGCCCAATGGGTCCATGACCCAGAAAACATTGCTCTAAACCAAAGTGAACCTAGATAGGATTATAGGATCTTAGATTTAGGGTAGGAAGGAACCACAGAGGTCATCTAATTCAATCCCATCACTTTACAAAGGAGGAAACTGAGGCTCAGAGTGGTTATCAATATCAATATCAATAATCAATAAATATTAAGTACCTAGTATGTTCCAGGGACACAAGTACAAAATATGAAAAGATCCCTCTTCACAGTAGAGGGCCCTAGAGTCATAGCTCTAGACCTGAGGCCATTGAGGCCAATTTTACAAAAGAGGAAACAGAGGCACAGGTAGGTTAAGTGATTTGTGCAGGGCAAACACATAACAATCATCAGAGTTTGGATTTGGAGTCCATAGCCAGCGTTCTTCCACTATCCAACAGTACAGTCTCTGACCCCAACCCTACCTGCCGTGACTGAATGCCCTAGACTGGGAAGACAAAAGACAAGAAGGGTTTCCTGATTAGATTTATTAGTTTCTAATTAGAATTCTAATTCTAATCTAATTAGCTTCCTAATTAGATTCCTAAGATGCTCCTTCTTCCACCGTACAGCCTCACAAAGGAGGCTGATGCCTAGGGATAGGTTCAAGGTTGCACAAATGGTGAGCAGCACAGGCCCATCCTTGGGTCTAGAAATATTTCCACTACACCAGGAAAAGTCATCAGTTAGTTGCCCCTCAGAGCACAGGGGAGGAGGAGGAGGGAGGCTGGACACATCAAGATACAAAGCTTCTGAGGACGCTCACACCTAAGCTTCGCTGAGACCTTGGGCCAGATTGCCTGTTAAGGAATATTGGCTAAGTGTGCAATTACTTCCTTTTTAATTAAAGTATATTTACTTTTGTTTGGGGAAATTGTGCAACATCCCCTTGGAAGCATAGCACACCCTGTGGCACCTTCTGAAGGCAAGTCTCCCCACCCCCATCTGCTGAGACAGGATTGCAAGGCAGGAAGGGAAAACGGACCTGCCTCCTTCCCTTTCTTCCTTCCTTCCCTCTTCCTTTCTTCTTCCTTCCTTCCTCTTTTTTTCTTTCCTCCCTCCCTTTCTTTCTTCCATCCTTTTTCCTTCCTTCTTTCCTTCCTTCTTCCTTGTTTCCTCCCTTTCTTTCCTTCCTCCAACCCTCCCTCCCTCCCTCCCTCCCTCCCTTCCTTCCTTCCTTCCTTCCTTCCTTCCTCCCTTCCTTTTTTCTTTCCTCCCTCCCTCCCTAGCTCCCTTCCTCCTTCCTTCTTTCCTCTCTTTCTTCTTTCCTTCCTTCTTCCTCCTTCTTTCTTTCCTTTCTCCTTCCCTCCTTTCCTTCTTTCCCTCCATTCCTGAAAAGGAGAAAATACCAATCATCATCACTTATAACTGAGGAATTCTAGAATCCCAACATCTCCGAGCTAGAGGAGTCTTCAAAGATCACTTCAGTACTAGCAAGACTCCAACAAGCATCTTTGTTGTATCCAACAAGTATCAGTATCTTCGACAAACGGTCCTCCAGTTTCAGCTTGAAATCTTCCAACAAAGGTGAGCCCGCCCTCTCCAGAGGCAGCCCATTCCACCCTGGTAACCTAAATCTGCTTCTTTACACCTTCCACCTCCCATTACACTTGACTAACTCTCTGGGGTCAAAAAGAACAAGTCTAATTGCTCTTTCCTGCGACAGACCTACAGTGATTGAATTGAATACTTCCATGTTCCTCCTGAGTCTTCTCACATTCACACTAAGCATCTGCAGTGCCTCCTAGCAAACCTCCTAGGCTATGGATTGGAGAGGTCCTTCACGTCTTTGGCTCCTCTTCTGGACTTGCTCTCTTTTGTCAATTCTCTGCTCCAAACATTGTACCCAGAAGCCCTGTACAATACAGGACCCCTAAAAAGAGAGTGAAGAGTGCTGGAAACCAAAACCAAATCTGCTGATGTTAGAGTGATGGCAAATCAGGGAGACCAGCCACTAACTTGATCAGGAAGCCCCTCTACAAACAGTATACCTGACGTGTGACCTTGGACCCTCTCTCTTCTGGACAGATCTAATTGTTAGGAAGGTTTTGCAGCTATCCAGTTAAAAACTGATGATGATGATGATGGTAATGATGATGATGATGGTGATGATGATGGTGGTGGTGGTGGTGGTGGTGGTGGTAGTGGTGGTGGTGGTGGTGGTGGTGGCAGTGGTGGTGGCAGCGGCGGCGGTGGTGATGGTGGCAGTGGTGGTGGTGGTAATGATGATGATGAGAAGCTGTTATCTTCTTACCTACGAAGCTCCAGACACTCTACCATGGGCTGAGCATATGAGGAAAGGCAAAAATGCAATTCTTAACTTCAGGAAGTTCACATTGTAGTAGAGGAGACAACATATTTAACAACTACGTTAATACAAGCAATAAAGTGTATAAATGTAAGGTGATCTCACAAGGAAGGTATTAGCAGGGAGGAGTGGAGGGAAGAGAGGAGGAAGAATGGGAAAGGATTTTATTGTTTTTTCTTCTTTATACACCCACAGCACCAGGAACAGAACTGTATTCAAAAGAAAAACTTAAAAAAATAACACTTGTTGATTTGAATTCATAACAATCCTCCCGCCCCCCCATCAAGCATTTTCTGTTCCAGGCTAAACATCCCAAGTCCTCTCAGTCACCCTCAAACAACAATTTTTACACACACACACACTCACACACACACACACACATACATCATAGTCAACATTCCCTGGACATACTCAACCTTTTCCCTCCTAAAATGAGCACAGTTACCAATAGACCCTGATAGAATAAATCTCAGGGCTAGGCATAAAGATTTCTTTACTTTAAAAAAAAATTTTTAAACAAACTGTTAAAAGTGTTGGAAAGAGAGCG
>CM053594.1:15203364-15243585 GCA_028646575.1 Pseudocheirus occidentalis
TCCAGCAGCCCAGCTCCCAGATGCTGAGACAATCTTGCTTCCTCCAACAGAAAAATTCCTATTCTGTCTCCCTGTCTCTAGAATTCTTCTTTATATACAGCACTGGCCTCCTGTCTCAGCCAGTCCCCTTCTTCCACATCAACAGGGGAGTTCACACCTTCTTAACAGGGGACAGGGCTCACACCTTCCATACCTAGCCCCAAGTTACTAAGTGCTAAGTATCTGCTAATCTGTTACAGGGTGGTCCAGGGGATAA
This sequence comes from Pseudocheirus occidentalis, assembly GCA_028646575.1. Lineage (NCBI taxonomy): Eukaryota > Metazoa > Chordata > Mammalia > Diprotodontia > Pseudocheiridae > Pseudocheirus > Pseudocheirus occidentalis. The sequence goes on from CM053594.1 coordinate 15,203,621, forward strand.
GTGGAAGACCCGAGCTCATATCCTGCCTCATTAGCTGCATGATACCCAGCCAGGAAAGTCACTTGATGTCTGCCTGCCCCAGTTTCCCCAACTATAAGATGGGAGTATTAATATAACAGGAGCATCTGCCTCCTAGGGTCTATGTGAGGACTGAATGAGTTATGTTGAGCTCACAGAGGCAGGTGACTTCATGAGAGGCTAACTGGTCAGCAAAGATGCCTATTGAATCCCAGCCCCAAGGGGGAAGGGGGTAGAAGGGAATAGAGACAATTCTGGAAAGGAAAACACAAGTGAATGACCACAGCCCCAAAGGCATGGCTGGGGAACCTGCAGCCCAGAGGTCACACATGGCCCTCTAGGTCCTTGGGTGCAGCCTTTGCTGCAGGGCATTTGCTCTCTGAAATTTGGATTTGGCTGAAAGAGTCACATTTGTGTGTGGCCACATGTCCTCAAGGCTGCAGGTTCCCTCCCTCCCCCCACCCGCCCAAAGGAATGACTGTACAGTCAGCCTTGAGTTCTGATCTTGTGTGTATAATGTAGTGGTCAGTGTGCCCCTGAGGGGTGACATCAGAAGAGGTCTCTATTAAGTGTAATGGACACACAGGTACAGGGACACCCATGACTGCTTGCCAAAGTTTTCAAAGGCGCTCACGTTCTGCTAGCCCCTGGCATTCCTGACCTTGGTGAGAGGCCTCCTTTGAGCTATCTATGTTCCTCTCAGGTAAAGCCCCCAGAAGGTGGACAGCTCGCTGCAACGCCAAGAAAGCTGAAGGTCTGGACGGCAAGCTGGGTCTGCAGCATTTGTGAGGCAGCCCAAATGCTTTTCACTGGCTCAACTGAGTAAAAAAAATAAAACAAAGGCCTAGAAGCAGAGACAAGAGAGAATCTCCTGGTTGGGGAGAAATGGGGGGAGGTTGGTACAGCAAGGGAGACTTGTGGCTGTGGAGGCTGGGACCTGGGTTCCAATCCTGACTGCCATTTACAAACTGCCATCCTGAACAAGGCCTTGTTTCAACAAATAAAAATGAATGAGTTTTCCTTCCATGAATATTCTCTGCATATTCCATGTCTTTAGTTACTCAAAGGCTGTCTCCTTTGTTAGACTGTGAAATCCTTGAGGTAGGAGCTGCTTTTGCCTTTCTCTGCACCTCAGCACAGAGCCTAGCAAAGCAGCTGGCACTTACTAAATGTCCTCCCTCCCCTGGATGACATATCCCAAAGATCCCTGCAGGGATGAAGTATATAATTTTATGACGTCCCTGCTAAAATTCCGGAAAGGCTGAGGTTGGGTTTGAGAAGTAGAGAGAATGGTTTAAAAAGCAGGCAGGGCCCCCAGATCAAAAAGGCACAACGACTGGCCCATTCCACACCATGCTGTGCCCATGAAAGCTCCAGGCTCTGTGTAGGCTTGAATGCCACCAACACCTCCCAAACCCTCCCGAGCCCCCTTCTGCCATCTCCCTACACCAGGGATGCTCCTTGTTTTGCACAGGACTCCAGAGAGTTCTGCACAAGCACTCTTTGGCCATCCCTATTCTATAACAGACACACCAGCAAAGGATGCCCCAGCTCCCATCTTTTGCAGAAGATGCTGCAGTCTTCAGTAACAGCTCAGCCACCATGTCACTTCTGCAATCCAGTCAGCTTTAATATTCTCCAGGAACTGCAGTCTACGCTTGCCAATCGTGACTTCCTTCGTGCTTAGAGCTCCAAGGAACAGCCAGTGCTGCTAGCAAATGAGAAAGAAAATGCCCACCTAGAAGACCTGCTGGGGAGTTCTCATGCAAGTCTGTGCCTCTGCTCAGAGCCATTTTGTTCTGGCAAACAAAATGCCTTTTTTCAAATTTCCACTTTAAAAAAAAGTTGTTTATATAAAAATAATCATAGCAACTCTAGCATGTGCCTTTGTGGTAGGAGGTGCAGATGGTTTAGTCACCTCTCAAAATCAGCAAATGAGACCCAGGGGCCTAGCCTGTCTTTCCAAAATTCTGCAGGCATTTCTCATCACTGAGTGCCCAACCCTGGAGCCTGAATGCAGAGGTATCCTCTAGGGCAGCGGTTCTCAACCTGTGGTTTATGTTCAGTTTGCAACAGTGAAAATACATCCTGCATATCAGATATTTACATTACGATTCATAACAGGAGAAAACTACAGTTATGAAGTAGCAATGAAAATCATTTTATGGTTGGGGGTCACCACAACATGAGGAGCTGTATTAAAGGGTCACGACATTAGGAATGTTGAGAACCACTGACTCTAAAAGTATGAAGCAAATAAAAAACTGGATGGAATCCAAAAACTTAAGAAAACAACAGATATTGGCCAGCAGACCTTTCTTTCTTCCAAATCATCCTCTTCATTTCCGCCACAGCCCCTCACCATCAATATTCCAAATGACTCACATCCTAAGACATCTTGATCAAATCAAGGATTTTTTTTAATCAAAAGAAGGAAAAAATAAAAGCTAGAGACCAAAACAGATGTACACCAACAGGTTCTTTTATTGGAGTTCTTTTTATATAAGCAATTGACCGACACAGAAAAGAATAACCAACTTAGTTTGCTCCAAAATAGCTCCCAAAGACAATAGTATTGACCAAGTGTGGCACGTTCGGAACAGTACTGACCATTACCTTTAATGGGGAACAGTTTCCGAGGAAGAAGCAACTTAAAACATGCACTGCTTACGCAGTATACCAAAAAATTAACAAACATCATTTGCACAATAAATAGGAAAACAGGCAAAGTACAGAAGAGAAGAAAAAAGGACATTTCCTGCATCCGCTAACTCCTATTTACAAGAGTACTGGCCTTAGTGGGTTAACTCTCACACACAGAAAATAACGTCCATTTCTTTTTTTAAAGGATTCCATAGATGATTCTGCTATGAATGTGAATATGCTCCTATACTTCTAAAATCTGTAGAGGAGAATGTGTAACTAAAAGATCTCTGAAGAAATTAGCAACTTGATTATTGGTGTGGGGTTTTTTTTCATTTTTTCCTGGGTTTTATTCCTTTTAGCATATCATTCCAAAGCATCTATGATACGCTAGAAAGACTGCATTTCAGTGATAACTCACAGTGCATCCAAAGAGGCACTGTGCCCTCCAATTAAATGTCCCAAATTCATTTGATATGAACATTCAAATTCAAGGCACATGCCACCCCTACCGTCTGTTTAATACCTAACTCTCATGTAGAAATGCTATCCTGTTATAAAGTCTGATCTCCCAATTTGATTGATATTTTTCACTGAGACCTGGCCAATTGTAATCATGGATGGGTATTCTGGCCTAAAAAAATTCAGCAGAAACAGCAGCAATAAGATAGATCCTGAAAGATCTCATATATAGGTTTGGAGTCTCCACAGGTCACAGGATTCCATAAAAATTCAACAGATTGAAGAAAAAAAATCTAGGTCACATGAGGAACAACCAAGTAGGAAATGAATTGTAAATGTGCTGTTACATCATAACCAAATTGGAATTTGTCAATGAGTTTTTGGAAGAGGTAGATTAAAGCAGTATTTCATGGCAAACTCTTAAGTGAGACACCAAAAGGCATGTACATTTTTACAGGCAAAAAGAATTAGGCTGTGTAATCTATTCCTCGGGAGTCAGGTATCATGCTGCTGCAAAAAACCAGACTCTCTTTAATACAAGCTAATTTTTTAGTTAAAAAAAGAAACTTTCTGAATTTCTACGAATTGGTAACCTGAACACGGTTTAAAGAAATTCATTTAACTCCATTTCTAAAAAGCCATTTCTCCTACCAGAAAAGAGCTGTTATCTTTTTAAATATCAAACTATACAAATTTTTAAAATCAGCAAGAATGATATGGAATGTTTGAGAAATTAAAGAAATGCATGGATTTAATAAATAATATAATATGCCTTTTTTGGTTAAAATGGAATTTTTTATCTTATGCCTACATAACTTAGCAATCTTTACATTACCAAAATAAAGCTAAGTCGGTAATGATCAGTTTAAAAGAGGGGCATGATTTAATATTAGAAGTGGCCAGGGTTTTACCCTGTGCTTGATGCACATACTGGAATGTATTCAGCTGGAGAATTACAAATAAAACTTTTGAGTCCTTTCTGCTTTGAACACACATGTGGAAAGGCTTTCCGCCTGTAGGAGGGCACAGTGGTGGGAAGGAAAGGGGATCCTGCTCCTGCCCAGCTCAGCAACTGCCTCTCCAGCTGTGGGAGCTTAGGGAAAGTCACTTTTCTCATCTGTCAGATGAGACAATAGATGTAAAAGCTATAATCAAAATATGAGCTCTTAGAGGAGAGAGGTCTTTGGATCAAGGCCCAGGAGGGCCCTTAGAGGTCATTTCATCTGATCCACCCAATTTACAGTGATAAAACTGAGACCTCTGAAGGTACAATGAGTTTTCCAGGATCACACAGCTAGTAATCAGTAGCAGAGCCAGGATTACAATTGAGGACAAAAACAGAAATGGGGAATATTCTATTAACATAAAAACATTATTTTTAAAAAATTGACATTTTAAAATTTTGACATTGACAAGTTGGTACAGCAAATATGAATTCTTTATTTTAGCACAGATAAAAATTGTGTATGTGGCATGCCTTAGAAGGTACTAGATCATAATCACCGGGAAATCTCCCTTGACTATCTTGCCAATAACTGCTATTAAAAAAAAGACTGAAAGCTTTTGTACTGTGGATGTTACAGGAAGGAATTCACACTAACACATTAAAAAAAAAACCTCAAATATAATAAAGCTAGCACAGCCACCATATTTTTTGCCCTAAAAATTTTGTCAGCTGTATTTGCACAACACAGTGGAAATCTGTAATTCAATTAATCTTAAATACCTGGACTAGGCATACTCAAGGCCAACACTCAAATGCTTATGAATTCAAGTTCCTGCCTTACAAATCTATCTTTAGGTAATCTGACACAGACCTAAAAAAGGTGTATTTAAAAACCAGGTGATGAATAATAGATAGTCATATTCTCCAGGTGCAATTTCCAAATTAGTTTAATAGAGATAATGACGTCAGCACTGACCTGTTCTAAACCTATACTAACAAATACAAGACATTTCCCCTCTCTTTTTAGGGTTTTCATTGAAATACTGCATCTTATTCAAGAAAAAGGTGGTCAGTTTCAAAGAATTTCTAGAGTTTGTTTTTCCTTTGTGTGGGTACTCTGATGATATGCTCCTGGACCTGACTGAATCTGAGACATCCAACACTGAGCAGTATAGGTTACCGCTGTAAGCGCTCATCCTCTCTCCCTCCCTCCCTCTCCCTCTCACACACACACACACACACCACAGATACATACAGATCACAGACACACACACACACAGACCACAGACTCCCACCAAACTCACAAGCTTATAGTCTAAAAGAACATTAGAACATGAACATTATCACTCACTTATAATATACTTTACAAAGAGCCAAAGGGAGAGAAAACCCCGTTATTTTCAAATATTTATTTTTGTGCTTTGATGCATAAAGGTTTATTTTACCTATAAATGAAGTCTCTTCCTTGCCCCCATTTCTACAAACCATGATTCCTCTCCTGACCCCCACTCCTAAATTATTATAAGATAGTGGCAAAGCCTCCCTGGGAGCAACTGATTCGGTCCCACATGCAAGACTGGGACCGGGAAGAAAGACCGTGGCTTTGTTACAGAGAGCAGCACAGAGAATATATAACACAGTTCCCTGAACGTAACTGTGACTATACAGAGATCATTACAAATGCAGACACAGTTTATTTTAGACCCTGCACATGATAAGTTTTTATACAGATTTACACAGTGACTTCATGAAAAAAGCTAAACCTTGGAGACTGGTTTTCTTCCTACCTGGCACATAAAAATATTGACATACTTAGAAACAATCTATTATAAAGACAGGCAGGTCTGGCATAGCCAGCCTTTCAGACGGGAATTAGTGGGAAGACATACACACATACACACTATGAACTCTTGGGTTGGCCCAGCCCCATGAACCATTGCAGCACAGAGCTCAGTGATACGGAGGCCACATCGAGGCCAGAGCAGCAGCTGGGGGGTGGATGGTCTGGGCCACGAGGGCTGAGACGAGGGTTACATTTCAGCATGATTTTGATAAGGAAGTGTGTTCATTTGGCAATCCCAGGAAATCCCATTTTCAGTGGGGCATCAGTATTTCTACCCCAATGGAATGTTACACGTTACTTAAGGTGAAGGCCCAAACCCTCTGGCGGACAGTCACGCCCATGGGCACAGTTTCCAAACCTTGTCTAAGGCACATTTGTCAGAGGCCCCGTCGGGCTCTCTCCACCTGTGGTCAGCATATCTCAAACTGAAGCCGAAAGCTGCCAACCAGACCTGAACAGGAATAAACTTTTGATTTTTCCCCCTATACACAATATGTCTCAATCACTGAGACCTCAATACCTGCACAGACACGGTCACTACAATGGACATCCATACTACACAATTTCTTTGTCATTTCATGGTCTATTTCTGCAAACTCAGCTGAAAAACTGTCACCGTACCAGAAGTATTCTAGCACAACGGATCCAGAGCTAGAAAGAACCTCAAAGGACATCCAGTCCAACCCCTCTAGATCACAGATGACGAAACTGAGGCCCACAAAGGGGAGAAGTGGCTTGTCCAAGCTGAAAGAGGAGGAAGCATCAGGGGTGGAATTGGAAGCCTAGGCTTCTGATTCCTGAGCCAGTGTTATTCTGGAGCACTGAATAAAATGTGGCCCTGGATACTATAATATGAAATGAGTTAATAAATGTTTAAAATTTTAAAAAAAGAAATTGTGGATCAATAAAATTTACATTAATAATAATGCAATGATAAAAAAAATAAAGTCCATAAATTATCACATATCAACTATGAAAAAAATCTAGATTTTCTTTAGACATATTTAAATATTCCTTTGAATATCAAATAAAGAAGTACTTGGTCAAATATTTTAAAATGCTACAAATATATTACTGACATTTTTGGGTTATCTTCACAGACAACTGTTAAACCATTTGAATAAAAATCAAATGCAAGCTGATGACAGGAAATATAGTTTAGGAACTTAATCTGCATTGAGACAAGATTTTTTACAATTATAGGCTTGCTTACTGAACTTTAACCCTAAACATGTGAGAGGAGGGGACAAATGTCAAGGCCTTCAATAGCTTAATCAAGAATCCTCTTTATGGTAGAGAGGTAAACATGGTCAAGGAAAACAGATGCCCTGCTCAGCACCTGGGCAGCAAGGAGCATCCTAATGCCAATCTTTCCTACTTTGATTCTAGAAATCCCCCATTCTAGATCAGCAGTGGGATAACAAGAGAGGGGAGATTTGGGATAAAAAAATCTTGGCCAATGACTCACTTCCTGAACTGGGACAAACCCTTCCTTTCCCCTGGACCTCATTTTCCTTGTGCGTACAATGAGATACTGGCTTCCCACCACCTCAACAGGCTTAACATTCTACCAACAAATACATCCCATCTGATCTGCTGGCTTCTGCAGTGATACTGACTAGAGCAAGGGCCGCCTGGGGTGACTCCAGCGGTACCCTCACTTGTTCCTAATTCCTCTTGGTCATGTTTTTAGAATCCACGTGTGAACTTTGGAAGTTTCTTGAAATAAGACTCATCCCACCAAAGCCAAAGGCCTCTTTAGGGTACCTTTTAGTTCAGAATTTGAAGAATGAAGGTATCCTTGGGCATTCTTTCACTCCCTTTGAAGGGGCGGCATGATCCCCTAGCCAGGAGGATTCTGCTTCTGTTCTGTAGATGCCCAGACCCTCTCTGCACAGCAAGGCCGCTGGTGCTCCTGGATGGCTGAGGACTGGCCATGAGAGAACCCAGGGGAGTCTCTGACTACAAGGCTGGCACTGAGGCAGGGTGGGGCTTGATGTCTTCTATGCCATGTATGTACTGCACAAACTTGGGGACTGTATTATAATGAAGGGATTTATATCTGTAGTTAACTAGAGTCTCCATGAAAGTGTTTGGGAATATGCCTCTTAAAAAGTTGAGCATATTGCTTAGGACTCTGTCATCTGATGTAAACAGAGTTCTAATAACATGAGGATGTTTTCAGCAAACACTAAAATGTTTAAGACTGAGAACACAGGCTCCCAAGCCAGTGGTGGTGACAGTAGCAGGAAGAGGGAAATGGGGAGGGGAGGAGGGGAGGGGGGAGGGGAGGAGGGGTATACTTCTCTACAGCTGATTTACTGAAACAGTGTCTTGGTGGCTCTTGAAGAAAGCCCTCCCCTGAACCTCTGCATCATCACTGCATCAAAAGGACTTCCTTCTACAGCTCACACAGAGCTCAGAGATAAAAAGAAATGCCTGGCACCCCTGCAGACCTCAAGGACAGATGACAGGGAAGGCAGAGCAGAGGGCTGAGTTAACCAAACTGTTAGCTCTTTTCCACAGGCATGATACTATTGCACAAGCAAAAGAGAAATAACTTCCTAAACCATTTCTTGAGTCTGTTGGCACTTGGCACTTTGCTATGAAGAAAAACAGTTTTGAGCATGGATGGAGAGTTTGTTTTGTGCATGAAAGGGGCACAGAAGGAGCATCTCAGAACAGAAGGAAAGAAGCTTCCTGAATTAGCCCAGCCCTCAGAGCTGTGACGCTGCTGACAGGCTGGACAGAATGCATTCGCTTAGGATGCAGCAATGGCATCGTGCAAAGAAAGATGCATGCACGTATGTATATGTGCATGTATGGGTGTGTGTATGGATGTGTGCATGTGTTTTTAAAACCACTTGGGGCACTTACTTTTCATTATTTTAACACCTCTTAATAAGAATTGTGTTTAATTCTACAAAATATGCAGACAGCAATGTTCTTTCTTCTTCCTCACATGAAGTTATCTCACATACACACATTTGGAGGGACCAGTTAGAAGAATTCGAATCATTGTGTTGGAAGGTTATTCATTTTTCAAATGCAGAAAAATCCAACTGTCAGAAGGACAGGTGAAGAATTACTTCAAAGAATACGTACCAAAGCCCCTGCGGCTCTACCTCAGCAAGTCCACTGGACCCTAATGGGTTCAAAGTTTTTTTGAAAGTGCAATTTGCCCTGAATTTGAAAAGAAATGCCTTTAAGTTCATTGTCATTGTCAACCATCCCAAAGATCCATTCCAAAACTGCATAAACCTCTAACTGATACAAGAGAATTCTAGATTCTGCACCTCTAATCCCCCCTTCCTCAAAGGTCATGGCAAAATCCCCGAGTCCCAAGGACGACAGTGGCAGCTAGTATGTGTGAGTGCAACAAACAAGTCGATGGAGCAAAGTCTGAGCTTCTCATAAAGAATCTACAACTTGAGCCCAGGACAAAAAGAAGACAGCATCTGAGAGAATCAGAGGATCACGCGGCTGATCACCAGGAGGACGGAGCAGAGACAGATCTACTAGGGGAACATCAAAGGTAGGTCCCACGTTCCTTCGGAGAAGATCCGCAGAGAGGCTGGATATGGACGTCAACATTTAAGGGCTAAGTAGTAACCATTTCAAGTTCTAGGTTCAGTATAGACCAAAAAAAAGTGTGTAGCAAAGAAAACAGAATCTTCCTTTCTTCAGTAGTTTAAAAGTATGGGCGATTCCCAACACTGCCAGGGTGTAATGATGGGAGAGCGCGAAGCTGCCACCGCGGGCGAAGACTCTGTCCCCGCTAGTGAGAACTCCTGTGTCCTCTGGTTCTCGTGGCCGCCGTGCAGGCCAGCCAACGAGCCTGTGCCCAGACTCCCAGCTCTGCACCCTCTTCTTCCACAATGCACAGAGTGGGGGTGGGAACACAGTACTTTGTGGCGCTCACAGTCTCTCATAAGTGTCCCTTCACATTAAAGGCCGTTGCTGTTTCTGTGGCTGAGCGGAGGCTTCGAAAGCTCCACGACAGTCGGCCGAGGTTTGTTAAGGAACTTCGGAGCCCGCCGTAATAACCTCTGAGCCTCCGTAAAGGTTTCTATCAATTCTTTTTTCCATTGCACATACTCAGGGTCACTCTAAATGAGAAAGAAAATGTAGAAATGGTTATACATTTACCCATTTGATTAAAAGAGTTCTTAAAAAATCACTGATACATCATGAATGCTGGAACCTGAGAAACAGAAAGACCACTGAAGGTTTCTCCCTTTAGAATCCAACTGGAGACTCCACCCTAGACTCCTAAGAGCCTTCGGAGGGTTGTCAGCAAAAGTCTACAAAACAACATAGGACCCTCCTTCACGATGCTCAGTGGAAGCAGTAGGAAGTGCTACTGGAGTAACTCCCCAAATGCACAATTTCTGCCAGTCTGGGAGCTCCCTCCACTCAAATGGACTCAACTAGTGAAGACGCCTGAGTTACTGCACCCACAAACTGTATAGGACAGCGACCAGGCCTCTGGGAATGAGTATATCTCAAGTCTTGGGCGGGCTGTTGAGTAAAAGAAAGACATCACTCACTGCTGGGCCCACATTGAAAGCCATACTAGCTGGGGGTAAATCTGCCAGGGGCCTCAGCACACACAACGTTCAAGAATCCAAGGTCACAATCTCAGTCCCAGGAAACAGAAGAACTTGGGTTTCTTGGATTTGAACCCTGGTTCTGTCACTTACTACCTGTTAAGTTTTTGGGCAAATCACTTACCCTTTCTGGCCTCTGCCTCCTCCCCTTCAAAATGAGAGGGTTGGACTCTGAGGGTCCCTTTCAGTCCTAAATCTTTCATCCTATGATCGTTCCTGGCCCATAATGGGCTGAAATGTAGAGAGAAGGGAGAACCCTAGTTAGGACTATTATTTGTCAATCACACCTCTCTCTCCAGGAGACCCACAAGCAAAACGTAGCCTTGAGGGTCCCACTAAGACAACTTCTTCATAAACTTCTTGGAACCACAGAGGACAATACACCTCGGATCATTTTCAAGTGAGGCATAAAATGGGGTGCTGGATGCTTGCCAGCGGCACTGTCCTTGTCATGGGGAATGTCATACACAGGGTTTGAAGAGAAGAGGGATTCTCTAGAGATGGTAAGGCCCTCCAGATGTCCTTGTTCCCAGAAGATGCTGTACTGACTGTGTCAAGCCCAAGGAAATCAAGTGCTTCCACATCAAGATTCCAGATTACTCAAAAGATGCTAGTAATCTATAGTAATCTATACACAGGAAAAATTAAATGCACAGAAAATGTCTACTGTCTAGAACAGGGCTGGGGAACCACAGGTGGCCTTCAAGGTCCTTGGGTGTGGCCTTTTGACTGAGTCCAGGCTTTATAGAACAAATCCTTTTATGAAGGGGAAGTCTGGATTCAATCAAAGGGCCATACTTGAGGACTCAGAGGGCTACATGTGACCTTTAGGCTTCAGGTTCCCCACCCCTGGTCTAGACTATATGACTATCATTTGGATGGCTAGTCCACTGAATTAGTCAATCAGAAGTACAGCTTAGGGAAGGCACTGAAACTTTGGTGTAGAAATGAACAGGAAGAAAAAAGCAGGCTAACCTGCATTTGGGACATTGCCTAGCATTTATAAAGACCCCAAGCTGCCCCAAGCACAAAGATTTGTTGTTTTAAACATCGCTTTCTCTTAGTGATATCACATGGTCCTTGGAACACTGAAGTTTCCAAAGAATCAAAACTGTAGGGGACCTGCAGGGACCTAGAGGGGAGCCCAGTGGGCCCAAGCAGGCCACTATATTTTTCTCACAATGACCCACTGGAAGAGGCAGACTTTGGTAAGGTTAATGAGGACATAAAAGCTACAGAAGTGAGCGGGTCATATAAACACTGAGATGAAGAGGAAACAGCTCAGAGGTTCTGAGGCAAAGCGGAAGGCACATAAGCCTAGAGAGAGGAAGGCGCCCGCACCCAGCACCAAAGCGAGGTGTTGTCTGTGAGCTGAATGAGAGACCACAGACCCCAATCACAGGGAGATGCAGGCTGCAATCTGGAGCAACAGGAAGAACCACTACACTGACCAGATCATGGACTCACCGAAGGAATGAAATCATATTGTTAAGGCCATTTTTCTTCTAGCTAGCTGGAGCATAAAATGTCTTATATGGCGGCAGGATGACGGCTTCTTAAGTCATGCCCACAAAGCTATGGGAAGTACCACCATGCCAGAAAACCACCAGTCAGGGTCAAGACCATACATCCGAGGACCGGCCCAGCTAAAGGAGGGGGGGCACTGTCAGCATGCTGAACACAAGGTGACTGGCTGTGCAGCCACAGTGACTCGGAAGAATGCCCTCTTAGAGACACGGAGCTGGCTGACTGGTCGCAGTGCTTTGCACTGGGAGCTCCTTGGGAATAGGGACTGTCTTCCTTTGGTTTGTCTTTATATCTCCAATACTTAGCACAAAGCAAGGGTCTAACAAATGCTTGTGGCCCAGCTCATATTCACATCAGTGAAATCAGATGCCTGGAATCTTCTGCCTTCCTGTCACGGCCATGCTCCCGAGGAGCTGAGATGCAGTAAGGAGGAGGGACAGGAGTTCTATCCTTGCCATGGCCAGGGAAAAGAAAGCGTGAGCTTAGATGAAGAATGCATGTGGCCCCCAGGGGAAGGGCTGGCATTTCCATAGTGAGTGTTCTGCAGACAGAGCTCATTTGATCTATACAACAACCTTGGGAATGAGGCACTATTACCATCCCATTTTACAGATAAGGAAACAGGCCCCTAAAAGTCAAGGGACTTGCCCAGGGTCACAAAGAGAAGCAGTGTCTGAAGCTCAATTTGAACTCAGGTCCAGCGTTCTCTCTACTGTGCCACAGCATGAGGCCCTAGAGGAGGGCTGGGGCAGGGGCACCTACAGGGGATCTCGCCTCCTCCTGGGAGCACTTTCTACTCAAGTGCTTTGTTTTTCGTCCGGTTCCTTTCCAAGCCAGGCCCTAGCACACGCCCGGCAGCAGGAACGCTGCACAAACACCAGGTCATGACGCCTCTGATCTCCTACAAACACTCTGGAACCCGACTCACCTCACACTGTAGGACCAATTGCTTTCCTCCTTTAATCCTCAGCAAAATGCATTTTTTGTCTTTAATCTGAGTTTCTTCCACTGACACAATCTGTTCCATTGTCACCAGGTTTTGCTATTTAAAAAAAAAGTATCTTTAAAATTTCAAACTGTTAAAAGTTAAACCTCAAAATGCATCCTGAAAATCTAGCTGGTTTAGAAAAAAAAGATAAAGGAAAACCACAAACTTTTGGCCTTTTTTTTGTGCTAAAGGTAAAAAAAAAAATAGCTACAAAGAAATATAAGCAAGAGGTCAAAATTGTTTTAAATACCGCAGGGAAAAAAAGGCATTCTGGGCAAAAGGGCCGAGTCGTCCCCTCTGTGAAATGTGCGTCTCTGCTGGACCATTCGCAGACCTGCCCCCCATGCACCATCTGCACTCTTACAAATGGACACTATCAGCCCATGTAGAGGGACCCCTCCCCCCTTGGGGCTGCAGCCGAGGCCCTGACTGCCCCAAAGGAGTGCAGGTGACTTTAACAAAGCTGATCAATGAGGTTCTAGTAAAGGAAGACACAGCTTGGAAGAATACAAAGATGGGGAGAAAGCACGAGCAGAGACGATGCCTCCAGAGACCCTCAGACGCTGGGCTATAGCATTACTAACTGGGCCAAATGCTATAGCTCCACGTTACCTACCAGTTTATGTTTTTTGGAATAAATACTCCAGGAGTCCTAAATGAAAAACAACACCGTCATAAGCTACCCAGGGCCTTCAGAAATTCGCGCCACCGTAACAAGCACCCCACGGACAAGGGCGACTCAACGCTTCTACTCTCCCGGCTCGGAAATCCACCTGTGCCAGATGCTTCAAAGGGCCTGTGTGGGGCCGGAGAGCCCGGCTAGGGGATGGTGGACAGGGGCAGGCTCATGGGCTCAGACTGCTGAGGCTCCAGGCTGTCTGTGAGAGCGCGCCGAGTGGCTCCATAGCTATGGACTCAGTGTCATCTGCTGCCAAACCAGGAGGCTGGCCCAGAGGACCTTGAAATCCTGCCTCTTTCACCCTACTTCATCCTCAGAAGCACACATCTGCCCATGACACCCTCTGCTCAAACTCCAGCGGCTCCCTGATCAAAAATCCTGTTTGGTAACAGGAAATCTATACAACCTGGTCCCACCCCGCTTCTTTCCCACCCTATCTTTCAGGCTTCTGATACTGCCCCTCACACACAATACTGCACCTTACACCTTGGGGCCTGGGCACTAGCAGCCCTCATGCTTGGACAGGTCCCACCTCGTGGAAGAGAGTACCACCAACCCCACTACCTGCCAGTATCTTCCTTCAGAGATTACCTGTTTATAGTGACAGGCAGAGTTTACACGTTTTCATCATTAGGGTGTGAGCTCTGTAAGGGGAGAGATGCCACTTCTGTCCTTAGTGAGTGAGCATGGACTAAAAGCTTGCCGGCTGATCCTGAGAAGGGGGGCTGCTTCCTCATCTGCCGCATCACTCCACTTGGGGAGGCCCCCAGGATACGCTCCTTCCCCAGTGATGTCAGTGACAGGCTCAGTCTCTGTCCTCCCCAAATTCTAGCCTCTTCCTACTGGCCTTTCAACATACACATTGATATTCCCTTAGACACTCTAACTGCCCAGTTCCTCAACTGACATTTCCCCACAGCAGCTCCAGGAGCCCACCCGAGCTACATACAAAGATGGTCAACCCTTGGATCTCATAGCAGCTACAAATGCGCTCCTTCTGTGTTTGTGAACTCTGAGGTGTTATCTGCTCAGTCTGTACTAATTCCACCCCTCCCTCTGCCATGAAGGCCTCAGCTCTGTTCTCTGTCCTCACCAGACCTCAGAGCCCTCTGCTTCCAAGATCTTCCCAGGCCATCAGCCTTGCACTTTCTGGCCCACCCTCCCCTTCTGACCTTGACAGCTCCTCCGCCCCCCACACCACCACATGCCTCTGCCACTCTCTGGTCCACCACGCCTTCATGAAGGGGCAGCCCCTCTACCTTCACAGGTCAGCCCCTTCCAAACCATCTTTCTCTTCTTCCCCCCTTTGTACTCTGCATCTGCTGCTCTGCCTAATTTCAACTCATCCCCATTTGGCTGAAACTCAAGACAAAGGACCTCGCCTCCCTCAGCCTCCTCTCCCTTCTCATGAGAAGACTGGTAGGGTGAAGGACCAAACCCTCCCAATGGCATCCATTAAAGAGGGCAGAAACTGGACTCGGCTCACTCAACTTAGTGTCTGACCTGATTGGTTTTAACTCCATAGAGTAAGATGTCTGGGGGAAGGGGAGGGGCTCTGATTGTCCCATTCCCCCCGCCCCCACTTTCCTGCCTCCTTCTGTGCATTGGCTGCCCTTGTAGAATGTAAGCTCCTTAAGGGCAGACTCTTTCTTTTTACTAATTGTATCCCCAGCACTCAGCATGGTGCCTGGCTCACAGCAGGCCCTTAATAAAGGTATTGTACTGGAATGAAACTTATCCAGCAAACTGCCTGCCCGCATTAATCTTCAGTCTCTCCTTGTCTCCCGGCTACTCCTTCCTGCCTACAAATCTGTCCATATCTCCTCTCCAAAGCCCTTCATTTGACGCCTCCATCTCTAAGCTTCTTTCTGTACCCTTCCTCCCTTCTGTGCTTCAACTCCCCAGAAGACACCTCTTAGCTGCCCAGCATCTAGTGGCCTCCCTCTCCTCGGTCTCTGCAGCCTCTGACCCTGCCTGGGATGCTCTGTTGTCTCCAGGTTCTGCTCTCCTGGTTCTCACCCAACCTGGTCAAGCTCACTCCCTCCTCCCACTCGGCCATGCTGCTTTATCACGGCTCCCCCCCCCCCAGGCTCCTTCGGGCCTCCTCTTTCTGCACTACTTTGCATGGTGACCTCAGCCCTCATGGATTCATCTTTAGTCTGATGATTCTCAGATATATGTTATTATTATTAAAAAGTCTATTCCAATTCAGAAGCAACATGGAAAACCAGCCAGAGAGCCGGCCTCTGTCTTTATCCAGTCCTGGCCTCTCTCGCAAGCTCAGACTAACATCCCACAGATAATCATCAACCTCAACATGTCTGAAACTGAACTCACCATCTTTGCCCCCAAAGCCTCCCCTGCCCTTAATTTCCCTATCATTATTGAGGGCACCACCCCCCTCCCTTGAGCTCACAAGAAGGGCCATCCTTGACCCCTTGCTCCTTCTCACTTCCCACAGCCCATCTGTTGATGCTCCCTCTGTAATGCCCCTTCTCTCCTGACACTGCCTCCACCCTGGTGCAGACCCTCATCATGTCTGCCTCACTCTCTCCCCACTGCGGCTCAACCTCCACTCAGCCGTCAGACTGACCTTCTGATCTGACCGTGTCACCTTCCATACTCAATAAACTCCAGCAGCTCCCTAGCACCTCTGGGATCAGATGTAAAATCTGACCCAGCCCCTTCTCATGGCCTGTCCATCCCCACATCACCCGCAGTCCAGGAGACACTTGCTTCCTCACCGCTTTCTCCTGTGCCTGGATTGCTCTCCCTCTTGGACCTCCCTGGCTCCCTTTACGGCCCACCCTCTACAAGAAGGCTCTCCCAAGCCTCCTCAATGCTTGCCCTCTGTCAATCATCTCCAAGTCATGCTCTGTGCAGCCTGCTGCTTGCATGCTATCTCCCCAAACTGAACTGTGAGCACCTTGGGGACAGAGATGGTCATTGTATTTTTATCTGTTTTGTTTTCCTGTTGTTTTGTTTCTTTTGTTTTGGGAGGGGGGAGAGATGATGACGGTTGGCCTCTGTTTGGATCCCCAGCACTTAATACAGGGCCTGGCACATAGTAGGTGCTCTCGGACACTTTTCCTTCTCCCTGCTTCCAGCCTCTCCCATCTGCAAACTGCCTCCTGTACTGCTGCCAGAGTTGCCTCTGCCTGGTCCTCAGTGGGCCCAGGAGACAGCACAAAATCCTCAGAGGCTACTCCTTTCTGCTCTCAGCCCATCGCTCCCCTTTACTCACTCTCTGGTCCCGGTGAGGGTCCCACACTTCCTCCAGTCTCCATCCAGGACGGGGAGGACAGTCGCCCTCTTAAATCGCACCTGAGTTTATTTACACATCTCTCAGCAGGGCCAGAGAACACAAGTTCTACAAGCTCTACAGGGAGCGGGGCTTTTCATTCCTTGCTTTTATATTCCCAGGGTCTAGCACAGTGCATTTTCATGTAGTAGGCACTCAATAAATGCTTGATGAGTTGAATTAAGTTAAAGTATTAGAATAAATCTGGAATCATTGTGCAAATACAAATTATTATGACTGTTATTATAATTAAAAAGTCAATTCCAATTCAAATGAGGACGGCTTTCTGGCCAGAGATCTGGGTCCAGCACCAAGAAGTCCCAGCTCTATGTCCCGTCTCTGCCCTGACGGCTCTGTGATCCTGAGGCTGACCCACGCCCCTGTCCCCTCTCTCTGGGCCCCAGGAGATTACAGAATAGGGGCCTGACTGAATGGGTGGAGGAAGCTTCCTCACCCGAGAGGTCCCTATAGCAATGAATCACAGGCCTAGGTCTTGTTCCTGAAATGTTTTGAAAAATCCTTCAGGAAACACAAAAGTTAAGGACAAAAGTAAATCCAAAATTACCTGCATTCTATAGTCAAGAAAGCCAAATTATTCCTCATTGCTTAAATATTTTAGATATGAAATGCTCCAAATATAGGACAAAGCCCCTGAATTAGGGAAGGTCCTGTAAGGCAGGGTGTCAGCTCCCTCAGGAGCAGGCAAAGCACTCTTTTTAAAATCTCTGCACCGGAGCCCATCCGTGCCTGGGGGCCAGTGGCCCCTCATCACCAAGTGTAATTTAGCTTCTGAAATGCTGTATAAAAACAAGTCTTGGTGTGAACAGGAGCCTGCATCTCCTGCATTAAGACACTTCTAGAGTTGTGGGGCACATATTGGTCATTAAGTTCCAATCAATTCCCAAGGGCAGCTGGTCATTAAACGGAAACCTCACGTGGCCTAGAAGCCATTAACTGTTAAAGATGCACCGCACTCCCATTAAGTCATGAACGACGGAGTGATTCAGTTGGACCACAAAAGAAATGGGGCAGCATGAAATGACAATCACTCAGAGCAAACAGCTGACATCTGAACCAGGACTCAGGTAATAAAAAAGTAGGCGTTCATTTGTTCAAGAAAAACATTTGTGAAGGCCCACAGTGCACCCCTCTGGCTCTCAGTCTGCGCCCCTGGAGTCTCTCCAGGATTTCCTGCGCTCTTTGGAGAAAGCGGCAGCATCTTCTTCCACCTCCTCTGATTACCCTTCACGTCTGATATAGGTCTTTGGTACAGAGCAGATGCTCAGTAAATGCTGACTTACTGAAAAAGGACAGCTTGGCTATTATTTTATTTCCAAATAAGTTTTAAAAAGCACTATTTGGGCATTAAACTTTGTGGTTCACTCATACTTTGGTGCACACTTCCATTTTAGCACCCACGTACACGCAGCCCTCGAGCACACCACTTGCCCTGAAGTGTGCTTTGTCAAAACATCCTTTGGGATTCACGACTATGTCACTGTGATCTTTGACAAACAAGGGACTTACCCGTGACTCTCCCTCCCCCCTCCACTCAAGTCTGTTTGGAAAGAGGTAAAAATAACGACGTTGCCACTGCGTCAGAAACGGATTTCCCAATTTCAGCATGTATCCGTGTAAAGTACAGTCCTTCCCTAAAGCATAATCTGTGAAAACATAAGACAGAAAGAAGCAAATCAGAGAAGCTCTGAGGGGGAAGGAAGCGTTTAAGATGTTATTCACAAAGAAAGAGAGATGAGCACCTTTCTGAGAAAATTTCAAATTCACAAATCAAACTCACATTACAAGAGCTAAGGTGTTATATACCAAGCATGACAAGGATTCGTGAAATGCCTACTACGCATCAGACATCACACAAGGTGCCAAGGACACAAAGACTAACACTGGATACTTCCTGCCTTCAAGGAGCTTACGTTCTGTCAGGAGGGACAATGGGCACCCCATAAGCACATGCTGTTGTTAGTCACGTCTGACTCTCTGTGACCCCATTTGGGGCTTTCTTAGCTGGGAGCAATTTGTCATTTCCTCTCCGGCTCATCTGAGAGATGGAGAAACTGAGGCAAACAGGGTGTAGTGACTGGCCCAGGGTCACACAGCTAGGAAGTGTCTGGTGCTGGATTTGAACTCAGGAAGAGGAATCTTCCTGACTCCAGGCCTGGAGCTCTATCCACTGAGCCACCCAGCTGCCCAGAAGCATATACAAAATAAATGTGTGCTGCCAAGTTTAATTAAACATTGCTCACAATCCTGCTAAAATTTGAAAGGAATTTCCCATTCCAAAAAAAAAAAAAGACTTTATTGAGAATATGAAAATAAAACTTATTTCTCCTCCATTCTCAGCTAAACTCCTTGAGAAAGCCGTCCCCCTCCACTAGCTGCTTCTCCTCTCCATCCACTCTCCTCTTGGCTTCCAGCCTCAGGGTCCCCTGACCTTGCCCTCCTCTGTGTCTTCAGACCCATTCCTCCCCAACTCTCCTGGCACTACTTGGGTAGCACCATCCCTCTTGCAAAGGGCGCTCCAGCAGCCTGTATATTCGCTAAGCTGCAGAATCTTGTCATTTCCCTCTCTACACCATCACTTATCTGTTTCTCCCTTTCTCTCCCCACGCACCCACAGCTCTCATGCCAGCCCTCACCAAGCCCACTGCTTGGACTTCTCATCAGTCTCCCTGCCTCAGACTACTTCCCTGTTCAGTTCATCTTCCGCAAGCTGCCAAAGTGATTTTCCTAAAAAGTAGGTCTGGGCTGACCAGGTAGTACAGTGAATAGAGCACCAGCCCTGGAGTCAGGAGGATGTGAGTTCAAATTCAGCCTCAGATACTTAACACTTACTAGCCGTGTGATCTTGGGCAAATCACTTAACCCCAATTGCCCTGCCTTCCCCTCTCTGAAAAGAAAAAAAAAAAGGGTAGGTCTGACCATGTCTCCCCATTACCCTAGAACCAAACAGAGTTCTTTACACCATGGCCCAAGATATCTGCCCAGCCTCAGTGGACATTCATGTGTGGTTCCCCTCCCTCTCCTGTACCCTGGCCTCTGCACTGGCCAAGCCCCATTTCTGGAATGTTTCCCAAGGACGCGTCCACCTTATGGAGCCCAGAGGTTTTGTCAAAGCTGAGCCTGAGCACCACGTTCGGCAGGGGGCTCTTCCTGGTCCACTCGCTTGCTAGCACCCTTCCCTCTCAGTCACCTGGCATCTTGTATAAGTCGTCTGCCCCATTCGAATGTAAGCTCCATCATGCCAGGGCCTCTTTTTGCAGGGTGGAATCAGGACTGGATAGAGAGTCTGGGTTCAAGTCTCACTTCTGACATAGCTTAGCTGTGCTGTGCAACCCAGATTAAGTCACAAGTCACCTTACAGTGTTTGTTCTAGGCCAGAGGGGTCAAATGTTGCCTGTGGGCCCTCCCTAGCGAGGCCTGAACCAGGGGAAGATGTCACTGGTAAATAGCAAACAATACAGGTAATAGGGCTGTGTGGTTTTTAAGTCAACAGGGCTCCAATAGGGGCCCCGAACACTCTGGGAAGTTCTGTAAGACCATGTTTGACAGGGAAAAGGCCAATTAAGATGCCCAACTCCTGCCTTGGCAGAAGGAGATTTCTCCCCTGGGAGCTTCACAGGTCTAGCCCCCAGCATGAGGCACATAGTAGGTGCTTCAAGGCCAGTGGATTTGGTGGTTGACTGAAAAGAAGAAATGATTTCCCCAATACTGTCATATGTCAACAAAAGAAAGAATTAGAGTGTTTGTGAAGCTTCTTCCAAGATAAGCGATGGCCTTCAGTCCTGCTCCCACAGTCCTACAACATTCACAGAGCAGCCAAGCACGGCTGCTGGTGCTATTCCTGTCAGAGGAGCACAAGGAGAGAACACAAGACTTCCGGGTAACGAAGCCTCATGGGGCTTGCTGTGGTCAGGGAGCCAGCAGGAAGTGTCCTGTCCAGCGCTGTGAGTATGTTCTCCTCTCACTGTATCTCCTAGCACCACTTCTCTCTGCCAGCCCCCACAACTCCAGGCTGCTGCACAAGAACCCAGAAACTTTAATTGCTGTGATCTGCCCCACCACAAAGGTCAAACAAAGGTACTGAGACTTAATAAAATATTGAAGCATCTTGTATCTGAGCCAGAATTGTGGAATCTGGGAAACCCGAGTTCCAATTCAGCCTCAGATCCTAGCTGGGTGACTTGCACAAGTCATTTTACCCGTTTGACTCAGTCTCCTCAATTATAAGATGGGGAGAGGATGAAATGAAACGTCATGATAGTCATAAAACCCTCAGCATAGCACCTGGAAGACAGCAGGTGCTTAATAAATGCTGGTCAGAATTTTTAACATTATATAACCTGGGCACAATGTGGTTCACAGGTAACGTCCTACACAATGGGGCTTCTTACGCTTCTTCCACTCGCGGCCCCTCTTCCCACTTTGGCGGGGTCTGGCAGTGTTGAGGGCACACACAACGCAAAATGCACGTGCCGTGTGTTCAGGGAAGCCACAAGATACAACATGGGCAAGCACCACCAGAAACACAGCTGACTCACCACACGTTTGATTTTTAACTAATTTCTGGTCGCTGCACATTGAAAAACCACTGTTGACAAATTTTTTGTGCCCCATAGTTTAAGAAGCGCTGCATAGAATCTGAGGTGAACATACATACCCTTAGCAGTTAGGAAGGGAAAGGGGCCTGCTGGAGATGCCATGAGAGAGGGGATTCAGAGAAGGAAGAGAGACTGAGGCCATTCATGGAGAATGTGGCTGGGATGGGAAGGGTCCCACGCTGAATGTCAGCCATCAGGGAAGGGATACGTTCAAGACGTAGGTGGAGCATAAGCTACATGTGGGGTGTGGGAAGCACAAATTGTGATGGAGCCTGTTTGCAGGGTGGGAGGGGCTAAGATGTCCATCTAAGGAGGCTAAAGTTTACTGGGGAAGAAAACAGGAGCTACAAAAAAGTTTCTGAACCAAGTAATGGACTGGCTGAAGCTGCACATTGAGAAATGCTCCAGGGATTCTGTGCTTTGGGCTCGGGAAATATTGGAGGCAGCACCAGGCATCAATTCATTCCTTTTGACTAAATGAGAAATAAAAAAGGTCTGAGAGTTAGGGGGTAGGAGCCCAAGATATTTCAGCAGAAGCTGCGCTAATTTAAGATGATTTCAAGGCACATAAAAATCTGAACCACAGGAGTACCAAGAGACTTTGTGAATTCAGGAGATAAATTATGTCCCAAGAAATGTGGATGAGTTTACCTTCTTCATGGCCGAGCTGCTTATTTTTGGCCCGTTTCCTGGCCTCGATCTTATCGGTATCTGTGTTCACAGCCTCGTAGACTGTCTCGGCCACCTCCTGCTGCCAGCGTTCAGATATTACCAGTGGGAAGTTCTTGTAGAGCTCCTGATCACAATCTAGCAGCTGATTGTAATAAAAAAAAGAAAGGGAGATGCTTAGCAGCTTCATGACTCTTGAGGATCATGACTTATCCCAGAGCTCTAAAGTTACCCCTTGGATTCCCACCCTCACAGTTTACCAGCACATGCTTGGGCCAACCTTCCCTGCAGAAAGCCCTGAGAGGACAAAGGGTAACAACTGAAAGTGACCTCGTGGCCACAGTGAGATCTCCATCCATCAGAAGGTGGCATGGGCCACAAACAGGAACTAAAATTTGCCAAGAAAACATAAACTACTGATTCAGAAAGCCCCACTCCAGGCTTCAGACTTGGCCCAGCGTCAGCTCTTACCAACCCAGCATGAAAGAACCCTGGAATGTGGAGTGAGAAGGCCCAATGGGCCACTTACCTGCCCACACAAGCTGGGGCAGCCACCTGTCCTCTCTGGCCTCAGTTACCCGACTGCAACCTGAGAGTCTGGGCTCAAGAAACTCAAGAAAAAGACTTCTTTACTTCCATGTGCTCTGGAGCAAGAGCTCTGCTCATAAGACTTGTGCTGTCAGAGCAGCGACCCTGAGGTCTTGGAATATCCTGATTTAAACTTAGTGCTTAGAGCTTAAAAAATTGATTTTGATTTTATATAATCAAAATAATCCATTTTACATTTGCTAATACTCTTCATGTCTTATTTGGTCCTAAATTCTTTCCTTCTGCAAAGATCTGACATGTAAATTATTCCTTGCTCTCCTAATCCGCTTATGGCATCACCCTTTGTGACTAAATCATGTACCCACTTTGACCTTACCTTGGTATGTGGTGTGAGATGTTGGTCTATACCTTCTTTCTGCCATGCTATTTCCCAGTTTTCCCAGTAGTTTTTGTCAAATAATGAGTTTCTGTCCCAAAAGGTTGGATTTGGGGCTTTCTCAAACACTAAATCACTATGGTTATTTGCTACAATGTATTGCACCTAATCCCACTGACTGGCCTCCATTTTTGGCCAGTGCCAGGTTATTCTGATGATCACCTCTTTACAGCACAGCCTGAGATGTGGCACAGGCAAGCCATCTGCCTTCACTTTCTTTCATTGATTTCCTTGATATTTCCCTTTTGTTCTTCTAGATGAACCTCACTGCTTTTTTCTAGCTCTATAAAATGATTTTTTGGTACCTAGAACAAGAGATAAAAGTTCTGAGCTGACTTCAGTTAACCAGAAAACTGAATCCAACAGAAACCCCAGCCCCAAACACTAAGACTCAGATCGGCTGGTTAAATCAGCAAATCGTCCCCATGAGCCTGAGGGACGAAGCCTATGCCAAGTTCTTCTCTACCTTACAATTCTCCACACTTGAAATATGCATGATTTTCTCCCAGTGGTCACATGTCCTGCTGAAGCGTGCCCTGCATGCTGCCACCCAGGGTTCAGTGAGCTGTGTCCAAAGGCATTCGTTACTTGGTGGCTGCCTCTCCTAATTCGGTCAGACTGTGCACACCAAGGCCCCAAGGCAGGTGACAGCTTGAGAAGGTAGCCACTTGCTAATGATGAGAGTGGTCACAGAGTGGAAGGGGCTGCCTCCAGAGGCTGTAGAGAAATCTGCTCTCACTGGAAGTTGTCAGGCAGAGGCAGAGGAGGACTTTGGGGGGCACATTACAGGGGGACTCCTAGTCATGAAGAGACTGCCCTGAGAGCTCTTCAGTCTCAGAGGTTTGAAGAACAGCAACCCCTCCTCTGAAAAGAGATCACTGCTCTGCCCTGTCCTGCCCCTTATGATCTGTAGTTGAACTTTTCAGGGCTTGTCAGGACCTGTCAGAGCTTGCACTTCATTGGCTTATGCTTCAGGAATCTAAGTCAGTTCCACAGAATGCACAGTCTTACAGAAGAGCTTTCAATTTTCATGTGTAGAATCTGCGATATTTCTCCTCTGGCAATGGACAGGCCCTGGGATTTCCCTGACACAGAGAACTCCTGAAGGGAAAACTCCCTCTCCCCATCATTGCCAACCCACATTTCTCTCTAAGAGGCACAGGAGGTGTCAGAAGCTGAACTTGAACCCAGGTCCTTCTGGGCTCCAAGACCAGCTCTCACCACCTACTCTGCTGTCTTGCCTCTTGCTCCAGACTCTTCCTTTTGCTATCTAACACTGTCTTGGGTTTTGAGAGAAAATGTCAGCTATAAGGATACGAAATTCTATTAAAAACATTAAGAAACAAGTATTGACAAGGCACCAGGGCTATAAGACAAACATCGGCAGCCCCTGTGCTGAAGAAGCTCACACCCTGACGCAGCATGGGGGGGGAGGGAGTGGGCGCTCGGGGTCAGGGAATTCTGTGTCCAGATCCCGCATCAGACACCTGGCAATGAAGCGGCCCCGGGAAAGGCCCTTTATCTCAGCCTCAGTTTCCTCATCTGTAAAATGAGGGTTTGGACACAGTGAGGCCCCTCAGCTCTGAACCTGAGGTCCTACTGACAAGCCACAATCTACGTGGAGAAGTATAAGAAAAGTAGGGAGCTGACAGGGACAAAAGACACAGAAAACACTTCAGATTCTGAGGAGGAAGAGACACTGGGCCTCAGTCTCTAGGCTGGGGAAGAAGACGGCAAAGGGAGACTGAAGTTTAGGAGAGAAGCCAGAACTACGTCTGTCATTGTCTCAGATCTGGAAGGAGCCTCGGGCCCCTCTCAACCAAAGGACGTCTCCTAAGCATCGCCTGTATGATGCTGCCAGCTAGGGGTCCTTCTGTCTGCCCCTAAGAACTCTTAGTGAGGGCATCAGCTCCCGCTGCACTCAGGGGCAGCCTCTATGACCTGGGAGGGCTTTTTCCTTTCCCCAAACCTTTGTGTCTGTGTGACACTCATTCCTAACTGTGTGACCTCCCCACTCCTCACTCCTAATTCTAGCCTCTGAGGACAGGACCAGTCTACTCTGTCTCCCAGGTCACAGTCCTTTAAAAGCCTCGAGTCCCCATCACTAACATGCCCCCCCCGCCCATGCTCATAGCCCCATTCCCTTCAGCCAGCCCTCATTTAGCCTGAAGTCAAGGCCTCTACCCTGCAGGATCTCAGGCCAGCTTTAAAAGGTAGAATACAGTCTCTAGATTTGTTCTGACCCAGACAGAGGGACGATGGTCTCCCTTGGAGCCATACACTGAGCCTTTCCGGATTCAGCCCAAGGTTACTTCCATTTTTTCGGGTCGGCTTCATGCTGACTCAGCCAAACTGCCATCCAGCCACGTCTTCCCCCTTCTGTACTTAACCAAGCTCACGCCTTGAGCACAAGCAAAAATCTCTGCATGGATGGCTATTAAATCTCACCAGACTGGATTTTCATTTCAGTGAGCTTTTACTGAGTACCCGCTAGATGCTCAGCAATGTTCTAGGCAAAGGAGCTACAAAGCCAGAGTCTGGGGGCAGGGCGGGGGGGCAGGGCGGGGGGCAGACAAAATAACTATAAGAGAAGTACGATACAAAAGCTACAGAAAATAAACAGAAAGTAATTTCAGGAAAGAAGGTGCACCAGCACTTGGGGATCTCAGAGGGGAAGGGGAGGGAGGAAAGGCAGCACAGGTGTGAGGAACAGCCTGTATGGAGGCATAATGAAGGGAGAGGGATCACAATATAGGGAAAGATAAAGGAGTCCCATCTGACCCCGGGGAGAGGCTCGGCCTTTGCAGAATCCTGATAAGATCTTTTGGAATCCGACCTCTCTCCTACAGGCACCTTGTAAATGACCTTCCCAGCTTTGTGCCAGCTGCAACTTTAATAAGTGCGCAAGCTACATTTTTCTCCAAAAAAACTGTTAAACAGCAGGGAGTGGTAGATGATAGAGAATTTATGGCAAACTTTACACACAAAGGGCGGTTAAATAAAGGGTGTCCCTCTAGTGGTTCTAGCAAAAAAAAGGGGACCACTGTCTAAAGCTGACCTATCTGCAACACCTGCTGGGTCAGAAGCTACTTTAACTGCCCATTGTAAGAGTCCAGGTGCTCAATGACCAGTTGTGAGGCATTGAACAGCTGCCTCCATAGGCTGCAAACTAAGGGCAGATCTAAATGGACTTCAGAGGAATGAGATCTCCCTGACTCCCAGTGAGCCTGGGATCCTGCCAGCATCACCAGCTGCTGCTCACTGGGAAATACCCTATTTGATCATTGTCCGTCCCTTATAGATTTCTTTTTGCTACCACACAGTGGTTCTTGTTGTTCTGGTGCTCACACAATTCAAACTCAGGCTCTCTGCAGTAAACAAAGCCCTACCTGAGGCACACCCGGAGACCCCCCTCCATCTGACATTGAATCATTAAGGACTACTGAGGGGGAGGGAACAGGGCTCCATATTTACTACAGAAAGAAGCTGAGAAGTTCTGTCGGAGGTTTTGTTAAAATGTTTATCTGTATACAGAGCTGTGCATTTTTTTAAACTTCCCCTATGCACATATTATACTGAGGGACAACCTCCAAAGAGGTGCCTCCTTAATAGCCGGGCACTGCCACTTCTTAAAGGCTGTCCCAGAAGACCTTGAACTCAGGAAGGTTCGGCCAAAATGCCACAGTGTGGGCACACTGTTGGCAGCAGGAGCTGCCAAATCCAGAAGAAGGACTCCTCTCCAGGTGGCCGGGCATGACAACCCACAAAACAAAGAAAGATGTTGAAGTAGTGCCACTTCCACTGGGATGGAAAAGAAAAGAGGGAGGGGGCAAGAAGAGTGATTCAACTTTTAAAACGATCTGTAACCACCCACCCATTTTCACTGTATACATTCTAAAGATGAGGACTCGCCTGATATAATTCTAGAAGAAGTGAGCTGTATCAACACTGAAATTCATGCTATAAACGAAATCACAAAAATACAACTCTGAAAGCCTTAACAACTCTGGCCAACCAGGATTCCAGAAGAATGAAGCTAAAGCGAGCTCTCCCACTGCCTGAGACAGAGGCACTGGACTTGATGATGGTGAAGGAGACCCATAGTTTGGGACACGGGTCATGTGGAAATTCATTTTGCCTAACTATGCATAACTGGTATGGGGATTTGTTTTCCTTTTTTTTTTTAAATAGGTGGAGGGGGTAGATGGAGATGGGAAGAAAAGAGAATGAATGCTTGCTAATTGAAAAAAAATTAAAGGTCAAAGCAGGAGACACAAGGTAGTTACTGCTCAATGGAAGGTTGCAAACACCAATAAAGAGTTGATGGAGTTTGCTTCATGGAGCATTCAGAGGCAGTAAGAAGCCTTACAGAAGACCTGGCTCTTTCCTCTTGCAGGGCTCCTAAAAAGTGTAAACACCAAGGCCACTACTACAGATAGTGAAGGAGGAAATTCTATTTAAAAAAACAAACCTGACAGGATCCTCCAAATTAATCACTGTCTGTGACTTCAATACTGAAGTGAACACAAGAGGGAACAGCAACCGACATGCTGGACAATACAAGAAGGAAAAGAAGCCCAAGGCTTGGAGATGACTCTGAAATATCTCCTGAATATCAGAGCATCAGAGGACCAAAGACTTAGAGTTGGACATTAAGGCACCAAGCTCAGAACCCACATCTTACAAATGAGGAAACCAAGTTCAGGGACTTGTTCTGAGTCATCAGCATTTCTTCCAGAAGAGAGTCAGAGTGGGAAGGACACTGAGGGACACAAAGGCCCTACGTTTAATCTTGGACAAGTGCCTGCATCCTCACATGGAGAAGGAAAGAGCTGGACAATATGACCTCTACCATCCCACAGCAAAACCTCCAGTCCTGTGATCACAATGAATGAAACATATGTGTCTTAACTGAAAGGAAATTACTGGTAGTCATGTGTGAATCAGATACCTTATCGATCAATCAGTCAGTCAATAAACCTGCATTAAACATTTATTACAAACCAAGCCCTGTGCTAAGTCCTAGAGTGATAAAAAGAGAGACAAAGGAAAGTCCCCATGTAGGTCCTCCTGACTCCAGGCCGGTGCTCTGTGCCAGCTAGCTGCCCCCAAGTCCCCACATAAGTGACTGAAATTTAATTAGAGCAAATATCAAGAAGTTTCACCACATTAAAATAATAAAGCTTTAAGAGACAGTTAATTTAGAATAGCTCCAACCAAACCTATGCAAACAGGTTAATGATTTTAATAAATGAAAATAGATAACAAAAAAGATATTGGTTAGAATTATTCCCATTTTTAAAGATATTTAACCACTGTAAATCAATCACAACAATGAAGAGCTCAAAAGAATCCGGAATCCAGAATCTTTCTTGACCGGTAAACATTTTATTTCCCTGCTATGCAGAGACACAGGAGCCATGACCAACATGGGTTTGGAATATAAGTCCTTTAAAAATATTAGAGAGAAGAATGGAGGAAGATTCCAAATAATTACCTCACAAAATATTAAAGAGCAACAGAGTAAACAACAAGTCTACAGAAAGCTTGGAATGAGACTCAACTAAGCCAGATTATGCCAAGAGTATTTGCAGATGAAACCAGAAGGAAAATAGCAAAGAGATGAAAAGAGGATCCAATCTGCCCACATTTTTTGGTAACAATAATTTATTTTAATAAACAAGAATGGAGTCATTACTGGCTGCACTCTTAGCACCTCAGTTCCTGATGTCCTATAATGTGGAAGTGAAAGGAGCATTTCTAAAACTCAAGTTGGTAAGAACAGTTGGACCAGACCAAGTTAATATAGATGAAATCTGTGCTCCTAGAAATGACACCATTTTTGAAAGGATTAAAGGCTCAATTGCAAAGATATTCGGAAATAGGGAGGCAAACCAGCTCCCTAGTAAATAAATTATATTACTTTAAAATAAAAGTGACATCAATAATTAATGACCCCTATTCTGGCCTTCTCTTCATAGTTATGAAGTATTCTTTCATTTCAATGAAATATTGATGCCAATGATACACACACACACACACACACACACACACACACACACCCCTCTCAATACTATCCTTGATGAAAGCAACAAACGGGCTGGCCTCTCCTAATTATTTTCTATAGTGGGCCACATTTTTAGCCACACAAGAGACTGAAAAACACACAGAATACAAGATCAGATCATTCACTGTTTGCTGCTAACAAAAAAAGGCAAAACATTATGGCAAAACGGAGATGTAAAGACTCCACCAAACAAAGACAACTCTCTTGGACAGATAGCACCACACACAGGACCCTGATAGCTCTCTGATGAACAATCTCAACAGAAGCATCAACCGGGGGTCCATAGTGTTCCATCTCAAAGGGACTCCTAACCTGCACAAATCCAAAGGGAAGATGGATCTCCTAAAGATGTAGCTGTCCTATATCCTGCTGATGGCATGAAGCCGACATTTACAAAATGAGTGACGCATAATATACAAAGCGCTTTACATGCACTCTCTCATATGAACCTCACAAGAACTCTGGGAAGGAAGTATATGCTGCAAGCATTGTTCACCCGACTGTTGTTAAGAGGTTAAATGAGCTGCTGCTCAGAATCACAGAGCCAGTTACGTACAAGGGGCAGGGAATCCTCAGTGAGACTCCACAATCATTCAAAAAGGATCAGCTTAAGAATCCACACATGAAAACACAAAATACAGGCTATTGTTCGGTCTAAGCTATGGAGTTGGACAATCTGCTCATTGAGGGTGTATGTGTGGAATGGAATTGTGGCCAATGAGCTATGTCTAGAACTGAAGAGGAAAGAGAGCATCAGACTGCATATTGGAAATCGATCAGTGCTTTCAACAACCCCAAACTGTTCCGTGACACAGAAATCTATCTTTTAAATGCCCCGTATGCCTCACTATGGTGGGATCTCAACCACATCTCCCCTATATCTCAATCCAGTGCGCTTCCTATTATAGCACACTGATTTGCATGAAAGAAGTGGTATAAAAAGACATCAACTAGGAAAGGTGTGACTTGTCGGTAGTGAGATTGAGAGAGAACAGAAGGCTAGCCAAGGGTTGCTGTACCTGGGCCAGCTCACTCAAATAGAGGTTTTCGTGGAAGAGATGAGCAAGAACAGGACAGGCTGAAAAGACACTGCAAGTAGGGACCCAGAAACCACATCAATGAGACCCAGGAGCTGTCCAAGTGCTGAACGACAATCTTCACCAGAATTTCAGGTGCTCTGAATAACAATGCTGAGATATCAGATTGAAGTGGGACACTTTTCCTAGCAAAGGGTTTAGAAATTAAGAGATTGTTAGTAATCTTAGAGAAAGTAACTTCCGCTCCGCAGGGAAGCTGGGAGCCACGTTACAAAGTGAAAGCAAAAAGTAGGGATAGTCCTTCCTAAGAATTTGGCTAAGAAAGGGAGGGAGAGGACGACAACTGGACCACACAGTGGAGTCAAAGTGATTTTCTTTAAGATGATGGAGGAGATCCAGGTTATGATTATAGAAAGGAGCTAGTGAATAATTAGGGAGTTAACATTAGGGAAAAGAGAGGGGGAAGATGATCAAAAGGGCAGGGTCCCAGGGAAACAGAGAGGGAGTGGGGTCCAAGGTATAAATAGATAGAGACAGAAGGTCACCTCAGCAGACGGGAGCAACAGGATAAGGGATAACATAGACTAGGAAAAAAGAAACAGCTCACAATGGTTGGTCAATATTTTCTAAGTAAATTGTTAGGAAGCAAGGTCTTTCACTGATAGGGAAGGAGCAGGACTGGTAAAGAAGTATTAAGGAGAGATAAAGAAGTGTAAAGCAGTTCCTGGCTGAGGGTGATAGAGATGAGATTGGGAGGGGAGGGGATTGCTTCTCAGCAGTGAGAGCTGAGTTGAGATCAGATAATGTAAAGCTGAAGGGAGCACCAGGAATGAGGGCTCTTCCAGAGACACACATTCTGGAGACACACACCTAGAAGACTAAGTTCATTCCAACTCAAAATCCCCTGTGCAAACTCTATTGATGCCCACTCACTTGCTGGCACCCTCAGTCTCCCCCATGTATACACCATGATCCTCTATAATGCCATTACAGTTTTCTGGTCTCAGGTTTCCTCCAGGACAGTGCTCAGCTTTCAGACTCAGTTCCCTTCTCACATTCATGCATGTGTAGAGTCATTACTGGCCCCTGGTAATCTCTGACATTCTTCTGGTCAGCTTTGACCTTCCCTGTACAAATGCACCTTTCAAAAGAACAATCTTGCAAATCTAATGGTACTGGTCAGGAAAATCCTTATTTCTGAGTAGTAAGGAAATGAGCCTGATTATGTAGGAGGGGACAGATGGAGCCAGTAAACATGAAGAAGATGAGAACACAGTGGCAGACAACCATTTTTTGGTATTAAGTGACAAAATTTTACCAAGAAATGCTAACAAGCATCATTTTTTCTTATGATTCAGTATCTGGAATGCCTTTGACTCTACTTGCAAAAATAATAATATTAAAGTATCAAAGATTCAGAAAAATATATTAAAAGTAGTGATTATTTAACTGGTGATTGACAACTCCAAAATGATTCAGAGCAATTCACTATGTACTTGATCTTAATTCAGCCTGAGAAAACTAAAGAGCAAAGAATTCTGATAACAGGGCTTCGCCGTAACAAACTAGGTCCCACATTTGCAGGGATTTTATTGTGTTGTAAACATTTGAGGTTTTATTTCAACTAACTATAATTCAAATTAAGAGTAATCAGACAATTTTGAATTTCATCAAAACTAAGAATAAATAGAGGAAAAAGAATATCCACTCTTAGAATTATTTCTCAATTCTAGGCAAACACTTCCTCAGAGATACTGGTAATGATGGTAAGAAATATTCCACTGGAATTTAAGACAGCAACAATAAACGCAGTTCATTTCCAACCAAGTAAGAGCAAGAATTAAGTCACATAAGTGGGTACCTTAATGCCTTTGGTGTCCTCTTCATCAAATGAGCCAATATCAAAAGCATCTGCGGCATTCACCTCGCCCCGGGGAGGGATCAGCGGAGGAGGATACTGGGAATTCAGAGCATGGTGAGACTATAAGCAAGCTGTGCTCTCTGGTACGTGCACTTTTTGGGGGTGGGGAGTGAGGTGAGTGGGGGACATCACATCAAGGGCTTCCAAGTGGCAACAGAAAGGAATGCTTTTCAGGACAGGTCATGGAATGCGTTTTTTTTCTCATACTTGCTTATTCCCATCACAACAAAAAGAACCTCACTTTTCAGAACTTTTTTTTTCAATATTTTTAAAATTTTTTCTTTTTTTTTTATTTTTGGAGGGCAGTTGGGGTTAAGTGACTTGCCCAAGGTCACACGGCTAGTTTTTGTATTAAGTGTCTGAAGCCAGATTTGAACTCAGGTACACCTGACTCCAGGGCCAGTGCTCTATTCACTGCACCACCTAGCCACCCCACTTTTCAGAACTTTTAATGAAACATTTTTTTAAATGAATTGATTTTCAAAGTTCTAATTAAAAAAAAATACTGGGTCCCTAAGACTGCAGATCTTTATAAAACAAAATTTTATCTTCAGAACTATATTTGTTCCAGAACTGCAAAGAGAAGACAATGCAGTTGCTCCACAAGCCAGAAAGCTTGAATGTCACCTAATTTGGAAGCCTCCATTACCAGGAGTTCAACAGAGTCATTAAGCATGGAAACTCCTTCTAACTCAATTCTAAGTAGATCACATTTTGAAAAACTGTGCTTCCAAGATCACCCTCTCAGAAGAGTGACAACAAGCGCCAGGACTGGAGAAGATCTGAGTCCAAGCCCTGGATTTCAACAGGACTAGCTAGGGATGCATGGGAGCACTTAACCTCTCCGGCCCTCGGTTTCTCAATTCCCTTGTCTGTAAAATGAACACAAAGCTATTGTTCCCTACATACTGTCACCTGATTGTTGTGAGGAAAGCATTTTATAAACCTCACAGCACTATGTGGATGCCAACATTATTATCACAATATTATTAACCAAGGGGCAGCTAGGTGGTGCAGTGAATAACGCACAAGCACTGGAGTCAGGAGGACCTGAGTTCAAATATGACTTCAGACACTTAACAGAAAACTAGCCGTGTGACCTTGGACAAGTCACTTAACCCCAACTGCCCTCCAAAAAAAAAAGGGAAAAAAAAGAATGTTATAAATCTAAATTCTCTTCCTCTGCAGAGGCTTTTATCATATGGAAAAATGAGCACTTCCCCAAATGATAACTTGGTGATTTCTCGGGGTTCATTCTAGCACTAATAAAGTGATGAATATTAATGATCCCACAAGCAGCAAGGATCAACAGGATCGACGTCAAAAATGGTTTCAGGTGCCAATGTTACATGATGTTGTGCTGGGTAAAAGATAAAAGTCAATTCTAAAAGATATGATATTATTCTACATGGACTGAAATAGCTACACACACGTGCGCACACACATGCACACGCACATGTGCACACACACGCAGAGACACACATGTGCACACACACAATCTTTCTCTTAACAACCTACAAGGGGTTTCAATTTGAATTCTCTGGCTATTTTAGGCCAAAATTGGCTTTCTCAGATCCAGTTCTCTTCCCTAAATCACCATTTCATACACATGATTAGGAAATATAATTACTCAAATGTAAGAGAAAAGATTTTATTTTAAAAAGTTGGGGGTGGTGAGGGTGGCCTATTTTTCAATGAAATTTAGTATTCCCTTAAATGTAACAGAATTTGCATTGGATTGCCCTCTGTCCTCTTCCTAATCAATGGAATCCCAGTCCCTGGAGTGTGGAGAGTAATTCAAGAAAGTGAAGAAAAGCGAACTGGAGAAATGGAAACAGACAGGGAAGAGAGGCCCAGAAACACTGAAGCGGAGGGAGGAGGCTGGCCAAGTAAAATCGTATGAGGTGCCTTCCAATCTCCATCAGGACATGATGTCATATCTGGGGCCACAGTGAGAGAAAGCAGTAACAGGATGGGGTCTTACGAGGGGTCAGCTACCTTCTGCAAGTAGACATGCTGCCAGTCGACTCCTTTGAAAAATATGTGGCTTTTTACTTCCTCTGCACTAGAGAAAAAAATAAAGAGTATGAATGATAACAACCGTGCCTGTCAGAATGGAATAAGCAGAACCAAAACCACATCCACAATGACCAGGATGAATGTAAACAGAGGACCCCCCCCAACCTTGCAGTGGCCTGCCCTGCTCTCACAGACAGTCGGGGGAGCCCTCTATTAGGGGTTCTGATTCCTTATCGCTGCTGAGATTGTTACTGGTATAAGGGAAGGTTGGGGGGCTGGGGAGATGACTTCCAGAAAAGACTGAAATGTAAAGCAAAGTCATCAGTGATGTCTTTTAGCTACTTCCTAAACAGCCGACCACAGTCAGAGCACCAGGAAGCAGGAGGACGCTGGGACTGTCCCAGGGCAGAGCCCCTGAGCTGCAGAGAGAGGCTGCGGGAGCCCCTGGATGCCTGTGAAAAGCTCTGCAGTGATGACAAAGGGGGCCTGCCAAGGAGACTGAGAATGAGGTTCATTCATGAGTCCCTCTGCCCCTCTGCCCCTCTGTCCCTGGTGTAGAGGCAGGAGTCCCCCCCGTGGGCTGCATGGCCCAGCAATTAAGGCCAGGGGTCATCTGACAGAAGAAGCCTTGCAGCAGCAGGGAAGTGTCACTCCCCATGAGGGCCAGTGCCTCTGGGAGGCCTGAGCACATCTGGGTCTGGGCTCCGAATGCATCAGGCTGAAGGCTCAGTTCCCAAGGTGCAATCATTTGGGATGGGGCCAGGGCCCTGCTTGAGTTAAGGGTAGGTCACAGCACTCGGTACGGGAAGCAATCCTCCCACTGCCTAATCTTATAAAAGTCTGGGCTCAGGGCTGGGACTGAGAGTCCAAGGTTCCCAGAGGGGAGAGCAGGTCACGTTTAGGGGAGAGAAAGAGTTAACTAAGAAGGCCTAAGATCAGGTGGGTTGAGGGCGGTGGCTTAACATGAGGCAGCGATTTCCAAAAGAACTCGCCAGATAAAGGGGGCTGAGGGAAGGGCATGAGGCTCAAAGAAAGTCTTGATGCAAAGATAAAAGTTGATAAAAAGCTGCCAATTCCCAAAGTGGCCCAAAGGAGCTACTGCCAGCGGCAGGCGAGGAGCCGTTGCTGCCTGAGAAGGCTCAGGCACAAGGGGAGGGCAGAAGGCATGGACCCCTCTTGCCAACAATGGCGAGGGTGCAGGTGGCAAGTGGTCAGTGAACAGCAGCACATGACGACTCTGTGCCAGGTACTGTGGAAGACGTGGCCTGTGCCCTTCTGGGGATACCAGTGACCCTCCTCTCCCTGGGAAGAAGAGGAGACAAGGAGAGGAAGATGATGGGAGGAGCTCCTGGGCCGGCCTGACTGTGACAGCAGGGATTCTGCCTCCCTCGCGCCAGTACAGATGCCCCTGAAGCCTCCCACGTCACCCCTGGCCCACTCTCACAGCAGGCTTGGCTCCCACAGCTCCCTCCATTCTCTGCTCCTTAACTCCCTCCTCTGCATCCAAGGTCAACCTCTACATATGCCCTAGAGTCCAACGCTCACTCCTCTCCAGCAGTCTGCACCGCCCCCCCCAGGATCATCCACCTTCTCATCTTTAATCTCTTCCTCCCTCTGGGATCCTTCCTGACACCCACAAACATGCCCAAGTTTCTCCCATTTTTTCAGGACATCCCGACTCCTCTTCCCTTTTCTGGGTCACCATCCCCAACACTCCTCCCAACTGTCCATCCCCCCAGCCCGTGCTGCCTGGGAGATCTGTTTTTACCTCTTCTTGGTAACCTTATCCACTTTCTCGGATTTAGCAACTATATGCAGATGGCTCAGACACCTCTGTGTGTCACCTTGGTACAGGGCTGGGAAACCTGCGGCCTTGAGGCCACACATGGCCCTTTGACTGAACCCAAACTTCACAGAACAAATCCCCTTCACAAAAGGATTTGTTCTGTCAAACTTGGAATCAGTAGAAATGTCAAACAGCCACACCTGATGACCTAGAGGGCCACACGTGACCTTGAGGCTGCAGGTTCCCAAGCCCCACCCTAGGTCCTCTCATCTGTAGGTTCACACCAACTGACCACTGGATATTTCAAAACGGAAGCCCTAGAGACATCTCATCCCAAATGTCCAAGGTGCATCCCTTTCACCTTCCCCCAAACTACCTCTGAGCTTCCCTACAGTGCCCTCAGGGCCATAGTCCCTCAGATTTTCATTCTCCCCCTTTCTCTGCCTCTGTCTCTCTCTCCCTTGTGCTAGGCCCACGGTAGAGTATTTTATAAATGCTCACTAAAGTGAGCTGTACTACCTACCTTGCTGGGAGGAAGCAACTAGAGAAATGAGATTTATTTGTGCTTAATTATAGAAGTGAAAGTCCCCACCAGAGCCCAGGGGTGCTGGGTGGCCATTTCAGAGATCTACAGTCTTTCACAACAGAGCAGTGAATAAAACCAACGTTGGTGAACCCCAAGTCACCAAGGAAGCTGAGGAAGAGCCACACAGACAAGAAGACACAGAGGAAGGAGTGCCTACCCATTCCCCAGGCAGCCGAGTCGCTGGCTCACGTCTCTTTGTAGCAATCCTTCCAAAAGGGATTTTAATTCAGGGGAAAATGCATCTGGCAGTTCCACATTCTACAGGCAAAAGGCAACATGATAAATAGAGATAAGGCACAGCCACTGTCAAGGCCACAGCTAAAGGCATGGAAGACTAAGCATATTAGTGCCCACTGAGGGAGCTCTGTAAGGAAATATCACTCTCGGTGGGCTGTTATAAATGTCACTCAGTAAGGGAAGGAGCAGGTGAGCCCTGCGGGACACAGGCCACCGGTGCCCTCCCATCAGACGGCTTTGTCTCAGTGCTTCTGTGCCACCGTCCTCTTTTCTTAGCCAGCCAGCAGGGCTAAGGCTCCATCCTCTCGGATCTAGAAATCTGCGGGAGAGTTCCCTTCTGGCTCCCTCCCTTCTGGAGGCCAGCCCCCCAGGGACTCCGATGAGCTCCCTCTCCCTCAGTGGCCTTTCCCTCTCTCACAGATAACAAGGCAAGCTCCCTTCCTTACCACGGTGAGCGTCATCCGGTCAATCTCATGCTTGTCTTTGGTTTTGTGCTGTCTGAAAGGGCTGTGACTGTGGAAATAAACAAGACTGGAATCATATTCAGAACCAGAGAATACATTTTGCCAATGAAGCTGAACTAATCTTTTCTAAATTTGCATCTGGTGACTCTTTATCTTCAAAAGATGACTGGCAGCTGGGTGGTACAATGCACAGAGCTGGGCCTGGAGTTGGGAAGAGCTGAGTTCAAATCCAGCCTCAGATATGTACCAGCTGTGTGACCCTGGGCAAGCCACTTCACTCCTGTCTGTAAAATGGGGTAACAATAGCACCTACCCCCTAGGGCTATTGTGAGGATCAAAGGAGATCACATTTGTAAAGCACCTTACAAATCTTCAAGCACTTATTAATGCTCGCTATTATTAATCAGAAACATGGAAACTGGTGCTCTTACAACAATGTGGAACCGTGACCACTGCCAGGGTTATGTGACTGATTTAAAATATCCACATTTTTCCTCTAAGAAGTGTCCTTCAAAGTGAACTGTGGCATCTGATCCTTCACTTGGATAACGAGCTCTTCCAGTCCAAGCATCTTGACAAGATACTGACAGAATTAGCAAACAAGTGGGAAACGTCAATAGCAAAGATCCCTTTAAACACAAGGAAAGTGATTCCCATTTACATAGTGTCACCTAAGTATTCCTGGCCACCAATTACCTTCTTACAACTGAGCAAAGCCACCACAGAGAAAAAATGTCTAGTAAGAGACAGGAAATAAGTCACTGCTCCTTCAAAGAAGTGCTGATTATCTGATGTTAATTGATCAAATCTTGCCACAATGTAGCATTCTAGGTCCAAAGAAACCACGAGTTACAAAGAGCTCACGGCTGGTAGGGGGATTTCTTCATCTGAGATCCTGGAGTGTTTTTGTCTGCCTGAGGCTGGGTCTCCCTGTCTCATCTGGGCTGCTCATAAGCCTGATCTCACCACTCACTGGCTCAGGAACTCCCTTCTGACCCGGACGAATCCACCCCTCCATAAGCACCCTAGAAGACTCCCGCCCTCGGGGGCTCACAACATCGACGCTGGACCATCTGCTTTGGCCCACGCAACCTCAGAACCCCTGAGCTGAGTATGTCACCATGACCGGTTCAGAATCTGGCCTCTAAAATATTTTGATAATTGTGTTTGAATATAATCGATTCCCTGGGTAATCCTACGTAGTCAACAACAAGTCAAGAAGCAATTATCAAGCACTTGCTGTATTCCAGGTAGCTGGAACATAGTATTATATTACTATACTATATTGGGGCAAGTAGGTGGTACAGGGGATCGAATGCCAGGGTCTGGAGTCAGGAGCACTGGAGTTCAGACACTTTTACTAGCAAGTCACTTAACTCTGCCTCTGTTTCCTGATCTGTAAAATCTGGAGAAGTACATGGCAAACCACCGCAGGATTTTTGCTAAGAAAACCCCAAATGGGGTCATGGAGATTTAACGTGAATGAACAATTAACAACAACAAAAATATTCCAGGTGCTACTGTGCTGTGTGCCGTGACACAAAGAAAGGGAAAAGCAGGGTCCCCGCCCTGGAGGAGCAAACACACACATGTATAGCCACAGATGTGTATGCAGATGGCTGCCTATGTACATAGTTGTGTGTGTGTGTGTGTGTGTGTGTGTGTGCACACGTGCACATCACTAGCACTGAGGGGGCTGGGAAAGGCTTGTGAAGGCCACATTTTAGATGAGCCTTGAAGAAAGCCAGGGAGGCAGAGAGGAGGAGGAGGAGGGAGAGGATTCCAGGTATGGGGGGCAGTGTCACTAGATCTCAGAGTTTGTGGGATGGGGAGGGGTGTGTGCAAGGCTTACAAAGGCTGGAAAGTTAGGAAGGCAGCAGGATGAGAAGGGCTTAAAAAGCCAAAAAGAGGAGGTTTTGTGATCCTGGAGTTTATCAGGGGACGACATGGTCCAACCTGTGCTTTAGAGAACTGCCCCTCCTCCCCCAAGCAGCTCTTGCACCAGTCCAGGGGTGAGGGGTGAGGGGTGAGGGCCTGCTCTTTCCAGATGACTGAGGTCCTTTCTGGGACCCTGATATTCCAGGCAGGGTCTGACAAAGGCAGAGAACAAAAAGCAGGACTGACTCCTTTCCTGGAAGCGGCTCCCCCCAGGCTCATATGAACACAAGGGCTTTCTGGGCTACATCACCCCGGGGAGGCACGAGGGGCCTGCGGCTGCTGCCCATATTTTAACCCTACACAGCTGCATTGTTTCTATCTAAGTGCGAGGCCAGGCACGATCTCTGCTGAACATCATCTCACGGGTTTCAGCAGAGGCCCCGGCTGGCCAAGAGCCTTAGCAAAGGACTCTGTCCCAGTCCCCATAACCACCGTCCCTGCTGGTTTTGTGTCACCTGCTCATGGGATGAGCACATCTATGCCTTTATCCAAGGCCTTCCAAAAATGTTATACGCCACCATGCCATAACAGATCCCTGGGGAGAAGCTGGAGACCTCCCACCTCCTCAGCACTGAACCCTTAATGACTGATTGGCAATGTCCACATTAACCATTTGGTTTACC
>CM053594.1:15244085-15256647 GCA_028646575.1 Pseudocheirus occidentalis
GGAAGGAAGGAAGGAAGGAAGGAAGGAAGGGTGATGGAGGCAGGGGGGAGGGAGGGAGGAAAGGCAAAGCTTGGAGTGAAAGGCAGAAGGGAGCTCAGAGGTCTCTGGCCTCTAATAGTGGCTGAAGCAGCCTATTTCCATTTGAGATAGCTCTATTTGTGAATACAAAAGGCAAACAAGTATATTATTAGGATATTTCCTTGTATAAAATCACCCCCCTAACAAACTATAATTTGGGGCATCGCTCACGTTCAGTTACCTCAGTTGATGACGATGATGAAAACTGTGTTCATAAAACACTGTGAAGATTATTTCAACAACAACACACACATAAGTATTTACCACTTCTGGACACAGCACTGTGCTAGATGCTGGCCCAGAATGGCCAAGTGTCGGCCCATGAGGAGGCTGAGGCCCCACTGGGGAATGAAACCTAAATTCCCACCATGGATGGCATCTCAAGTGGAGCCTTGGGCGTGGTATGTTTGCAAGGCTGGAAGTAAACGAACTACAGATTCCAAGGAAGGAACAGCAAACTGTCTGCTTTGGCTAGAAAGGAGAATTCCTGGAGGGCCCTAGTATGAAGTCAAGTTAGAAAGGAACCTGGAGGGTCATTATCAAGGGGCTTAAACACCAGGATGAAGAATTCTGAATTCTTTCTAGGAGCAACAGGGAACTCTGGAGAGTTCTTAGCATAGGAATGGAGTAAGACCCACGCCTAAGAAATATCACTGCGTCATCTGTGTGAAGGATGGCTCAGAGACACAGCAAAGACGGAGTGCTGGGAGAACGAGGAGACGTAAGGCTCTATGGGTGCCATTTGGCCCTGATGCCTCTTCTCCTCCTCCCTCCCCTATCTCCATCTTGCCAGGTCTTGCAGATTCTTCCTCCACAGTATGACACCCATCTCCCAGTCCCTCCCCATGTCTTCACTCCTGTGGCCATCATTTCTTTGGGCCCTTCTTTCCTCCTAACTGGTCCCCACTCCCAGTCTCTGGCTCTATCCTCTATACCTGCCAATGTGATAGTCCCCAATACAGATCTGGTCATGTCAGAACCAATTCAAAAATCTCCCCGCCTCTGGTGGAAGCCAAGAAAGAGAAATGAGAATCTGAGCCAGAAAGTGATGGGAGTGATTTAGAAGGGTTTGGAATCATGAAAAAAGTCAGAGACTGAATGTGAGAAGAAATTTGGGAGAAATCAGGAAACATTTAAAAGGTGGAATCTCTTGACTCCTGAGGTTTGCAGGAGAAGGAGCAGGAATAAGATTTGGGAGGAAAGGGAGGAAGCACAAAGTGATAGAGTAAAGTGCTAAGTAAAAACCAAAATGATGAAACAAAGTGAAGAGATGAGCATCCGAGGAGAAGCAAGCGAGGCGTGCGTGCTCAAAGGCGACCAAAGTCCAAAAGAGGTCAATTCTGCAGCTCTACAAGCTGGTCAAGAAGCACGGAGAAGACTAGTGATCAGCAAGGGGTGGCCAGACCCTGCCCAGCACTGAAGCTGCTGCCAACATTCCAAGCACAGCCCAGTTTTCTAATTAGATCAGGAGGCAAAGGGATGTGGGGCAAGGGGGAAGGTTATGAAGGGTTCTGAATGGTAGACAGCATTTTATATTTGAGGCTGGAGGCAACAGGGAGCCACTGGAGGTTTCTGAGTGGGGGTGGGAAGGGGGTGACAGGATCAGATTTGTACTTTAGGAAAATCATTTTAGTGGCTGAATGGAGGATGTACTAGCAGGGTGAGAGACTTGAGACTGGCAGAGCCACCTGGAGCTGCTACAAGAACTCAAGCATGAGGGAATGAGGGCCTGTTCTGGGGTGTATCGTAAAGATGCTACCAAGGTGAATCAATAAGCTTGGGCCACAGCTTGGATTTGGGGGGTGAGAGAGAGTGAGGAGGCTAAGATGAGTCCTCGGTTGGGAGCATGAAGGACTGGGAGGATGGAGGTGCCCTCGATGGTGTGGGGAAGGTAGGAGGGGTGGGAGGTTTAAGGGACAAGATAATGACTTCCATTTTAGATACAACTTTATGATATCTATTAGGCACCCAGTCTGAGATATCTAAAAGGTAGCTGGGGATGTGAGATCAGAGGCTGGCACGGATGTTGGGGCAGAATAGTGTCACTTATGGAGGCATGGAAAGCTGAAAAGATGCCCCAAGATGGAGAAGGAAAAAGGTTCTGATTTTCAGATAGGGGGAAGGGTACAGAATCTACAAACTGTAAGGATTAGCACAGTGCACGGCACATTATAGATGCTTAATAAAGGCTCACTACTTTCAAAGTAGTGAGCTGTTTTTAGAATGGTTAACCTATAAGCCAAGTAGTGAACCTCTAGAATAGGAAGCGGTGACTGAGTCAGTAAAGCTCTATCAAGACTGACTTGTTTACTTTCTGAAAAGATTATTAGATGAGCAGATCAAAAAGGATTGTAGAGATGGTTCACCTGGACTTTGGCAAAGTGATAAAGCATCGAACCCTATCACTTAATCAGATGACTCCCAGGTGAATGGGCAGACTCAGAGACATTAATGTTAAATGCTGGTGTGGCAGGAGGTCTACCTGGGGGCATCAGAGATCTGACATGTGGCCCCAGGCTATTTAACATTTGGATTAACAACTCCAATAAAGGCTTCGATAGCATGCAAATCAAACTAATTGAAGACAGAAAGCTGGAGAAATAGCTTAACAAGATCAGTCAGAATGCAAACAGATTTTGAATGACCAGAACATTAGGTTTGCTCTCATAGTCTGAAATTTCATAGGAATAGTTTTACACTTTGATTCAAAAAATTATCTTCACAAGTAGATCATGGAGGTAACTGCAACATGGTAGTTTGTCTTTAAAAAAAAAAAAGCTGGCCTTTTAAAGTGACCATATGGTCAATATGTCGAAAGAGGGACAGGGAAGCCAAGAAAAGCTAAGCCAGTCTTGAGCTACATTAGGGGAGGTGTGTGGTCCAGAAATCAGGAGTTGA
The DNA here is from genome assembly GCA_028646575.1 of Pseudocheirus occidentalis. Classification (NCBI taxonomy): domain Eukaryota; kingdom Metazoa; phylum Chordata; class Mammalia; order Diprotodontia; family Pseudocheiridae; genus Pseudocheirus; species Pseudocheirus occidentalis. The sequence goes on from CM053594.1 coordinate 15,247,062, forward strand.
TACTGGTCAGAGCACAGGCCACATCTCCATTCTGGAATCACCAGAATTTAGGAAGGTCAGTGATAAGCTGGGACTTTCAGAGCAAGTACACAGGATGGTGAATGGCCCCGAGTCCATGAGGAACAAATGAAGGATCTGGGGATGTTTGGCCTACAGAAGAAAAGACTGGGAGAGGGGAGTCAAGAAGGCTGTCTTCAGAGGCCCAGAAGGCTCAACCCAGAGCAAAGGGCCCAAGACACCAAGAGAACAGGTTAGGCTTTCCGAGAGGAGAAATGGCTCTTCTTTGTTTTTCCATATCCACAGCCCTTCGTAGCATGTGGCAAATCTTTAGTGTTTGCTGAATTAGATTACAAAGGGCTTCCCACATCTTTTAAGGCAGGTGAATCCAACGGACGCTCCCTTCACAGACGAGGAAGCAGAGGTTCACCGAGGCTGTGACTTGCCCATGCTTCTATGTTAAAGAGCTAAGATCCAAAAGCCAAGTCCACTGCCGATTCCACTTATAACACCTCGTTCCTTCCTCCATCAACGGTGAGAATTGGTCCAGGTCATTGTTGTCCCTTACACTATTTTGTGCTTCTTGTCTCTCTCTCTTCCCCACCCCCTGCCACACACATACACTGCCTCCCCAGTTCTTTCACCCATTCTCACTTCCTGTGTGTCTTTTTCCATATATGTATGTATGTGCACAAAGACATACATGCACATGTGTGGCCATGTGTCTATTTTTTCATACATTCCATACACAATCTTACTAAACTTTCTACGATCAATATAAATTCAAAGAATGACATGGAAGGCAAGAAAGACAACACTATTGTGTGTATGTATATGTATATAATTTAGTCCAATATTCTAAATAAGAAAGGAGGAACACATTTTAGAGTCTATGAAAAATCACATTCTCAGTTGAAGCAGTGATGGCTATTTCTGATTATTTTACAGAACTTTCCCCTTTGTCCTGTAGAAATCCCCAAATGAATTGAATCCAGTACCCTTAACATTAAGAGGTGTGGCTCCCCTTCTCTCCCTGTAGCCCCTCATATCCTGGATCTAATGCAGGAAGGCCAGGGGATGGTCCCTGGATACACTCTTTATTGATAAATGATTACCATGTTCGGACAGAAATGATTTCCACAAAGTTAAGAAGCCCTTTCATGAAGCTAGAGGGAGGCTTTCAAGTAGTTTAGAATTAAAGTGAATAGTGCCAAAAATATTTCCAACACATGGACATACATCACTACAAAGTGCATGTTTATAAATATAGCAATTCTGTGTTGGAACTTGATGAGAAATTATCTGGAATGTTTTATAGCTCCCATTCACTGCTCTGGTATTGAGAAAGTTAAATCTTTCAAGTAAAAAAAAAACTGATGTACATCTGCTTCTAATATATCCTTGATTATTCTTTGTGAACAAGGCCAACAATTCTGTTTCTATTTTGGAAAATGTCAAAGAGAACCTACTATAGTAATAATCTTCATTCTAAGAGATTCATGTGGTGTGCACAAACCCAGTGTGCTCCCAGCTGCTCCCTGATTTGGTCCTACTTTAAATAGGGAACAGTAACGGCACTGTCAGCATCTTAAGATGCCAGGCCAAATTCTCTTCACAATACTTGGGGCAGTCTGAGAGAAATACATCAGAAACTTCAACTGTGTCACTAGGGATTATTGATGGAGGATCATGTTCCCATGTGCATGAGCAGGCGATGGCCTTTGGGCCATTCCAGCTTGCTCAGAGTCTGAGTGATTAGAAATCACACAAAAAAACAATCTTCTCAAGGCCCTCCCTGCACACCAGGAGTTAAGTGAATGGAGTCATGGAGCCTTCAAGGGGCCAGACACCAGGAAAGGAGCTTCAGCTCCTGTAGCCTTGATGGTGACGAGTGATCCATTTTCTGCTTGAAGACCTCCAAGGAAAGAGTGTTCACTCCTTGAGGGAGTCCTAGCCTCAGACACCGACTAGCTGCAGGTCCCTGGACAAGCCACCTCCATCTGCCCCAGTTTCCTTAAATATGAAATGGGGATAACAACAATACCTGCCTCCCAAGGTCATCATGATGATCAAGAGATAATGTTTGCAACCCCCATAACAACTATTTCCTCCTCTACTAGTTCTCATAAATAAGGACTCAGAACTGTGACAGGCGACTGTACAGATTTTTAATCACTTAGGGCTCTATGCACAGCAGCTACCTACAACAGAACGTCTGGTGAAAGTGTAATGTTGGCTAACCAACAAGGTGGACAAGGCCCATCTCCTCTGGCTCAGGCAGGTGCCACGGCTTCCCTTGAATTCTCTCAAGGGCCAAGCAAGCCCAATTACAACTGCACCTATGGGGTCTGCTTGTCTCCCTCTCTCCCCACTCCAGACTATCCTCCATTCAGACACCAAAGGAATTATCCTAACACCTGAGTTCAACCATGTCACTGCCCTATTCAATCAACGTCAGCACCTCTAGGATCAGATACAAAATCCTGCATTTGGTGCTCCAAGTCCTGGATGATCTTCTTACATTTTACTCACCATACGTTGTCTGTAATGAAATGACAATGTCCCCCCTGCTGCTCTCAGACATGACGCTCCAATTCTCCTATTCCAGGCATTTCCATGGGCTGCCCCCCCCCCCAGCCTGGAAGGTTCCCTTCCTTAACTCCACATCCCTGCCAAATCCCATATGCTACAAGAAGCCTTTTCTCAACATCCCTTGACCCTGGGGCCTTCCATCTGCTGTGTATTCCCTATTTATCCTGTCTTTATCTTGTTCATACCTACGCTCTTCCTGGAAAGCAGGCCTGTATTAAAATTCCCTAGAATAAAGGAGTCAGAAGGGAGAGGAATATGGTGAGCTCAGCATGAACTGCTGGAGAAAGAAGGATCAATGACCTGGAAAGCAGCCGACCACTGCCCTGAATGAGATGCAGAGAATCATTTGATTGAGTGGATTTCTGGGAAGGAAAGACTGCTAAAGGGTCAAAGGACAGGGGAAGTCTAACAGTGGCAGCAGGAGCCGGCAATGTTCTGACCTCCCTCTGGACAGCAGCATCGAGGGTCTGTGTGAGAAGCTGCAGCCAGCACCAGCGTGGAGGAGATATAATGGAATCAGGGAGCGCCAACAAATGGGAGCTGTGAGAGTGTCAACATGAAGGGAAGTTGGTTCATTATGGAATCAGAAGTCCAGAGGGCCAGTGGAGGCAGTAGGCAGGGGAGGAGCTGGGTCTGGACAGGCAGGGTTACTGAGGATGGCAATGAGGTAAATGGGCAGTTTTCTTCACAATGGCTGCAGATTGTGTGGCTGCACAGATTGGCAGAGAAACAGGAAGTTAAACAAAAGAATAACTGAATAACCACGGGTGTGATGTGAACAGCAGAGCTTAGTCTCCAAGGGCTACTGCAGAGGACTCCAGTCTGGACCTCTCTCTGCCTGCAGCGGGGGAGGAAATGGGCACTGCTCTCCAATGGTAAATTGGCTCACTATTGTCCTTCAAAGACCTTATGTACCAGTCAATCTGTATTGTGACCCTTCATCTCTCAACTCAGTGTACCATTTCCCATGTCTGAAATATACCACGCACTTCCTTCCTCATCTCTGCTTCTCAAAAACATTGACTGCCTTGAAGGTTCCATGAAGGTGTGTCTCAGCTCTGATGTTTGCCTTGAGCATTCCAAAGGGATTTCCTACACACACACACACACACACACACACACACCCATTTGCTCCCCCAGAAGAAGAACATAAGCTTCCTGGGGGCAGACTAATTTGTTTTTCTCTTTGGCTCTGTAGGACCTGGAAAAATGCTTTGCCCATAGCAGGCACTTGGTCAATTTTGCCTCTTCCACTGCAGTGACTGCTCTCAAGGCTAAGCCCCCAGAGAGCCTCTCTTCTCAGGTTGGCAGCAATCATCCCTTGTAGGATGACAGGGATACCCCCCCCCTTGGATGAGGTTGTTCAACATTAGAACATCTTAGACTGTAAGAGCGACTTCTTATGGCATTACCTCAGAATAAACTCTCTAATGAGGTAGGCAAGGCTGATGACATGAATTAGGGCATAGAACTAGCAATCAGGCTCCACAAATGAAACAATTCAATTACGGAAACACAGACCCTGAATTTATAAGCAATAATGTAATTTTGGTTCCCAAGTGACTTAAGTGGGCTGAGCATAACCGGATTAGCAAAGAAATGAGGGAGCCAGTGCTGGGGCTGCTGGGGCTGCTGTGTTTCATTCTGCTGCAGGCCTCAGCATCCACCCCCTCTTGAAAGCGCACGCATCATAAGAAGCAAATGCAATGACAGTTAAAAAAATAACAACCAAAAAAGCTTTTTAAAAACAATCATTTGGTTTGGGCAAAATTAATATGATAATGATGTCCATCAATCAACAAGGCCTAACAACTAAGAGCAGGCCTATAAGATGGTGGCCCCAAGCACACACCTAAGTACTGGAGTCTGGCTCTGACCTCTGACCTCTGAGCCAGCCCCCAAGCCCACAAGGGGGTCATGGTGGCAAGTCTAGAAAACCTACACAATGACTGACCCCCAAAAAGAGCTGAGGAGGCTTGAATGGGGGCTTTCCCTCCCCTGCTCCAATATTCCAAAAAATGAAAATGCTTCCGACCCACAAAAGGACACCAAGGAGTATACTGGCTTCAAAGCGGGAGGGCAGACAAAGGGCAATGACTTCATCCGCTCCAGTCATCCCTCCTTGGCAGCGCTAGGTTTATGTCAAAACTATTATTCATCCGACAAAGGATTTTGGAGCAGTCATATTTAACAACAAGGATTTAGCTCAGTCTTGTCACTGGGAGCCCCAGTGACGAGCTGCACATAGCACTTTACCTGTGAAATCCCACTTATTTTTATGGAACTAGAAAGGAAGCCATCACCTTCTGGGCAGGCCCCAAAGGTCAGAAGGCACTTCCTGGTCCAGACCTCAAAGCAGCGAACCCCAACCCTGTCCTTCAATGGACTTGTTCTGCCTCGTACTTACCCTCGTAGAAGCTTGAAGAGCATACAGCCCAAAGAGAACCAGTCGGCGCTACTGTCATATGCGGTCCCTTTCTGGAGCACCTCAGGAGCCATGTAGCCATGGGTGCCACTTTAGGGAAGAAAGACAGACAGACTACAGGATCAGCACACATTATGGCCACAATAAACTAAAGCACAATCTCTATTAACTGATGGTACTTGGGGGGGGAAAGGCAAGACAAAAAGGGCGTTCGTGATTTTGGCAATTCCTCCATGGCTGGTTGATGAAGACAAGAAAATGGCCATTTAATTGGACACCTGAAGCAAAGGACCTGATCTCTGTGGGTGATGAATAAGCCATTACTAAGTCTTCTCACACAGTAAATATGAAAGGCTCAGTCTCTGCTAAAAAAAAAAATACTAATAAAAAATTGGCAGCCAGGTTTAGGTGAAGGGCCAAACATGCAGAAAGAACAACCAAGCAAAGGAGTCAAGTCCTGGTCAAGCCACTTAGTGGCAATGGGTCAGTTCACAGAAGAAAGCCACATATTCTTGGACCACCTGGCAATATCTGTGACCAGCTAGACAGACTCCTCAAAGAGTCAAGGAAAGCTGGAGAAGCCACAGGGATCAGAAGAGGCAAGAGGACAGAGAAAGGGGGAGCATGGCTGAGGTTCCAGGGAGCAGCAGCAGAATGAAGAGGAGCTATGGGGGAGACAGAAGCAGGGGATGGGACCAGAGCCACTAGGTGTGCCCACTGATGGAACAAAGGGCATCTCTTCAGAGGGGTGGTGGACAGAAGCAGTGAGAGGAAGCTGCACAACCCACATCTCCAGCTCAGCAGGCACCAAACAGCATGTCTCCTATCTGTGGTGGGAAGGAGAGGGCTGGTGGGTAGGATCGGCTTGCATGCCCCTCAATACTGCAGCCCTTCAAGGGGGAGAGAAGAGAAAGGAGGAGAAGATGGGCCCCAGGCCAAATTCTTGAAAGAACACAGGATGCTTTTCCTTCTGCTTTATAAACAACCCTAGATAAGGGCAAGTGGATCTGGAAATCTTGGGGCTCCTCCCTCCTGTCTGACAGCTTCTTCTCAACCTCTTTGGTTCCTTTTTCTTCCATGTCCCTCCTCCTTCGGTGGCTTTTCCTCCCTCAGAGCTGAATCAGGCCCTCTTTTCTTCTCCCTCTACATCCCCTCTTTTGGTGACCTCTACAGGCACCATCTTGATGCAGGTGACTGCCAGATCAACCTATCCAGGCCCAGTGTCTCCCCAGACTCCAGTCCTCCACCATCAGTTACCTACTGGACAGTGTCCCAGAGACTTGTCACAACTCACTCTGTTTCCCCTCAAGCCCTTCCCTTTTCCCTACTTCTCCATCTCTGTCAAAGACACCAGCACACTTCCTATCTCCCCACCTTACCTTGGCATCCTCACTCCTCACCCACACATCACATCAGGTTCCGAATCGACTTTCCACATTCATAACACCTCTCATATCCATCACAATCCTGCTCTCTGCTCACATTGCCCCCAAAATGAGTTCAGGCCCTGATCTCTCACCCACAGACTGCAATGGTCTCCCCTGCTGGTCTCCCTGTCTCCAGTTCATGCTACACACAACTCCTACTATGCCTCTGAGCAAGTGTAAACCTAGCCATGATTTCCCTACTCATCCAATTCTAGTGGCTCTTATTTTCTCAAGGATGAAACATAAATTCCTTTGTTTTGCTTTGAAAAGCTTTCCCAACCAGGCCCCAACCTAGCTTTCCAGTCTCATTGGACCAAACTTCCTTCCCACAGAAGGCTGGCCAAACTGGCCTTCTCTTCCGCCCATTTCTGAGCCCTTGCACTGGCTATTCCCCATGCCCAGAAGGCTCGCCCTCATCACCTTCAGAAAGTACCTTCTACATGAAGCCTTCCCTTCACCACCACTCCTTCCCACCCCTCGCCCACAGTCAAGCTGCTGCTGCCTCCTCCCTCTCCAATGGTCCAGGATTTCATTCACTCTCATCCGTTTGTGTTTTATCTGCTTCATACTGATTCACTTTGTATTTATTGACTCCCTATTTGGTTACCAACTTTATATGTTTACGTAATAATATACCTGAATATTAATATGACTGAACGTGTACTCATGTCTCCTAATAGAACAGAATCTCCCCTGTGGTCTGGAAGCCTTCCTTCTTTGCACTTTCATCCCTGGTGTCTGTCACCGAGCAGGTGCTAAAGAAATGTCTGTTTGGTTGATGGTGTTAGTGAGGCAGACAAGCTGCATGATGTCTGAAATGGGGCTGACAGGTCAAAGGGGACTTCAAGCAAGAACTGATGTCTGGAGAGGGAACATTCCACTTGAGCCTTTCATTCCCCACCATGTTGAACAAGAAAGTCAGCCATGATCCTTCGAGTGTGGAGGAGTCACCAGGCTTTACTGCCAAGTGAACTGAATGCAGGATGAAACCAAGGACTTTTTCAGGAAAGAAGTTCCAGGCCCCCTGGGCCAAGCTCCCCATATCGGACCCCTGGGCTGCATTTTCCTTTGGCTAGATCCTCTTCAGCACCTCTGAAACTAAGCAGGTACCTCCGAGAAGAGGTAACAAAGAAGACAGAAAATGTGATGGGGAGTTAGAGTAGAGGATTAAATCTCAGCTCCAGTAACTTCCTGCCCGCCCACAAGGCCTGTGCCAGTCATTGGGCCCCAGTTTTATCATCTGCCTATAAAATGAAGGGACTGGATTCTATTATGCCTACAGCTTCTTTAATATTAAAATAACAATCTGTGCTGACTTCTGCACTGTGCAAAGCAAATGACTGATGTTCAGGCATTTGATGTGTCCTTATATGAGCACTTGGATGATAGGGATATATCAACCCAAAGGATTAAATCACACGTATATTATCTGAAAATTAGCTAGGAAGTATTCCATACTTGAGATTTCTATTGAAAGTTAAACAAAAAAATTCTAACATTTTGCTGGTTAAAGTCAGCTGCCTGAGGAAGTTCACCTATCCAGAATGGCAGCTTTGTGTCCTAGTGGAGTCCTAGACTTGGCATCAGAAAGACCCAAGTTTCAATCCTGCCTCTGACACACAGTCACTGGGTGACCCTGGGTGAGTCACTTCTCTTCTGTCTCAGTTCAGTTTCCTCATCTGCCAATTCAAGGGTTAGGGTCTAGAACGTTGGATCAAGGAGGTTGCTGTGAGGTCTGGTCACTGTAACTTGCTACTAGATATGTGTCTTGTCTGCACTTGGTCATTTCACTTAGACCACATGTTCTTCAGTTCTGACAAAGGAGGAGGAGGAGGAGGAGGGAGGAGGGGGAGGAGTATGCCTGTTATTTTTCAAGTAACTGATTTGCTAGAAATTGACGTTAAATCAAGCCAATCAATTGTCCCAATTTTAAGGGAATCGTTAGGGTAGGTACAGTTACGTGTTCCCGAAATCAAGAGCAGAAAAACAGTCCTGCTTTTAGAACATTCATCTGCCTTTTAAAAGTGATGAGTGTCAAGTAATGAACAGACTAGTCACAACGGCATCTCCTAGAATTAATCACTTTGGGAGAATCATTCTCTCTGGGCTCAAAGTAAAGTCATCAGAAGCCACATAAAACTGGAGAAATTACATCAAGTAACTGTGGCGTGAAAAGGCCAGATCAAGGTCCCAACCCTAACGACCTCCTGCTCCCTCCATGCACCAGGCATGTTGTCCGTGCTGAGTTGGGCCCCAGGAATCACAAAATACTGTAAGAATGCCAACAGGGTCATCACCCCAGCCCGAGTGCGGCAGGAAGCAAGTGTCCCCTTCATTGAGATCTGTTGAAAGCTCCTGGTCATTCTGATACAGGTATAGTTCTAGGCACGCCCAAGAGAGGCTGCAGAGCAGAATGGGCAGAAAGCTGGCCGCGGCTCTGCCTCGAAAACATACAGATCTGTTCCCGGGCAGGCATTTAAGCGCTCCGTGGCCAAGGCCCCATGTAGGATGTAACCTGAACTCCAGGGACATAACCTGAAGTGCCGAGAAGAAGGTTCCTCGAGCCCAGGAAGCATGTGGGCTCGTGGATAGGAGGTGTATGTGAAATTAACCTTGAGAGGGTGACTTAAGAGGCCCATTCAACTCGTCACAGATGAACATCAATTCAAAATGGGCAGTTAAAAGCATGAAAGTGGTAAAAATGTGGAGAAACTGGTAACGGGCTTAACCGCACGTCCTCAGGGCTCAGAGGCCAGCTTCCATCTGCCAGGACATGGGCCTCTTCTAGACAGAAACAAAATGAAAACCAGAAAGAAGGAAACAAACCAAGCAGACAAAGACAGGGCCGGGAGCGTCAGGTCAGCGAGAGTCCACATCGATGGCTATATTATAGCCACCTGTCCATAAATACCAGTAACACAGGTATTTAGGAAGAAAAGCAGACATGCGGACAACGGAGTGGGCACTGGTCTTTCACAATACCAGACATGGATGCGCGGTCTCGCGGTCTGGAGTTGCTGGGGGAGGACTGCTCTACAAAGTGCTCTGAAGGCAGCTTTTCCCTTGACATTCCCTTGCAGGCCTGGGAAACAGGAGCTTCAGTTCTTCCCCCCCCCCCCCCCCCGCTTTCTGGATGAGGACCCTG
>CM053594.1:15256747-15315789 GCA_028646575.1 Pseudocheirus occidentalis
GCTGGGACCTCCCGGCTCCCCAGCTCCTGCCAGCAGCCTTTCCCAGACCCCCTGGATCTCAGACTCAGACACTGCACTCTAGGGGCACTCCCACATACCCTGTCTCCATGTTGTGTGTACACAATTGTCTGCAGGTTGGATAAAAGGAAGATATTTATCAAAGTCGCGGGAGAAGTGAGGCCCCCATTAGCCCTGAGCTCCCTGAGAGTAGGGCTACCTTCCGTCCTTTGTGGCATGGTGCCAGGCACACAGCAAGACCTGAGAAGTGCAGCTGAATGAGCGACACCCAGTGCCCTTCTCAGCCTCCTTGTGTCATGAGGCATCTGCCCTGCAGCAAGCCCCCCTTCACCTGTCCTCACGGTGCACCACCCCCTCAGGCTTGGCCCCGGCAGGCCCAGGGCTCCTAGCTCCCCCTTCCATACTCTGAATCCCCTCCTGACTCTCAATAGCCACTGAAATTAATGTGGCCTGTACTTGTTCTGCATCCACTTATATGTGTCCACGTTGTCGCCCCAACAAAGGTAAGCTGTCTGAGGACAAGATTTGTTTCTTTATCTGCATTCTTAGTGACTGTGCTGGTGCCTGGCACGCTGACGGTGCTTAAGAAACGCTTGGTGGCCATGGAGCCAATCACCCAAGGTCATGCAGGCATTCAATGTCTTGGTCAGGATTTGAACCCAACCCTTCTGGACCTCGCTACCCAGGGTTCGACCCTGTCTCTCATGAATAACAACTCCCATAACTTACATTCATGCTGCACACCTATTATGTCACTGAGGCCTCTCAAAGGCCCCAAAGTGGCAATACAAGTATGTACGCACATGTATTCACATGTGATTTGTGATACACATCTACACACACAAACAGATGTGTACAGAGGTGTGGGTATTGATAAGGACTTCCCTGATACCAGAGAAATCTAAACAAATCACAAATCTCTTTCTGATCCTGCTTTCTAACATAGAGCCTCAACAGTCAAAATTTTGTTTGAAGGAGAGAACCAGCTCTGGAGTAACATGGCATCCTGCCCCTGGAGGCCAGAACTGGTACTGCTGCCATTAGACACCATGGGGACACCAAAGGTCTGAACAAAAGGAGCATCCTCCCTTCATTCTCATTTAACTAACTGGCCTGCAAGCAAAAGAGATGGGAATCTGCAAATTAAAAGAGGCACACTGGCATTAGGAAGGCGGAACTGGAAAAAACTGAGCGGGCCTGTGGAGCTGGGGTTCTCCATACTTGTACCCTTCAGCTTTATTCTGGAAAAACTCAGCAGAAAGAGAAAATACCACTGAGATCAGGAGAAGCTCATGCTAAGTCATGCATCTCCCTCTCTGTCCACCCAGATCCAAGGACACTGGGTGGGCTCCCCACGCACAGTGATTCTGAACATGCCGGGGTTACCGAGATCTTTAACTCAGTGAAGGGGCACTCCCTTCACCCCTGCACTCCAGCCAAACACAAGCAACGAGGAAACCAGCAAGCTTCTGAGAAGCGGCCATTCTGGGCCGCTGATGAGACTCGGGGAGCACATGCTTTTCTGAACTATTATGGCCTAAAACACCCTTCTCCCAGTGGCCTAACATCTGGGGATGAGCTTAACTGAGCAGAGTCTGGGAAGACGGGCAGGCACCCGGTGAGTCTATCCCTAGACCCGTCTTCAAAGCCTTCTGAGTAAAACACATTTGTCTTAAATACAAAACAGAACCTATAACGATAACAATAATAACTCTATCTTGAACCACAGTTATACAGCATCTGAAAAATCATGCAATGTTGTCACAAGTAAAAAGTAGATAAAAATGTGTATATGAAATTCCATTGTAGAAAGCGTGATTTGTCATTAATGATAGAGCAGATGAGTCTGTAATACTTACACACTAGCATGCGGTTTCTTTTTGGAGAAATCGCAGGCAAGCCCGAGATCTGATATCCTCACATGTCCGTATTCATCCAAAAGGATATTTGCAGGCTAGACATAAACACAGAAGGCAACACTTATAAACCCTTGCCAGCTGGGAAGCTTCTCGTGGAGGGGGCATCCCTGGCACTGTGCTCGCAGCTGTGGCCACAGCACCGACACACTTCACGGCCTCCACCTTCATCAGAACTTAGAGCTCTCTGAACAGGACTAAGACGATTGACTGCCCTTGCCCATCAGAAAGGAGCCTCCTTCCTCAGGTCTCGTCCATGAAGAGAACCACAAAGAAAGGGCCAGCACTTAGAGCATTCTACAAAGGACCTACAGGACACTCTGCACTGTGCCCAAGTGCCACAAAACCATGTGGGGAATGGAAGAGGCATCGCTTTATTCCCACTTCCCAGGCGAGGGCCTCGAGCAGGTTCAGAGACTCGTTTACGGTCACAAAGCTAATAAATGCAGGAGGCAGGATCTGGAGTCTTGTAGGTTGTAAACTCAGTGAGGGCACACAGTCTATCTTATTTATGGTTCTATTTGCTTCCATGGGTCACAGCTGCTTTACCACAACTCACACGTTTGCTGAAATTAATTCAGAAGAAAAAGTGGCACCTGAGGAAAAAGCAGATCCTCCTGAACAAGCCAAGCCTGTCTGGCCTGGCACACAGGTTCCTTTGGCAGGCAGTCAGAGTAAAGGGTGGGAGCCAGAAGGCCCGAGGAAGTGACCAGCTCTGCCACTTACAAACTGTGACCTAAAAGAGGTCACTGACCTGCTCTAGGCCTTCAGAGGACTCGACCACGTACACTGGAAGGTCTCCGCTAGCTCTAAACCATTTCAGCATTTTTTCATAGGGTGTCATCAGTCTCAAAGAAAAAACAATCAGACAGAAAACATGAGTGTTTTCAACTCTTGAGGGTCAATAAACATGCTCTTCTTTGCACATAATACAGTGAAGGGGTTTTACAAATGGCACCTCACAAACGTTAAAGAAACACAATCACAGAGCAAAGGACCTCAGATCATGCCTCTGTTCAAAACTAAGCCTAATACATGCTGGGTCAGCAAACATCTGTTAACCCATCTTCAACCAAGTCATTGAACAGTCAAGCAGAATGCTGATGACCTTTCTGGCCAAAAAGGAACCCAATAACACCCAATTAGAACACAGTTAATGAAGGAAAATCAACCGTCTCTTTCTTCCACAAAGAATGACAGTGGAGCTGAGGAGCTCTCTGCCAGGGATCAGCCATAAGAATAATACTGGATGATTACAAAAACAGGGCATGAGTAATTCTTAGTAGTTAGAACAAAATTTGAATACAAATGGATTAATTCATACCCCTAAAAAAATCTTCAAAATCACAAAAGCAAAATATGTCTACTCAAGACCTGTTGGGGAATTTGGGAACTGCTTAGAGGTCTCAGCTAGCCCCCTCCTTTGAGGGAGGAGAAAACAGAGGTTCAAAAAGTAGTCATCACTAGCCCAAAGTTACATAGGGGCGCAGCATCCCAGATGCTGGCAGAGTGCCTGGCAGCCACGGCCTCCTGGGCAAGGGTTCTGGCCTCACAGCGCACTAAAAATGCTCCTTACTTTGTGGCTCTCTGCGGCTGGCAATGAAACATCTGGCACCTGCTGCCACTGGAAAGGTCTCTTTAGATTAGAACATCATCATCATCATCAACAAGCATTTCTGTGTTTGGTTATGCAGAAGGAGAACACGCAAGGCCATCCTGGCCCAGTAAGTCTGATTAGTTTTTCTGGGGCAGAGATGCTGGGCATGGAGAAAATTTGGCATCAAACTCAAACATCTTTTTTTGTCTCGAATGAACCCACTTAAGCAGGCCAAGTAAATGAAATCAATGTTTTTACCTTCAAATCTCTGTAAACCACAAAACGGTTGTGCATGTGCTCTAAGCCCAGGATGATTTCAGCAGCATAGAACTTCATTTCCTTTTCAGAAAACACCCCGTGCTGTGAGAGGTGATAGTGCAAATCTCCCCCTAAAATCAGAGGCAGAATTTCACTCAAAGGGCTTGGATGCAGAGGAAGTACAAACAACCAGCCACAAGCCTAACTGGTCCTCACCACCATTAAGAAAACCCAATGCAGAACCAATCTGTGACTTATAAATATGAGAAACATCCACTTTAAAACACTTCTTAAAAAGAGAACCATCAACCAATCAGCAAAGAAGCGCTCCTTGGTGACAGGCCAGGCACTGAGTACTGGGGATACAAAAACAAAAAACCAGCACTCCCTGCCCTTTGGGAGCTTACACTCTACTTGTGTGAACGATGAAGACAGACGTGAGTATGGATAAAACATATACCCAATCAACAGGAGGTCATCTAGGAGGGCAGACAGTCACTAGTCAATGACCCTCAGGGAGGAGGGCGCGCCTGAGCTGAGCTCTGAAAGAAGACAGAGATTCTGAGGCAGAGGAGACCAGAAAGGCCTCTCAGACCCGAGGGGCAGCCATACGAGGGTGTGGAAATGAGGAAAGGGAAAATCCAACTGTATACCAGAGGGGTCTATCCAGAGTTGCAAAGAGAGGGTTAAAACAAGAAAACCGTCCGTATCAAGGACACCGAGGAACACTGAAGTCGGCCCTAACACAAACTAAGTAACAAACCGGATTTACCATCTACAGACTGAGAGTGGAATAAACGTTTTGCTCATGCAACTGACTCAATTATATCACTCTGGTTGTTTCATTTTATTTATTTTAATAACTAAATGAGATTACAAGGCAATCCAATAGACTGCTTAGCAATTAATTGTTATGGGAAATGAAAAAAAATCAACTAATTATTATCTGACATTCTAGAGAAATTGATCAGATTTAAGAAAAGGAAAGGCCACACATCCAACAAAGTCATCATTCTGGTTGCCTTACAGGAATTGATACGTGTTCATTTCAATGACTTTGCTTTTCTTCTCCTCTCTCTTTTCATAGCAAGGCAAATATTTTCTATTTTGAAATATCTAGGCACTTCCCAACTGACTCATAAAAAAATCCCCATTTCTTCCACCAGCCAGGCCTCGTCTGAGGGCTTGCGGTCACTCCCTACTCCATTGCCTGATCCTCTCTGATGTCCACAGCCAGCCGTGCTCCTTCCTTCTTTCTTCATTGCTCTCCTTTGTTCTGTCTAATTTCTTCTGCACACTCACCAAACTGTCATGGACCTTCCAGTTTCTGCATCTTTTCCCTTCCCTTTCCTCCAAATTCAATGCCTTGGGCAGGCCGTGGGGAGCTTTACATCTCTTTACATCCCAACACCTCACATATATTATGCACAAAGGATGTTTGGTGAACTGAGTAGTCCAAATAAACTGTTAACTAACACGCATGGGCTATTTGGGCTCACGACATTTTTTGCTGAGGTAGAAACATTCTTTCTGGCATATCCTTTCTAGGCTTTCTGATGAGCTGGATCAGTAAACCTACTGGTCCTTCAGTCATCTCTGTCTCATGGACTTCATTCTGAGGCATCAATGACCACTTTCAGCCCCACTGATATCTTGCGATGAGCAAGAGAAATCTACACTAATAAGAAAAAAACACTCTAGAAAGTAAGTGTTCAATAAATCTAACTGATGTTTTCATTTAAGTGGATTCATATTCATCAGTGTTTTATCAGGTATAATTTGATAAAAAATTATGTGCAAACATTCACTTATTGGGGTGGGGAGAAGAGTGCAGAGAAAAGTTTAAAATGTGCTATTTTATCTAGAATTTGGAGTATTAAGGCAGCACAGAACAGCGGAGAGTAGACTGGACTTGGAGTCAGAAATAGCTAGGTTCAAATGGCACCTCAGATACTTTCTAGCTGTATGACCTTGGGCAAGTCACTTAATCTGTTTGTCTCAGTTTCCTCATCTGTAAAATGAGCTGGCTGGACTTAATGACTGCTAAGGTACCAGACAGCTCTAAAGCTATGGTCCTTTCAGCTAAAGTCCTGAATTAAAATTCTGTGGCTGTTGCTGTTTTAAACACTAACTTTCTACTGGTACTCTTCCTGCCTATCCCATTACTCCTCAGTTTCCTGTTTCAGTCCATCATCCACATTAACTCCCATGGATCTTAACTGTCCTGTCCATGCAGGTGACTTCCAGATGTAACCATTCAGCCCTGGTCTCTCCCCTGGGCCTCCGTCCCACATCACTGCCTATTGGACATCACGAACCGGACTCCCAGAGACACCTCACGCTCATCATTTTCCTTTCCTCACAAAGTCTTCTTTCTCCACACTCCCTGTCACTGTCCAGGGCACTGCCATCCTTCCAGTGTCCCAGGTGTGTAACATCAGCCTGATCCCTGACTTCTCACCCAGCCTGGGACAGTAGTCTCTCTCTCTCTTCTCTTCACCTCTCACAGCCAACTCCTCCGTTGTACTCACAATTACTGCTTTAGGAGGCCTGAGCCTCCACCACCTCTCAAATGGATTATTCCAACAGCTTCCCAGCTGGTCTCCCTGCCTCAAGTTTCTCTACATGCCAGCCCATCCTCCACACAGCTGCCACATCACCTCTCAACTCAATCAATTAACAACACTGGCTTCTATTGCCTCTAGAAAAAAAAGAGAAAATCTTCCATCTGCTTCTTAAAGACCTTTACAACCTGGTTTCAACGTCCTTCCAATGTCAATGGATCTTACTTCCCTTTCCACACTCCGAGATCTAGCCAAACCCATCTTCTCTCTGCTCCGCATACACATTTCTCCATTTCCAACCTCTGCGCCTTTACACTGGCCATCCCCTAGTCTGGAATGCTCTCACTCCTTACCTCTGCATCAGAAAGTCCCTCTCTTCCTTCAAGAAGCAGCTCAAGCACCACCTTTCACACAAAGCCTTTCCTGACTCCCCATCAGGGCTGCTGGCGCCGGCCCTCCCAAACCACCCCACATTTACGTGCTTTGTACATGTCTACATGGATTCATTTCATGCTTTTTTTATAAGTTCTTGTCTCCTCCTCAAAGAACGTAAGCTCCTCCGGGGCAGGAAGAGTCTGATTCTTTGTACTTGTATCCCCCCAGTGCCACACACAATAAAGAATGCACCAAAGTACCCAAGAAGCTCAGGGTCCCAGATTCCAGCACCTGGGCCCCATTCCCCACCTCCCACCTTGCTTACCATTCATCAGGTCCAAGATGAAGCACAGCTTGTCGGGGGTGTGGAAGGCATAGGTCATACACACAATGAAAGGGCAATCCTAAAGGGTTCAAAATAAGCCAAAGGGTTAGCAAGAGGAAAGCAAAAGAAAGCCAAAAAACCAAAGTGACCGAAGAAAATATCTAAATGCATCTCCTGCTCCCCTCTTCATCCAGCATAAAGGACTTTTACATGCCACAATCCCAGGAGCTCACGAGATCTTTCCTCCTATTCTGGCATGGGCCACTGAGACCTGAAATCTGCCCCAGGACACACAGCCAAGACCATCAGAGCCAGAACTGGAACCCACATCTTCTGCCTGCAGATCCACTTATCCTCTCTATGCCCTGGTGCCCCAATATACATGATTTAAGGCATGCCAAGGGAGCAGGAAGAACTGTGAGCTGACACTTTGAAAAGCTCTCACACTTCTCTTAAAGTTTGAAAAACAGAGTCAAATCCATTCTACACCTTTCAAAAAAAACACACAACTAAAACTCTACAGAAAAACCATTTGTCATTGATATAACTACCTCTGTCACTTGACCCCAGCCAATGTTCCTTTGGGGGTTTCCCTCACAGATGCCCACCATCTCCCTGCTGATCTTGTTTCGTTGGTGGTATTTCTTTGTTAATACTTTATGGGCATCAGTGCCAAAAAGCTGGACATTGCCAGGTTTTCTTTGCTGCCCCAGCTATCTGCCTGGCTCTCCACCTCTCCATTTCTTAGTATCTCCTGACATTAAGGCTCAGAATTACTACACAGAGGATGGTACCTTTGGCATCACTCTTATTCTGAAACACTAAGGGTAATAACAGAATTAAATCATAATCTGATAAGTGGCTCACAAGAGTTCAGAAACAGACACAAACGTTTTGGGTGGAAAAAATTCCCCCACCGCTACTCTGAATGCCACATCTGCTACGTATTCAAATGTAATTAGGTTCCACTGAATCATTTATATCGTATCAAAGATCAGAAGGATGATGCTTTAATTTTCCAAGATGTTAATACTAAAGATATTAAAAACAGTAAGGCAATGAGGGGCTAATTATTTAAGTGGAAAAGTTAAACGAATCTAAGCAAAGTCATGATCTAATTAATTAGCAGCCCTGGTGCTCTTCCTCCCCAAATCTACTGTATTTCTTTTAGCTAGATTTATGCCTGTACCCATTATCTAGCTCGACAGAATGTGAGTTCCTTAAGAAAGGGAATACTTCATTTTGTCTTTATAAATCTTTATGCCAGTGCCTGGCATTGCACTTGGCACCAACTAGGCATTAAATAAATGGTTTTGGTTGATTCATTAAATAAGCATACTTGGGCTTAGAAGAATTCAAGTCAGGGGCAGCTAGGTAGCACAACAGACAGAGCACCTGCCCTGAAGTCAGGAGGACCTGAATTCAAATTTGATCTCTGAACAGACCCTTGCTTGACACCTACTAGCTGTGTGACCCTGGACAAGTCACTTAAACCCAACTGCCTCACCCCCCCTAAAAAAAGTTAAGAAAGTACTGACGTTTATTTTAAGTAGAAAGGTAAAAATGTGTCAGTTTCAAAGCTAAGTATTTCTCCCTTGGAGAGGAGAAGGAGAAGGAGGGGGAGATAATCACATCTGGGTAGAACAGAACCAATTTCTAATGCTTTTCACAGTATCTTATCTTGGCTGTTGTGGGTAGGGTAAGCATCATCATTCCCATTGAACAGATGAGGTACCCCTGGTCCCACCTTTAAGACTAAATGAAAAACTGTATATACAACTACAGGAAAAAATGCTCCAGATCACTAATAGTGAGAGAAAAGTTTTACCTCCTGCCCTACAAATAGGCAAAAATGACAACGGTCAGTGTCGGAGGGGCTGCGGACCAGCAGGCCCACTAATACATTGTTGGCAGAGCCTGTTTCAGAAGGCAACTGGGGATTATACCAATGAAGTGACTAAAATGTCCATACCCTTTGACCTAGAGACTGCATTACTGTACTCATACCCTAAGGAAGCGCTTGCCTAGAATAAAGTTCCCACATACTCCAAAATATTTATAGTAGCACTTTTTGTGACAGCTAAGAATTGGAAATAAAGTAAATGTCCACTGAGTGAAGAATGATTAAATTAATGGTGGTCCATGTAATGGAACATTACTGTGCTGTATTGGGCAGCTAGATGGTATGGTGAATAGAGTCAGGAAGACCCGAGTTCAACTACAGCCTCAAACACTTGCTCAAGCAAGTCACTTAACCTTGTTTGCCTCAGTTTCCTCATCTGTAAGATGAGCTGGAGAAGGAAATGGCAAACCCCTCCAGCGTCTCTGCCAAGAAAATCCTAGATGGGTCCTTGAAGAGCCAGACAACACGAAGGGGACTGAGAAATAACAGCACCACAAGAAATGAAGTGTGTGACGAATATGGAGAGGCCTGGAAAGAGCTGTATGAACTGATGCAAAGTGAATTTAGCAGAGCCAAGGAAACAACTTACACAGTGATGGCTACAATGTAAATGGAATGAACCACCCAGTGTAACAAAACTAAAAAGATCCAACAGGACTTTAATGAAGAGACAGAAGAAGGGGGGCCACCCAATGGTATCACGCTTTGCGTGTGTTTTCAGACTCTCAATGTATCGGTCAGCTGTACTGACTTTTCTTACATAAAAAAAAATACTATTTATCATATGGGATCAATCCCTAGGAAGAGGAAGAGGAGGAATATTTAGGCAAACTATGTTGACAAAAAGAAAATACCCATCAAAACCTTTTTTTTCTTTTTTTTTTTTTTTGGAGGGCAGTTGGGGTTAAGTGACTTGAACATTTTTTTTTTTAAAACTAAGTCAAACAGTAAAGAGAGGGAAGAAAGAATTGGACCTTGGACAAAGTCCATTCTTCTGACTTCCTCAGCAGGGATTATGAGTTTAGAAGTAGAAGTAAAGCACTAGGAGGCCCTGGAACGAGATGCATGACCAGAAGGGAAGCCCTTTGTCTCACCAGGGCAGGGCTTGGGCAGCCAAGGGCACTTCTAGCTCCCCAAAAGGTCCACCTCAAATCCATGCTTTCAGAATAAGGCGCAGCACTGAAGTCTGCCTGTTCTTAATGTGACCTATGCCTTTAACTTGCTAGCAAAATATTTTACCTATTAAAGTATCCTTTACTTCATTCACACATTGCTTCCAATCATTTTAGGCAGGCTGATGGTGCAAACAAAAAGCTGAGCCCCAGCATTTTGATTAGAGCTATCAAAATAATAGAGGCAGATTTATAATTTCAAAGGAAAAATTATTTTAGGGAGATTTTTATAGCTATGGCTTCACTTAAAATTTCCTTTGCTCAGTGGCTAAAAACATTGTTTTCATTTCTATGTTTCTTTTTCAAGCGCTTATCTCTCCCTCCCACTTTTCTATTACCACTGAATTTTTTAAAAAGGTAACCCTCCAAACATACAAGCAGTGTTCTGTAAAATAAATGCGGCTCTGATAGCATATCAGACCTCAAGTTTGCACTTCATTTTACTGAAGACATGGAAAAAAAAAAGAGGGATCTTCCCAGCAGGTCTCATGGTATAATAAAGCAAATCCCACAAAGGTCACATACAAACACTTAGTTAAATTCAAATCACTAGGCTTAGCCTGATCTAACATCTCTCCCCTGAGTAATCTGGCAGAAAAATATAAACTTCAATTAGCAAAAAAATCTTGTAGAAAAATAATGAGAAGGAGCCAACTTCCGAGGTCATTTTAGCCTACATTAAGGAAATACCTATTTCATGGGCAACAAGGAAATGTCTGGTTACCAGTTACCCAATCATGTTCAGATTTTCCTTCTGAACAGTTCTCAAAGGCACATGTGAGGGGCACTGTCAGTGGTGATGACCAGACAGAAGAAAAGCAGAAGCCCCATTTTTGCTCTGTCAGCAGAGGAGGAAATGATCACACTACAGAGTATTTGGTTTCAATTTTAACAGAGTGATTGTGAGTAGGATTCACATTCTGTTAACCACGTAGCGACCCTAACACCCAGAGGGTCAACTCAACTTCAAATTAATTTCTATAAATCTTTTTTCACCATTCATTCTGTATATTTCCCAGGAGAAAAATACAACTTGTGCTACGAATACATGTTTATTTTAAGCTAGTTCTCCATAAAGAGAGATGGGGATTGGATTTGTCCTTGTACTGGCATCAGAATTCCTGGGAGAGGAAAGCCCCCTACAGCCCGCAGTGCTGCTGAGAGGGGCCCAGAGCACCGAAAAGTGAAGTCCCTCATCCCAGATCACTCAGAGACGGCAGAGGCCAGACTTGAATCTGGGTCTTTCTGGCTCCAGGCCAGCTCTCTATTCCTTTTAGGCTGCTGCTGGTCTCCTCTCTTTAAAATACTAGACAAAGGAACGCCCTTGGGGTCCTTTGTAATTTGGGAGCAGGGGCTATGTACAACAGCTCTTCATGATCACTGAATATGGGGCCCACAGCTGAGCTCCACCTTTCAGGGACCTCTTCTGTGGATCCTGTGTCACCCCTACACCAGCTGGAGAAGAGGATCATTCTGTGTGTGTCTGAAAAGTGAATGTCCCCCTCTGAGAGAGGAATGCTCAAGAGTTAAGGAATTAACCCGCACAAATGGATAATACATGTACAAGGAGGACTCTGAAAAAGGTCAAGCCCTGTGTGAATGTTAGCTATTATCACTGAGGAGCAAAGACTCCGAATAGGCAATCGTCTGTTTGTGAACAGCCTCTATATAGTCTGTGGGAGAGATGAAACGCCTTTAGGAGAGTTTTTCAGTCTCATGTGGCCTTGACAGACTGCCAGCAGGGGGCCAGGGCATGGCGACAGACCGTGAGAGAATGGCTCTGAAAAGCATTTTGACAGGAGAATTTCAAATTATTTTCTTCTCTATTATAAAGAATATTTATGCATGGGCATAAATATTTCAATATTTCAATAAGCAGAACAGAAAAAGGAATCATAATGAAACTGTTAACATTGGTCATTGGTCTAGAGGCGTCTATAAAATTAAACAGAATGGAAACCAAACAGCCTGGCCTGCCTAGGTCCCTCTCTGACCCCTCTTCTTTCTTCTGAATCCATTCCTCTGCTCTGCTCCTGGCTTTCTCTAGACTCCAAAACCACATCATCTCTCCTTCTGGCTCATCCTGGAACTTCCCTAAGCACAGCAGCCCCCCTGGCACTGGAACATCTACTGCCCATGGACCATCCCTCCATGGTGCCCAAGGCCCTTCTCCTTTTGGCACGTTCTCCCTGAGCCTCCATGCTGTGGAGGACCAAGCAGGCCCACCTGCCCTCAGGACTTCCAGGCTCTGTTCCTGTGCCAGGTACAGTCACTCCTTCATACCACTTGCCAGCTCCTTCTTCTATGCTGTCCTCTCCCCATTTGAGTGTAAGTCTCGTGAGGGCACAGCCTGTCTTTCTTTTGGCTGGTATCTGTATGCTCAGCTGTTAGCACCCAGTGCATCCTTCCTTCCTTCCTCCATCTCTCCCTTCCTCCCTCCTATTCTTTCCTTCCCTCCTTCCTTCCTTCTTTCCTTCTCTCCCTCCTTCCTTCCTTCCTCTTGTTTCTCCTTTTCTTCGTGCCTCCACCTCCCCCCACCAGCCATGTGAACTTGAGAAAGTGTCTTATAGGTGATGTGGTTTCCTTATTTATAAAATGGAGACAATAAAACCTGCACAAGCCTGCTCTTCACAGGGCTAAATCAACATGCATCCCTGTTATTTCAGCCATCCCCTCTGTGCTGTCCTTTCTACACGAGGCGGCCCTCAGTACAGACCCCCAAGTCGGCTATTCAGCCATGCCTTGGTGTGGAAAGAAAACACTGCTCCATCTGAGGGCCAGTAACGGTCTGATGTCGTTTCATGCATCACCATGACCTCAAAAACCTGTCTGAGGGCATCCTTTAGCCCTTCCTAACCTAAGGGCCCACCCAAGACAGATAAAAGTCAAGTGCAACTCCACTGGAGGTCCTGGCCATGAAGTCAGAGGTGCCAGGCCCCAAATCAGGGAAACCTAACTCTCCGAGCATTCGTTAAGTGCCCACCAAGTGCCAGGCACTGTCCTATACAGACATCAAACATTCTATCCCCTCTAATGGGGTTGGGGGGATGCTGTGTGCCCAGATAAGTAAAATGATATGCATACAAAACAGATACCCCCTAAATGGGGGGAGAAGCAGAACTAACCACTGAGGCATCAAAGATCTCTCAGAGCGGCCAGGGGTTCCAAGAGGCAGAG
Organism: Pseudocheirus occidentalis; assembly: GCA_028646575.1. Taxonomy (NCBI): domain Eukaryota; kingdom Metazoa; phylum Chordata; class Mammalia; order Diprotodontia; family Pseudocheiridae; genus Pseudocheirus; species Pseudocheirus occidentalis. The sequence continues at coordinate 15,270,053 of CM053594.1, forward strand.
ACAAAATCCTTGCTTCCAATAATGATTTAGCTGGGTAACCAGAAGCAAATGCAAATCTCTGCAAGTCAGTTTTCTCATCTGTAAAATGAGTATAAAGTAGCTGTAGGAACAGCTGACAAGGTCAAAACGAGGGAGTTTAGATAAGGTAGTGCTGGTGGTATTATTATTATTATTATTATTATTATTATTATTATTATTATTATTATTAGTGTTTTGTTCTAACCCAAACCTTTCACCACCAACTAGGACAATGGGACATAAAATTTGGGAAGAAGGCAGAAAAAGTCATTGTAATCACTGTCCAGCTTATTTCTGCAATGGCTGACTGTCAAAACACAGCCTTTTAGTGACATCACTAAGGAGACCACTGGCCCAAATTCATATTTTGGGAGTTCATTTATATAAAACTTGAGGGATCTGATCCAGAATTCCTAAAAAAAGCCTCTTGGATTTCTTTCCCTGTCAAACACACTTCACTGCCGCCAAAGTCAAGCACAGGTGTGCGTGAATGTCAAGTTCCCGTGAAGACACAGGAAACCTTGCTAAATACATAAAGTTGTGGTTGTTGCTGTTGTTGCTAAGGAAGCAGACTCCTCTCCAACTACAGAATGCTGAATGACCAAAGGCTTTTAGAGCCTTCTGGAATCACAGGTGAAAAGCCCTAATGTAACGCAGACTTAATTCTCCATACTGTACACTACATTCAGGGGAGGAGCAACAGGATTAAGGGGTATTCTATTACGTTGCTCTGGATAAGGTCAATTTAGAATCAGAATTCTGACCAGCTAGGTAGACCCCAAATGTTAAATAAAACATTTTAAATATTTTTGTATTTGCCAGAGTCTCCAAATCAGGAAATAAATACTTCCTCAACCAACCCCAGCCTCCCCCAAAGCCTATGTCTGTTCTACACGGGAGGAATAGCACCACCTCTCAAGCCAGATGCTACCCATTCGTCATTCAATGTTAAAATATGGTGCTTAATTTAACCAGCAGCATGTGAACGACCCTGTGCAGGCAGTGCCCAGAGAGGGGATCGAGCGGACTCAGGCTCCAGTTCACTGCGACATGTATATATGACCCTAGGCAAGGGTACCATATAACCCCTGGCAACTCCAAAGACTCTAAATTGAAGAAGAGATGCCAATGTGCATGGCCAGGGGGAGTGTCCTCACCAAGGAGGCCCCACAGGGATGACCTTTCAGATCTGGACCAAAAAAAAAAAAAAACCCAAGCTTGGCTCAGCAGCTAGCTATTGGTAAGTCAATTCATGAAGGTGATCAAGGATTCAGAGCAGCGGGGACCCCTGACCCTTGCCAGGAACAGTCTCACTGACAGCAATGGGAGGGGAAGAGTGGAGGCTGAGGAAGAAGTAAAAAGCCCCAATAGACAAGGAGAGGCAGTTCAGGTCACTAAGCCCCAGGGGCCTGAGGAGACCAAGGGGAGAAGACTGAACAGAAAAAGAGCTGGTGTTGGGAATCATGGCCTGGAGTCAATAAACAAAAACTGGTCATTTGTTTTCAGGACAGGACTCAGTCATTTAAATCTGTTTTTCCAACAAAAGCCATTTGACATTCAAACAGTGTTTGTGCTTAAATATATTTTTCACTAATCTAGAAAATTCCTTCTGTCAAAATGCTCCATTCCCCAATGTGATAACATAAAAGGCCAGTTTTATGACCAACATCATACCGGCTGACACGTTATTGTAACTAACAACAATAACATCAGCTAATAGTTTACTATGAGCAAGGCACGGTGCTGAGCATTTTATGAATATTATCTGTTTTGAGCCTCCTAATAACTCTGGGAAGGAGGTGCTATTATTCCTCCCATTTTACAGATTAGAAAGCTGAGGCAAACAGGGTGAAGTGACTTGCCCAGGGTCATACAGCTTGTAGATGGGGGCTGCACTGGAAGTCCAGGACCGGTACTAATATCAGGGAGGTGCCCAAGCAAGGATTCTGAGCCATGATTTACATCACCACAGGACACACACCCCACACTCAGCACCATCTTGTAGGACCCTGTGTCTAATGCTTTCTCTGCTACATCGTGCTGTCTGCCCTGATACGGATTATGACCTTCCTTCCCCTTGTCCAGTTCTGAAGAAAGCTGCTCCGTGGCTCTCCCTCACTTTCCCCATTTGTCAAAGGAGAGGGTTGATCTTAATAGTCTCTAAGGTCCCTTCTAACTGTTAAAAGTGACTGGTTCTGGGGAGAGGGACAGAGACAGAGGGGGGGCCCTAAAGTCCCATAAACATTGTTCTTGAATCTCTCCAATAAAATGTAACTTATTTTATTCTCTAATTGATTTTATAGCTTCCCTTCTGTATAAACTTCCAGAACCGTGACAGAAACTCATCAAAGACTCACAATTAGCGCTAAGGCACATGAAAACAGCTCATGTGTCATCATGGCTGAAGCCAAAATGATGAAAAAGGCAAAACTTTCCAAAGATTATCCAGACTCCAATAATTAAAAACAATTATTAATGGAATGTTATTGTGCTATAAGAAACTGAACGTGAAGAATTCAGATAAACTCAGAGGGACTTGTAGGAACTGATACAAAATGAAGTGGGCAGAACCAGGAAGCCATTCTAGACCAAGACGCCTGCGATGAAGCCCACGTGGAGCTCTCAGCAAGCAGTGTGGGAGGCACTCCACTCAGGCCCAGTGGGAAAGCCAACCCCGCACACTGCCACTGTGCAGCAAGGAGGGAGGAGGAGGTGCTGGGAGGAGACGCTGGGGTCTCAAAGCGGGAGAGGGGAGACAAAAAAGAGAATACTTTTAGCTGAGCTCATTTCAATGCATGAGACTGAAGCCGTCATAGTCTGCATCTGACCAGTAACTGCATGGGCAGGAGGTGACCATCCCATGTCCAAAAGCGTGTACTTACCCCCGTACTGACAAGGGACAACATGATCCTCTCATTCAAGGCCAAGGTTTCTCCTTGTTTCATCTTGATCCTCTTTTTATCTAAGCATTTCATCGCGTACCTAGAAACATAAATATTACTGAATAATTTGGCAAGCCAAGTTCTCTTCCCACTAGCTGAACACAAGACTAAATTGGGTCTGAGAAATACCTGTGACGATGGCAGCTGAATGCTACAAGCATCAATCCTTCTTTGTCTTTATTATACTAAGGAAATATTCTACTCATGAAACGAATTAATTAATTTTTATACTCTATATGGCTAAGTATTCCCAGTTGATGGAACAGAAAAGAAAAGTTAGTTGGGAACCACAACCGTAAGGCCTAAGTTGCAACAAGCCTTCCAACAATATTTGTCAATGAACATTTCACAAGTGTAAAGAGTCAGGATTAGCATCATTAGAACATCATTTCTCATCTCCCCTATGAGGCTTCAGTAACAAGGCCAGGGACTGAGATGAAGCTAAACCATCCTGTCTCTCTCAGCATCAAGCGCCATACTCTGCACACGAGATCCTGAACAAGGCTTTATGGAATGCAGAAATGGATGACCTTGGAAAGAAGTTGGACGGAACTTCTTTTTTGGCACTTGGGCAATCAATCTACAGATCTGTCTTGGCCCCTTTTCCAAGAGAGTAAAGTCCTGGGGGCAGGCAGGGCCTGTATCCTAACCAATTTGTTTTTATCATCCTTAATGCTTTATACATAGGCATCATCTAATAGTAGGAAATGAGAGAGCTAAGTATTTAAAAGAAGGAAATCCTTTGGAAAAATAAAGCCTCCATTTCTAATGGGTGCCCCAACTGGAAAACTGAAGTGTCAATTCTACCTTACTCCCAGGGAATAATTACACTTTGGTATAATAACTCTTTAAGTAGTGACCCACCCTTCTTACAATCACATGGAAGGGGCCTAGATTCTCCCAATGCTTTGGACCCACAGAGGGCCAGCCAGCCTTTCCCGGAATACAGCCACTCCTTCTGACCATGCAGATTCTCACCCCTCTAAGCCTTAGTTGATGGTGTGAAAGGGCTGTCAGCTCCCTCTGGCAGCCAACTGCTCTACACTGAGCTTGACTACTAACCCCCCAACAGGCCTGCAATCTGTCCATGGGCCCAAACCCGAAGCCTTTCAAACTCAGGAAGCATGGCTTGGCTGGCACTGACTGGCCTTGACAACCCCAGGTCACTTCCATCCAGCGATGAGACATGGGAGGATTTCCTGGAGGTCCAGTGAAAATACTTGGGGCAAAAATACTCTAATTTATAATGTAATGAAATTCTTTAGAAATGAGAGGCTAGAGCAGGACAGTTTTCCTTTACAGACCTCATATGCTACTGAGTGTTGGAACTCAATATTTCCACTGAAGCCATTTAAAGAGCTTACATTTTTCCAGTGTCAGCTTTTCTGCAACCATATACTTCACCAAATCCTCCTCGGCCGATAATCCTATGTACACTGAAATCATTCATGGTCAACTGTGAATTCAAAAATAACAGGCATTTCATTTCACTTTATTTTTTCCCCCAAGCTCTCACACAGATTCAGACTATGGTGAGTGGTCGCTCGCTCCGGCGGAGGGGGCTTCCGTTAGCCTCGCCGAGGGCCCCAAGCACTCCGATTCCCAAGTCCAAGGATGGAGAGACCTCCACATACTCCCCCTTCCTTTGCCTCTTCCAAAGTAAATGAAGCACAAGGAAAGGAGAAGCAAATGTGAAGACCACACAATGCGAGGTCACGGGAGCCCGAGTCGGGGGTCACAGGCCCAGAGGAAGGAAGGCCCATCGGGGCCCATCCTAGTCGTTCTCTTGGATTTCTGTCTGGAGGCTAGATAGCAAGCAGGTCACCGCTGCCCGCACCTGGGGGTGTGTGCCAGCGCTAGAGAGGCGCTTCACTACAGCAGCCCCAGAGGTCCAGGACCGAGCCTACACACAGCCAAAGGAGAGACAAAGCGCCTGCCTGGGGCCCAACAGTGGTATGGCATTTCTGGCCCTGGCACAAGATGGGGTGGGAGTAAGTGCCGGTGTTTAATCTGGGCTTATGGAGGTGAATTCTAAACTCCAGACAAGATACTCTGTCAAAGCATGCAGCTCTTGTACAAACCCAGGAAATCAGCTGGTTTTCTCCTAAGTAGGATGGTGCTGGAAAACCGAATCCCCTACAATATTGCACAGTAGCTGAGGCCCCCAGGAAGGCTGGGAGATGGCTACTGGCAGGACCCTGCAGGGCAGGCGCTTTGTCCAAACCATTGGGCCACAGAGAGAAGTCTGCCAATCATTCTTATTCAAGGGTAAACACAGGCCCGCTCCCAGTCATTCTCACTTTGGCTCTGCTTTAGGATCAAGTAAGGGGGACAATACAGGAGGGAGAGCAGAAGAACCAACTGTGCCCTTTCCCAGAATAAAGAGAAACAGACCTAAAAGGGTTGACATTGGAAATAAACAGAAGACGCAAGCTAAGCCTTTTTCTAAAAGGTCAACAGCATTTCTAAAGGCATTTAGTAGGGACCAGCCTCAGAGTTCTGGGAATTAAAATACAAACAGAAAGATGGACAATCTCTGCCCTCAAGGAGCTTACCTTATAACAGAGGAAGCTAGCCCAGTTTTTAAAAGGGAGCTGACAACAGGGGGTGGGAAGAACAGCAGATACTGAGCTGTGTTTGCCTTTCTAATCCAATCTTTGCATTCTTGGAAATATTTTGATGAATCAGGCAATAAATACAGCACTATGAGGCTGATTAAGGATACACGGTCCTATTTTGTGAAACAATCTCCTTCCCATAAGTTGGTCTTGTTCAAGGAAGGAAAAGCAATGGAACATTATCCGAATTGGATATGAAACACAGAGAAAGAAGGACAAGGGAGGAGGGGAGAGCAGGAAGGCGAGAGACGTGATCACACAATTACTTACATGGATATTTAGCTCTACATTTTTCCACTGACAATATCTAGTGAACTTGTCACTAAAAAAGAATGAAGTTAAAGTAATTATTGAACAGTTACATTTCTTAGCATTTAACTTATTTACATGCTAAATTCACAGAGCAACTTTAAACAAGACACGATTCTTCCATGATCTGGTGTCCCGAAGGCCTATAGCCAGCGCAGAAGTGGCCCACGCGTCGCCCCCCACCATCCCACCTCTTAGCATCTTTGCCAATTTGCTTGAAACCTCAGAGCTGCTTTGAGACGTCGCTCTCTTTTTATTGGTAATTTGGTACACTCTTTCACGTAACTGTTAACAGCCTACAATTCTTTTACGAAGGGTGTTCTTGCGTATTTTGACCACTCATCCATCTCCTGGGGAATGGTGTTAGCTGGAGGTGTTTGTTAGCTGTCAAGATACCTCAGCTAGCAAACCCTTATCAGAATTATTGGATACAGAGATATTTTCCCCACTTGACCTCTTCCCTTTGTACCCTACTTGCAGTGGTTTTATTCATGAAAAAAGCTTTTCAATTGTGTGTAACTGTAATCACTTCTGTCCTTGGGGCAGCTGGATGGCACCATGGTACAGAGAGTCCTGGGCCTGGAGTCTGGAAGACCTGAGTTCAAATCCATCACAGACACTTACTAGCCACACGAATCTGAGCAAATCACTTCACCTCAGTCAACCCATGGGCATAATAACAATAGCTACTTCACATTGCTGTGAGTAGGTAATGAAAGAGCAACTGTACGGCACTTAGCTGGTGCAATGACTACTGTTGCTCTTATTATCCCTTTATTTGATGAAGAGAATTTCCCCTCCTGCCACCCATCAATCAGTCAACATTTTTTATTTTTAAAAATGATTTAAAATGACGAAAGATCCTCGCTCTGCTTCTCACTAGACTGTTTAGGCAGGACCTTTAATACTTCAGTGCACTTTGAGTTTCCTCCTGAACACAACCTAAGGTGTTGGTCTAAACCCAGACTGTCTAAGACAACTTCCTACTTCTGTCAGGAATTCTTGGCAAAAAGAGAGCTCTTTGAGGGCATGCTCAGCACTCGGGGGTGGGGTTCCTGTTGATTCTTTCTTGGTTGGTTCTGGGATCAGCTGGGATGACTATGGCTTCATTACATCTTCTGAGTTGTACAAAGTCTATTCTCTTCCTTCCTACATTGTTCTTCATGCTTTCTTAAGCATCACTTTCTAAATAGGCAAATTTTCTCAACATTTTTCCATATTTGTCTTATCTCTCGGGGGTTATTTTGTCACTTGGATTAGAATCTTTTCTGAGTTTCTTCTTCTGATGATCCTATGCTATAATCATAAAAATGATCTAAATGAATAAAAACCTACTGGTAGGATAAAAATAACAGGACTAGAAATCAGATGCTCAAACAGCTAATGTTGCACCACAATGATCTGTACATAATTGGACTTAATAAATCAGTTTCCTTATCTATAAAATTGAAATAATAACACTCTGCTATCTACCTACTTCATCAGAATTTTCTATCTGTCCATTGTTCAGAAAGGGGTAAATTATGCCTTGTTTTAATGATATATAAATGAAATGAAAAAGGCTCAAAATCTTAGGCTTTCTCCTGGGGGTAGGGAGAGCCTATGGGGTTTTGCCCCAGGCACCAAATTTAAAGAGCCAATGACAGCAGTTGACAGGAATAACTGAGTTTAACCAAAGCACAGAGGATAAGATTAGAATGCTGTCAAATTACAGACTTCCGTGCTCTCTCCCATGACCTCCGGATGCAGCACTGCCACAGTCTTCATGGGCTGTCCATGGATGTCTATCTCAAAGTGTTCCAAGGGTATGGCCATTATCCTTCCTTAACTGAATTAAATTCTGAAAATTAAAATTAAGGTCTTAAAAGATGATTTGAGGGCACCTTTCCTGCCGTTCACCAAAGGGTCAGGACTGCAATGCAAGGCTACGTCTTTCCTAGATGACTTCCTTGGGGACAGAAATGCCAGCTTTGCTATACCTGTAGGCCCTTTGAGGCAGGAGTCTACATGGAGACTGTGGAGAAGGGCCTATAGCTCTCCCTAAGTATCAAAAGTCCCAGCGTGTTCACTGGACTAGTTCTGCTGGGGCCCAGAGGGCAGCATCAGCAGGAATGGTGCAGCTCAGAAAGAGACAAACTGAAGCCTGATGTTGAGGGGAAGGCACGCTAACCATTGCAGCTGTCCACTAGTGAGATACGCCATTGGAAAAGTGAGAGGCTTCCTCCTATTTGTGGGTGGGAGGATCTAAAGCCAGAAGGAAGCCCAGTGCAGTTCCTTTATTTTGGAGTTGAGGAAACTGAAACCCAGGGAGGGGAAGTGAGTTGCACAAGGTCACAGGACCTGTCAAGAGGCAGGATTTGAACTCGGGCCCTCAAATTCCAGAGGTGAAGCTCTTTCTACTCTACCATACAGCCTCCAAGATAAGGTCCCTTCTATCCAAGGACAAGATTCTGAGATTTCATGAGGTCTCCAGTCAGGCTTCTGATAGTACTCAAAATAATTCTATCACATAACGCAAGAACAATTTTGCAGTAAATGGTATTAATAACATCTCTTGAAATTATACAGAATTGCACAACAAACTGACATTCCTCTGTATCTGTGACCACATGAGGCAGACAGATGCAGTAACAGACTCATGTCTATATGGTATCAGAAGGTTTGAAAAGGCCTTTGCTCATGACAGCCCCATCAGGCAGTACAAGGACTGTACTGCGAGGATTCGGGGGGAATGAAGAAAGTGGGGCTCACACAGGTTAAGTGACCTGCCCCCATTCAGACAGTCAGTGCTGGAGGACAGGGAATTGTACCCACATCCCATGACTTCTGACTTCTGACTAAGGACTCAACCACACTGGTGATGGGGCAGAGTGACTGTGCAACTTTTATGTGCATGGATTACAGAGAAAGGTGTTTCATGAGAACACCTTTTGAGTTCAGGTCACTGTGGGGAGCAAAGATCTTTTCTCCAATAAAAGAAAACTTCACATCTGTAAGAAACTGGGAGAATCTACTAGATCCACCCTCTCATAGACACAGTCAAGAAATTAAGCAAGATTTCAAATTAAAAGACAGCATCTTATCAGCAGCAGCCAAAGGCAATCCTACGAGCCAGGGATTCACCTACGTGACAAACGGCTGAGTGCCCACAGAGGGAGGAGATGCTGGGTTAAGTGCCAGCTGTTAAGTGTGCTGAGATTCTGAAAAGGCACCGGTCTGCATCCTGGAATGCTAACAAGCACAAAGACTCATTTAAGGATTGGGAGACCAATCTGACGCCTTAAATTAAATCTAGTGAAGGAAAATCCAACAAGTCAAATAATGTATGGGGTCACATTTGTATTAAAACTAGATTCCCCCTCGGGCTTTTTTTTTAATGTATTAACCCCGCCCTGGCTGGTCCTTTGAAATGTCAGACAGATTAACTACTTGACAGTGAGAAGGGGACAGTAATCACTTACACATTTAACACAATTAAAGTCTTGAGAATAAGACCAACTATCTCTAACATTACAATGCTATTAATGAGGAAATTGGATGCAATTTTTCACACAAGTTTTAGAAACACAAATACTGCATAAACTGAGGTACAGCTTCATAGGACAGCAATTCACAGTCAGCTTTTCATACCTTTCAATATATTTTTGAAATATGTTGCCCCGAAGACTATCGCAAATCTCTTCTATGTATGGCTGAAAAGGACCAAAAAAGAAATTCCAGACAATGTAAATTGAAACAGACTAAAGTGACCATACAGGGAAAGACCAATGATAAAATGCTGAGATTAAAATCTGAACCCCAACACATACACGTGTATCCGCACATGCGCGCGCGTGCACACACACACACACACACACACACAGAGCTGATGGTTGAACTTCACTGAACTGAAGAGAATCATAAAAAGTCGGAGGCGGAAGGGATCTTCAGCACCTTCTAATCCACTCAGCTCATGACAGAGAGAAGGAAGAGGCCTCACCCGGCATCAGAAAGGCACTTGGAGGCAGAGCCAGGCCTGGAACCAACATCTCTCTTGTACCCTTGCAATTACACTGACAACAGTCCTGCCCCACTCCCAGTATTCTGGCAAATGTATTATAAATAAAACCCCATGTTCTAGCTTTACATATACTATCTTATTATAAACACAAAGTGAAAACTAAAATTCTTGCCCCCATGTTCTCAGAGCCACTCTTCTCCAAATGTAGCCATTAAATATAGGAAGAGTCTGACCTCAGAGTTTAGGGAAAGTGGGTCCTGTGTGCAAAGGCACTGAGACCTCCTCTGACCCAGAAAGGACAGCCCAAGCAGTCCCAGCCAAACAGGAATAGTCCAAGTGGATAAAGTATACATTACATGAGAACATGACAGCATGTCAGAGTCAGAAGAGATCTCTGAGGTCTCCTGGTCCAAACTGGGCCAGAGCAGAACTCCCTTCTACACCTTCAAGCCTTTGTTCGAAGATCATCGTGCCAAGGAACAATCACCTCCCAAGATAGCCTATTCCTCTGGAATGAGGAGGTGTCCAATTTGGAAGGAACGTGAAGGGTCATCTAATATAATGTGACAGATGAGGAGCCTTAGCCCCAGAAAGGACCCACGCTGGGCAGCTTCATAGTTAGTGAGAGACGAGCGTTTGGCCCTCCTCTCCAGTGCCCTTACCCCAAAGATGCATGAAGAAAATAGAAATCTCTTAACCAGGAACTCTTCTCCTGAGTCAGAGAACTTTTTTTAAATATCCTGATAACTGTATTTAGATAGAACTGGTTTCCTCCGTAATCCTGTATATTTCTGTACAGTCTATGATATCCAACACTGTCTATGATATCCAACTCAACTTGGCCTTTGAAACCTGTGCCAATCAGAAAATCAAGGAGACATCTCTGGGTGTCCAGTCAACTCTGTCAGGAAAGCAAAGACTAGCTGGTGTCATGCACAGAGCGCCGGGCCTGGGTCAGGAAGACACATCTCCCTGAGTTCAAATCCAGCCTCAGATACTTACTAGCTGGGTGACTCTGGGCAAGTCACTTTACCCTGTTTGCCTCAGTTTCCTCATCTGCACAATGAGCCAGAGCAGAAATGGCAAACCACGCCTCTATCTTTATCAAATGAGTTCATAAAGAGCAGTACATGACTGAAACAATGGAACAACAGCAACAAATTCCAGAAAGATGTCAGTGATCCTCCAAAAACTAATCCAAAATTGTGCCTTCATTTCTGCCCCCTGGGGAAAAACATCTGAGGACCCAAGTGACAGGCCACCCCAAGGAGCTGGGCCGAGGTCAGGGGGCAGAGCCGCCACTCCAGGACTCTCAAACAGCTACTTCAACAACAAAGCTAAGCATCGTCAGGACATCATGGTCAAGTTCTCCTTCCTCCCTCACCCTGCAGACACCCATCCAAGGAGCCCTGCAGAGGGTAAGTGACTGGTTTCATTTCTCATGGGACAGATCCTCCTGAGTGTAAGCAGACCCTCCCACAGCAAACCTCAGTCCCACTCCACGGGACCATCTGCTCACCATCTCTCTCTGACTGGCTGTTCCCCCACGTCCCAGGATGCTCCTTACTGGGACAAGATCCCAGATGCTGTCAGCCTCCCTTGTCTCCGCCTCCTCAGCACCTCTGTCCCCCTGGCTGGAGGGTGGAGCCCAGACCTCCAAACCTCCCCTTGGAACAGCTCCTCATTTCTTATCTGGCTGCACTATTCCGGGGTTTGTGCGGTTCTTTCCCACCGTACACAGCACAACCCTTCCGACCACTCCACTTTTGTGTGCTGTGCTCTGCCATTAAAGTGTACACTCCTTGAGAGCGGGGTTGATCTTTTTTTTTCCCCATATTTGTATCCACAGTACTTAACACAGTGCCTGGCACATGTAGGTGTTTATAAATGTCTGCTGACAGACTGCCTGATTCAAACTCCAGTGGAGAAATGCTCAGAGCATTTCCTCACATAGAACAAGTCAGTAAGGACCTGAAAATTATCAGCACACCAAGGTTTGTTGGTGATGCTGTGGAAGGAAATAACATATATAAAACACTAAAGCAGCCAGTGAAAGAGTAAAAAGCGGAATAAAAACTTATTAGCACTCATGAAGACAACAAAATTGATTCCAATTCAGTCCTCCCCCAATGTGGTCCAATTGTACACGTCTAGACTAAGCCCCAATCAAAGTGTTCAATCTCTGATGTGGGCAATCTCTGAGCCAAAGCTGGTCCCACCTTCTAACGATATAAAAACCAAACAAGCACCCGCTGTATGGAATCTCCACTATTAAGCTCATCATGAAAATAAAAATAGGACATCCTAAGAAAAGGCCTTGAACCCACTTACCTCACACTGTGAAGACCACCACTGATCCCAGCTAAGGCCATGGGCATCTTGGTTTAGCTTTCCCACTCATAAGAATCACAATATGACTTCATGATAGTCTCTCATAAATCTTTTTTTTTTTTTAATACTTCAGAGAAACCACAAAGGGCCCATTATTCAGTTGAGAGTGTTGACTACCTGCCATTATACTTTCTATGGAAAATACACGGGATGGAAAAAGCTTGGGCAGAGGGAAATTCTCAGCGCTAAAGATGAGCAAATACATGATGATTTCTAATTCCAAATCTGACCTTCCCCAAAACAGCGCTTTCTTCAACAGTACCCTCATGTTCACAGAAAGGGTAACAAGGACAAAGGTAATTCAAACTAAGGCTCCCTTGGAATAACTTGCAGAACCAACAGATAGCTGGGACACGCTTTGCAATACAAAATTCTTGAAAATCAATCTTATTCCAATCAGGACATAGTGTTTAATGCAGGTTTCAATAGCAACCAATCATCCATCAGGGGGAGGGGAGGTCATAACAGTTTAGATCAGAAAAAGACTTATTTGATGCTCTGGTAGAAAGCATGAACTAAGCCACAACTCTCAAGGCGAACATCAATTAACAAAGTGTGACCAAAACATACCAAGGAACTGGCCCTAGTTGTTCAAACTGCCAACACGTCTTTTTTAAAACATAAACTTACTAGAAAAGCGTTTATAAAGTTCTTGGCCAGGAAACCATATCTTGACTATTTTATTTTTCAAAAAACAAAGAAATCTGTATTAAAGAAAATTCTCTATTTGGAATTTTGGTTGGAAGATAGCTTAATATTCCGAGACATCTAGATTTTCTCAGTGTTCACTTCCCTTTCAGGGATGCATACGAAGGCCCCTTTGCCTTCCATGAACTGCAGAGAGTCAACCTCATGGTGAGGAGCCTGGTTATGCCAATCAAGGCAGGGTCTCTGGGAAGCACACGCATAGAATGGCATGCGGCATCTATCAGAAAACTTTCCAGCTCAGAGGGAGAAACCAGAAGGTGCCTGCACTGTTGTATAGCCTACAACTACCCAAGGTCATGTCCAAGCCAGGATGACACATCACAGGATGACATTTAAAAATAACTGACTTTAAAGTAATCATTGTTACCTGATGAAATCTAGTTGGAGGTGCCAACTCCTAGAGGCAAAGACCTTTTCTAGGTTGATACAAATTAAGGACATTTATCCTAAAAAGGTTCAATCTTACCTGAAAAAGATTTGAGGGCACTTTTTTCTTGGCTAGATGAGTTTGTACATGGTCTACAGCTTGCTTTGAGAATACCTTTTAAAAAATTAAGAACAATGATTTTTCACACTGAAATGAAAAATAGACTGCTTTACAATTATAGCTAATTAAGAGTTTCAAACCTTGTATAATCTCTTTTATCAAAGATGATCCAATAATGCTTGACTTTGACATTTGGGGCAGCTTTATTTGGTAATTCCTATACAAGCACTTCCTGGACAACAAATGTCTCCTGGTACTTGTGGCCTAACAAGACACTCTGATTAACAGGCTGGTGCTAGGAGGGCTTATGTGCACTGGCAGAAATCTAATCCAATAAACCTACTATGTGCCAGTGGTAACAGCAGCTGTCCCATACTGAGAAGCATCACCATCACTGCTTAGCATTTCCTACCCTTAGGAAAATACTGCTGGTCCCCAAAGGCCTGAAGAGCTGGAAAATTCACTCAAACTTTGAGAGTATACCAGACATTCAAATCTCTCATTCCTGTAACTGACAATCCAAAATGGAGAAGTGAGCAAGGGGAGGCTTTCCCAATAAATCCACGAAAATCTTCAAATTAAAATTAAAAAGAACACCAGATAGGAAAAGCATTTTGCAGCACACCTTGGTATTCAAAGTTGAGAACATGTAACCAAGACAGAAAGGAGAAGAAACCAGAGGTCAGGAGGGAAAATTCCCAGCAGTGGAATAGCTTTCTTACAGAGCTAAAATTCAATGGTTCTGTCACTCTGCAGGTATGACTGGCTCCACATCTAGCCATACACCTTGACTTTAGGGATGAAGACTGAAAAGGTGGGGTCCTCCAGCTAACTTAGGGCCACATGGAGTTTTCTGAGTGCCAGCCCTAAGTTCTTTACCTCCTGGCATGCTGAATTCTATTATGAAACACCTCTTATTAAATTGAGTTCTCTTTGAAAGATAGTTTTTCCTCTTAAAAACTACAGAGGGAGACATCTCTTTAGATTCTACAGTAACAGCAAAGCACCTCATACAGGCAGGCTCAGAAACCTTACAAAACAAGTCAAAGTGTGTTCCTCATAGGTTAAAATCAATGACATGAAAATTTCCACACTCTCCTAATAACAATCTAAGTGGTTCCGTCACTTAACTAAGTAGTTCGATGTTGTTGCTGCTCATACTTCGATCACGATGGGGACCAAAACAACATCAAGTTGTGGGGTCAAGGTGCAGTGTGTCGGACTGGCCAATCAGACCAATATTGGTTCAGAAGGCTCTACCACAGGGCAGGCACAAATTGCCCATAAGAACACTCGGAGTGGAGGTGTCTCTAAATTGGCACATCTCACAGTTCCTTTGTGCTTTTACAATTCTGCTTTGCCTACAGAATAGAGTACCTTCTTTGATGTGAGCACACCATGTTGGGTGCTCCTATGCCAGCATCACCCATCTTACAATCGATACTAAAGTTCTTCAGAGAGACCTTGAGAGTGTCTTCGTACCACTTCTTCTAATCACCTTGTGAGCACTTGCCTGGTTCAAGTTCTTGGTAAAATAGTCTTTCAGATAAACATACATTTGGCCTTCAGACTACATTGCCAACCCATCAGAATTGTGTTCTCTGCAGTAGACTTCGAATGCCTGACAGTTCAGCTGGAGAAAGGACCTCAGTGTCTAGTACCAACACAATATTTATAACACCAATGGTGACTATAAATATACTGGCACAGTTCTCAACTGCAAATGCCAGTTCTCAAATGCAAAATATAGCAGACTCTCCATATACAAGTCAGAAGCAAAACATTTATCCAGACACCAGAGAGCAAAATCCCAACACCAGGAAACTGAATCCATCATAGCAACAAAGAAGTTACGACACCATAGCACAGTAGGGAGTTACACCATCCTTTCCCACAAACACACACTCACAAGCCTAGATGTCTCCTTTGGTGCATCCTCTCCTCCCTCCAGTTCTAACTGCTCTGACTCCCAACTTCCTGTGGACTCTGCTCCATCCTTCAGCAAGCTCCTCCCACCAAAGGCTTCATGTGATTACATTCAGCCTACTGGGGGCAGGGAAGATCTTCAAAGCAGGAAAGAACTTCAAATTCTGTTAGGTCTATTAAGGGGCAGGAAAGATCTTCAAATTCCCATTTCTATTACACTTATCCTACCTAATGAGCTTCAGAATCTTCCTTCGACAATTCAAATGCAAGTAATTTCATTTCCTGGCATTGTGCTGATAAGACTGTCCAGGTTTCACAAGCATACAAGAACGAGGTCATCACAATAGTTCTGCAGATCTTTAGTTTCGTAGGGAGCCTAATACTCTCCCATACTTTCCTTCAGAGTCTCCCAAATACTGAGTTAGCTCGGACAATGTGTGTGTCAACCTCATCATCTATGTTACTGGAAAGTATACTGCCAAGGTAAGTTAACTTGTCCATAGCATTCAAAATTTCTCCACTTGCTATAACAAATAGTTCCATGTCTGAATGATGTGGTGCTGGCTGGTGGAGAACCCATTTTCTTGGTGTTGATCATCAGGCCAAAATCAGCACAAGTAGCACAGAATTGATCCATACTCTGTTACATCTCAGCCTCAAAGGCTGTCCTGAGCACACGATCATCTATGAACAAAGTCGAGCACCAACTCTTCCTCCATTTTCCTCTTGGCTTGTAACCTTTTCAAGTTAAACAGTTTACTATCAGTGTAGCAGCTGACCTTGATGCCATTTTCATCTGCACTGACAGTATCTGACACTGCTGAAAACATCATGCTAAAAAGCATGGGAACACACAGAGCCGTGCCTCACTCCACTGGTGACTGGGAAAACATGAGAACACCTCTGTCGTCCAGAACCCGCACAAGCCGTCTTGGAACTGATGAACAATGCCGATGAAAAAATTTCACCACCATCTTCCCCAAGCCCTCACGACTGCAACCTCTGTTCTACTCCTGGCATTCCTCCTAGAACTGTTGGGTGGCAAACGTCATGCTGACTGCTCTTCAGTCCTTCCTGAAGCCACATTGGCTCTTAGATCAATGACCATCTTCCCAGTGAAGGATCGGCCTAGTAAGGAGGACTCTGGGAAGAATCTTGTCAGCAGTAACTAACAGAGAGAGAGAGAGAAAGAGAGAGAGAGAGAGAGAGAGAGAGAGAGAGAGAGAGAGAGAGAGAGAGAGAGACACACACACACACCCCTTCTGATTGTTACAGGACAACCTGTTTCCTTCTCCTTTATGGAAATGGACAATGGGGGCAGCCTTGATCTCCTGGGGGATAATCGTCTCTTGCCACATAACCCAGAAGATCTCAGGAGGCCTATGTATAAGCAGTGGACCCTCTGCCTTACAGATCTCTGCTGGGATAGAATCAGCACCAGGCACTTTGTCACACAAGAGGAACCTAATGGTATTCAATATCTCTTCTTCAGCTGGAATTCTGGTTAGAGAGGGACTGACTTCAACCTGAAGTTTATAGTAAATGGCTTCAGCATTGGTTGATGATGATCAGCTGTGAACAGTGTGGAAATGCTCAGCCCACCTCTCCAGGATCATGTCCTTATCCCTGATCGGTGTGGCTCCATCAGTACTCAGTGGTTGATATGTACCAGAGGTCTTTGGCCCATAAATAATAATAGCCATCCTAACAGCAGTTCAGCCACTTATCTAAGTGTTTCAACAACTACCCAGTGGCTAAATAATCCTCCAACAGGTTGTTCATGAAATTCCCTGGTGAAACTAGAAAATAAAGGAAAAGTTCCACAAGAAATGCCGCCTTTATCTGTTGCTCTTCAAATCTCCATACATCTCATTATTCATGAGCATAAAGCTTTAAAGTGTCCTCAAATATCAAACTACAATAAAACCGTCTTCATACAACAGAGGAATTTTCCCTTGAATTGAAGTTCTTCCAAGTCATGGGTGGAATAAATTACATCACCATCATTTCAGAGCTAAGTGACTCCTCTAGAGAATGTTTTTAATGCTGCAACACTATATCCTGAAACATTACTCATTAAACATTGAAATGTGACCAACCAGACAGCAGCTCTGCTGGACCTGGTTTCTTGTAGTACAAAATTGTAGGTACAAATCATCAGCGGGTGAAGGGTCAGAAACCTCTGAAGGAATAAGGAAATCTGATGAGGTTCCTCATAATCAGAACTAGGAGCACCTTAGAGATGACCACGTCCTGACCTTATTTTACACAGGACAAAACTGAGGCCCAAAGGAGGCTCTTCCAAGGTCGTCCAAGTAGTAAAAGGCGAGGCCCGGATAACAATTCACTCTTCTAATGCTAGGCACCAGGTTCTTCCTACCACACCACACTACCTCCGAGCACCAGCCGTGTCCCCTGGAAAACAGAAATACTGAGGACAAAAGAATCTGCCTTCACAAGGTCATGGTGGGGAAAGTGCTTTGGAAGTTTTACAGTAATAAAGAATATGAGTGATTCCTGTTACCTACTGAAAGTGGTTTTATTAGGCAAAGTAATGATGCTTACCTTCCTGAAGACAATAAGACTATTTCCTTGAATTAACCACTTTAAAGACACAATTGGTTATAACTGTCATTATCAATTCATCAAAGACAGTCTTTAAGATTGGTTGACTGGACTCACCCTCAGGCCTCACCCTCAAAATCCACTTTCAAGTAGTAAAGTCACATTTCTTCAAAATGAGTCTAAGATTTCAGTTTCATTGATTCAGATTAGTCTTCACTCCAGTTAATTCAAACTAACAAGGGTTACTTTTGATAATTTTTTTCCAAAGGAAATGATTAATTTCTGAAAATGGCACGCATGCTAAAGAGCAGAAATTGCAACAGGAAACAAGGAAGGGTAGAGAGCACCTCTCTTTCTTAATCCTCCGTTTACCACTGCACTTACATACAATATGAAAACTTTTTAAAGAATCTTGTTCCCCCCCAAAAAAAGCCACATTACAAAAAGAAAGTACTCACATGGGAAGAAGACAGAAGCTCCTTCATTATGAATGTGTCGTAAATTTGCCGACTCCTCCGGAGACGTTCTTCTTCAGAATCAAGCTTTTCATATTCTTTGATCTATGCATTAAAAAGTGGTCGGGATCAGTGAGGCTGTTGCTGTGTCCTTATATTACTTAGCTGAAGGGGCTCATTAGTCACCATGGTGAGAGCCCCTTCCACAGAACACCGTCCCTGCTAATGATACAGCACTGATGTTCTACAAAGTTAATTTATCAGAGAGAGATTTGTATTTTCTATAATGACCACTATCTAGTAAATGGACGAACACAAGGTCAGGCATTAAAGAGTCTCATTGGCAGAATGACTCTGCAGCACAGTACCTGTGGCCGTCATCCATCCCTACCAATCCCTCTATCCCATTAGCCAACTGTCATTAAATATGGAGAGTGTACTGGAGTTGGAGTCAGGAAGCCCCAGGTTCAAATCTAGTCTCAGACCCTTACTAGCCGGCTGACCTTGGGCAAGTCACTTCACCTCTGCCTCAGTTTCCTCATCTGTACAAAGGGCATAATAATAACAGTACCTACTTCTCAGGATTGTTGTGAGGATTGAACAAGATCATATTTGTAAACACTTTACAAAACTTTAAATGCTGCTGTTATTCACTTATGATGCTACAAAAGCAAATCCAATGAAGAAAGAAGAATATTAACTAAATTCCTATCCAAAGTTCTGAAAAGGACCTGCAAGGCCCACATGGGTTTCTATAGGGACCCCAGTGACGCGACGACGAGCCGCCTTCTGGAAGGGAGCGATTCACCCACACGGGGCTTCTCAGCGCCGGAGGGCACTGGCCTCAACACCCAAGAGTGGATCGTTCTGCACTGGAAGGAAATATCCAGACAGGAGTTTCATGACTCCCTAAACAATTAAGTGCAGTTACATCTCATACAGAAATGATCTCTGTCCTTTCCCCTTGTTGGACAACCAGAATAGGTGACTACGGATCTGGGGAACAAAACAGAAAGATGTGGCAGCAGAAGAATGTAAGAGGAAGCACGCCCGCTGCCGCCTGTGATGCACGAGGATCAGAGTGTGAGCAGACCGGCAGGAGGAGGGAGTGCCAGGCCTGTGGGACAAACCAGGGCCCCCGGAGGCATGACAAGGTGGCTGCTGCACCGGCAGCACAACATACTCAAAAACTTGGAGCAAAGCTTTCAACTGTTTGGATCAACCCCTGTTGGGGAATTTATGGAAGGCAATCATGGAATGGCAATAATCATACCAGATGACAAAGAATAAATGAGTTTAATAAGAGTATAAAATATCAAAGGCATCTTAAAATTACCGAGCAAACAAAGAGAGGGAAACAACCAAAGAAAATATGTGTCTAATAGGAAGACCACAGCAATGAATGACTAATAATCATGAAGCAGTATAAAACACTCCATCACAAACTACGAAATGAGTGGGACAGCTGGAAAGAGAATCATGTCGTAGGTTATTTCTGCTTTGAGTTTATTTAACAAATGAGGCAGAGTATGCATATTCCCATGACTCAAAGGCTCTGAGAGGTACATTAAATGACAGAAATCCCTAGCGTCTTCGAGAGAAAATGTATTCATGCAGAAACTTATCAAGAACAAAACTGCTGTGTGAAGTCAAGACGTCTACATAACCACATGCTATGAAACGGGAAAAGAACCAATCTGCTAAACAATTATTCAAGGTTTATATAATAAAGGCCCTATAATAAAAGCACATTTTGTAAATCATCAATCATCATAAAACAGAAAATAAGCTTCACATCTGGGAAGTAGCATACCATTATCTTTTCAATAGGAAAGTTAAACGAGCCTATTTATAGGACAAGCAACCTCACAATCAATACGTAATGAAATCATGCAGCCAGCTGCACATATGTATTTAAGGAAAAGCAAAATAGTTAGCATAAAACAAACTAATAGCAATGACATGCACTGAGCATGGCGCTGAGCACATACCAAACCGTATCTCGCGTGATCCTCCCAGCAAGCCTCACTGGCTTTATGATCCCCATAAGGATCATAAATTGAGGAAACTGAAACAAACAGATGAAGTGACTCGCAGCATTAGTAAGTGTCTGCAGCTGGATTTGAAATCCAGGTCTTTCTGACTTGAAGACCAATGCTCTGTAAGTAATGAAATTAAAACTAGCGGCCAAAATGAAAGATGGTTGGGAGACTGCATTGTAGAGAACAGGGATCAGATTTACAAATATAGGAGGGTTGGACGGACACCCCAGACAAGCCTAAAAACCTCTAGTGAACAGGGAAGTCGCTACCTTATGAAGTGGCTCATTCCATTTTAAATCAACATAACTGTTAGGAAGTCTGTCCTTTTACTAGAGTGGAAATCTCTCTTTTGAACTTCCACCCACTGTCTGTCTTCCAGATGACAGCCTTTCAGATATTTGAAGATGACCATCCTATACCCCTTAAGTGTCTTCCTAAGACTACATGTTCCCAGGTCCTTTAGTCTTCTCATGTGAGTAAATGCTTACGAAGATCATCCTGCTCACCATCCTCATCCATACTTTAAACTGGTCCATATCACTGTTCAAGTACCAAGTACAGCTGGGAAGCTGTTGCCCAGGGCCCAGTACACTGTAATTCCTAATTCAGGGGCCTACACAGCATCATTTTTATTGGTAGCCACATGACCCTGCTGACCCTACCCCAAATCCTCCTGTTTGGCATCAACTGCTGCTACAAAGGTCTCCTTTATGCTGTACTTTGACCGTTGAGTCTTTGACCACAGCTCTAGGACATTCCTCAATGCCCTATAAATGTGTCCAATTTAGACTTTCACATATACCTGTCAAGACTTTCTGCAAGCTATCAAAGCTCTGTATAATGCACAGATTTTACAAGCACGCCTTCTATATCCCCATCTAAGTCCTTATAAAAGTGCTCAGTAAGCCAAGGTTCTTTATCAGCCATTCTAAGAACTCCCTCCAGGGGCCATTAATCCAGCATTCTTTGGGATACAGTCATTCATCAGCTAATAATCTATTTAACTATATTATCATATAACCCACATTTTACCAACTTCCCCACAAGGATATCACAAGAGACTGTCAGGTGCCTTACTGACATTCAGACATATCACGCCTCCAGAATTTTCCTGATCTACCCAGTCTTTATCTAAATGAGGATAAATCTATGCCAGTTTGCAGAGATCATGACTTCCTTTCTGTATGCCCACATGCTATCCCTTAAGTAATCTGTTCAACAGTTTTGTAGTGGTGATGATCATCAATGAGCAGGCATTCATTAAACATCTATTATGCCCCCAGGCGCTGTCCAGAGTGTTGGGTTGACAAGGACAAAAAGGTCAGTCCTTGTTTCAAGGACCTTAGTTCTACTCTAGATGACATGCACTATACAGTATTATAGAATCAATACAAAAGGTACAAGACAGTTTAGGGAGGGCATGAGCAGTCAAGCTAATCAGAAAAGGTTTCAGGTAGAAGATCCGCTTGAGCTGAATCTTGAAATAAAGGGTTCTAAGGGGCAG
Organism: Pseudocheirus occidentalis; assembly: GCA_028646575.1. Lineage (NCBI taxonomy): Eukaryota > Metazoa > Chordata > Mammalia > Diprotodontia > Pseudocheiridae > Pseudocheirus > Pseudocheirus occidentalis. The sequence goes on from CM053594.1 coordinate 15,292,018, forward strand.
CTAGGTGGCTCATTGAATAGAGCACCTGTAGTCAGGAGGACCTGAGTTCAAATCGGCCTCAGACACTTAACACTTACTAGCTGTGTGACCTTGGGCAAGTCACTTAACCCCAACTGCCCTGCCCTCCCCCCTCCAAAAAGCAAAAAACAAACCAAAAAAATAAAATAAAATAAAGGATTCTACAAGGGAGAAGGGATCCATTCCAGGCATAGGAGACCAGTGTAGAAGCATGGAGAGTTGTGAGTGAGAAACAAAGAAGTGCCAGTTGGAATAAGCCTGAGAGTGCAAGACATGAAACAATACAAAACGAGGCTCCTAGAAAGGTAGGTTGGGATCAGGTTATAAAGATCTAAAATGCCAGTGGAGAAGCCTCTGTTTGGTGAAGCAGGCAGTGACACGGTGAGAGCTGTTCTTGAGGAATCAAGGCCCCTGGGATGGGACCTGCAGCTACAAGTCCAAAGAAAGAAAAACCCCAACTCCCAAGAAGTCTGTGCTGTCTCAAGGGAGCCAACAAGCTCATATAAAAACAGGTCCAGCATCGATTTCAGGTTAATAAGTACAGAGCAGCACAGAGTGGTCTGGGAGGGAGGCCACACACAGCTGGGAGGACCAGGAAAAGGCTTCACGCGGAAGATGACCCCAAGCTACATCTCAGAGAAGGAGAGAGAGACTTCAAATAATTCCAGGAATGGGGGACAGCCCGTGAAGAGGCAGAGACAGTTGTATGAGGAACATGGCTAAGGCCTGTCTGGCTGAACTGCAGTGTGTGGGTAGGAGAATGACGTTCAAAGAGACTAAAAAGATAGGCTGGAAGCAAGTTATATGGGGTTTTAAAAGCTTAACAGAGGAGTTATATTTGATCCAAGAGACAATAGTAAACTATGGGAATTAACTGAGTAGGAGGCACACAGTCATATATGCACTTAAGGAAAATGACTTTGGCAACAGTAGGTAGGATGGACTGGAGAAGGGAGAGACTCGAGGCAGGAGTATCAATGCGGACGTCTTTGAGACAGGTAATGAGGACCAGGTGGAATGAAGAAAAGGCATTCTATGGACCAACTATTGGGAAGATGGGAATGGCAAGATTTGGCTACTGGCTGGAAAGATATACGGGGTGTGGAAGAGTTAAAGAGTTCAGAATAATGTCAAGATTACAGGCTAGTCTGGAAAGATGATACAATCTTTGAAAAAATAACTCTGGGGGCAGCTAGATGGCACACTGAATAGAGCACCAGCCCTGGAGTCAGGAGGACCTGAGTTCAAATCCAGCCTCAGACACTTAACAAACACACACCAAAAAAAAAACAAACTAGCCGCGTGACCTTGGGCAAGTCACTTAACCCCAATTGCCCTACCTTCCTCCCTCCAAAAAAAAAAAGGAAAAAGAAAAAAAAACTTTGGCATCTATTTAGAGCTGCAGTTCTCAAAGTGTGCCCCCACACACACAGGAGTCCCTGAGACCCTTTACGGAGTCTACAACATCAAAACTATTTCCCTAATAATGCTCAGATGTTTTAATTTCTCAAACAGCAAACTTCAATAGATATAGGCCACATAAATCAAACTTCTTTGGAGTCTTCAATAATTTATAACCATATAAAGAAGTCTTCAAACCAAAAAGTTTGAAAACTACTGACTGAGGAGGATGGATTGCTAGCTCCCTCCCTTGAGGTAGAAAAACCAACCAGGAAGCTTCTTCAATGGGGTGGACAAGAGGCAATGAGGGCCTGAACTAAAGTGATACTTGTGTAAGCAGTGATTATATTGGGAAGGTAAAAATGGCAAACTTGGGCAGCTGAATAGAAACAGAAGGTAGGACAATGAGGAATTGAGGATAACATTAAGGCTGCAAATCTTCGAGATTAGGAAGATGGTGGTATTTGGAACAAAAATAGGAAAGTTTGGGAGAAGGATGGGTCCTGAGAGAAAGATAATGAGTTCTGATCTTGATTTTTTGGTTGAGATGTTAATGAGACATTCAATTAGAAAAGTCCAATAGGGAGCTGGTGATGTAAGACCCAGACTGGGTTTAGCTACGGCTCTTGAGTCATCTGTTTAGAGATGATCATTAGACCCATGGAAGTTAATGAAGCCACCAGATGAGAGAAGAGATACAAAAAAAGCTAGAGGACAGAGTCTGGGAATACATGGTCAGTCAGGGAGGGTGACAGAGACCGAGGAAGAGGAGAAGCACGAGAGAGCAATACCATGATGATGATGATGATGGCAGGGGACATTCATGTAGCACTGTAGATCTGCAAACAGCATTATCTCAGGGGATACCCACAACAACCCTAAAAAATTATTCCCCTCATTTCACAGATATGAAAAACCAAGACAGATTATATGAGGCAAATTCTGGTTAGAGATAAGGAAAACATTATAACACTAAAGCATCTGAAGATAGGACTAAATTGACTCTAAGTCCAATTCTGGTGTCACTGTGGCAAATTATTGTCCCCTCTCTTTGCCCCTCACCTCACCCGGATGCTTCTTAGCACTCTTTCCTGTCTCATCCTATCTCACATGAAGAGGCAGCCCTTCTCCTTACCAAAGCTAAACCCCCTCTACTCACAAGTGATTCCATGCTGTCCCATCTTCTCCAGCAGACTTCACCCTCTATCATCCCCACTTTCTCTGTCTACTGTCTACTCTCTGTCTACTGTTTCTCTGTCTGAGCCATAAACATGCCAATGTCTTCCCCATCCTCAAAAAACCCTCACTTGATCCATCCATCCCAGCTGTCATCACATATCTGTCTTCAAAACAAAAATCTCATCTTTTATAGAAAGACTTTACCAGTCGTCCTCAATTCTAGTGCCGTCTTTCTGTTCATTTTTGCCCTATTTATCTTGTATATAAATTACGTGTGTGTGTTTGCATATTGTCTCCTCCATTAGAATGTAAGCTCCTTGCGGGCAGGGGCTGTCTTGTGCCTCTTTTCCTATCTTTTGTGTGTGTGTGTGTCTTATATTTTTTATTTATTTTGTTCTTTCCCAAATATATTTTTCCCAGAATTTATTTATTTTTAGTTTTCAACATTCATTTCCACAAGATTGAGTTCCAGATTTTCTCCCAATCTCTCCCCTAACCCCCACCCCAAGATGGCAAGCATACTGATTACCCCTTTCTCCAGACTGCCCTCTCTTCTATCCCCTCATCCTCCCTCTTACCCCTTTACCCCTTACTTTCTTGTGGGGCAAGATGGATTTCTACACCCCACTGCCTATATATCTTATTTCCCAGTTGCATGTAAAAACAATTTTTTAACATTTGTTTTTAAAATCTTGAGTTCCAGATTCTCTCCCTTCTTCCTTCCTTACCACCCTCCCCCTCACTGAGAAGATAAGCAGTTCAATATAGATTGTCCATGTGTAGTTATGCAAAACACTTCCATAAGTGGTCATATTGTGAAAGACTAACTATAATTCCCTCCATCCTATCCTGCCCCCAATTTGTTCTATTTTATCCTTTAACCCTGCCCCTTTTCAAAAGTGTTTGCTGCCCCCAATATGTTCTATTTTATCCTTTAACCCTTCCCCTTTTCAAAAGTGTTTGCTTCTGACTATCCCCTCCCTCAATCTACCCTCCCTTCTATGATCCTTCCCTCTTCGCCCCTTTCTCCCTATTTTCCTGTAGGGTAAGATACCCAATTGAGTGTGTATGTCATTCCTTCCTTAAGCCAAATCCATGAGAGTAAGGTTGACTCATTCCCTTTTACATCCCTGCTCTTCCCCTCCATTGTAACTGCTTTCTCTTGCCTCTTTTATGTGAGATAATTTACCCTACTCTATCTCTCCCTTTCTCCTTCTCCCAATATATTCCTCTCTCACCCCTTAATTTTATTTTTTAGATATCATCTTTTCATATTCAACTCACCCTGTGCCCTCTATCCATACACACACACACACACACACACACATTCCGTTTAACTATCCCAATACTGAGAAAAGTCTCATGAGTTACAAATATTGTCTTTCTATGCAGGAATGTAAATAGTTCAACTTTAATAAGTTCCTTATAATTTCTCTTTCCTGTTTACCTTTTCATGCTTCTCTTGATTCTTATATTTGAGAGTCAAATTTTTTGTTTAGCTCTGGTCTTTTCATCAAGAATGTTTGAAAGTCCTCTATTTTACTGAATGTCCATATTTTCCCCTGAATACTATAATATTATGGAATTATATAATAATTATATAATAATAGTATATGATTATATAATACATATTATATTATTAATTATAATGCTACATTATAATATGTAGCATTGCATATTATTATTATATATGTATTATATATTATGCATATAATATATATTATTATTGGTTTTATTCTTAGCTCCTTTGACCTCCAGAATATCACATTCTCTGATCCCTTAATGTAGCAGCTAATAAATTTTGTATTATCCTGAATGTGCTTCTATAATACTCAAATTTTTTCTTCCTGACTACCTGTAGTATTTTCTCCTTGACCTGGGAACTCTGGAATTTGGCTACAATATTTCTAGGAGCTTTCTTTTGGGGATCTTTTCCAAGAGGCGATTGGTGGATTCTTTTGATTTCTATTTTACCTTCTGGTTCTAAAATATCAGGGCAGTTTTCCTTGATAATTTTTTGAAAGATGATGTCTAGGCTCTTTTTTTTATCATGGCTTTCAGGTAGTCCAATAATTTTTAAATTATCTCTCCTAGATCAATTTTCCAGGTCAGTTGTTTTTCCAATGAGATGTTTTACATTGTCTTCTATTTTTTCATTCTTTTGTATCTGTTTTATATCTTGATTTCTCATAAAGTCATTAGCTTCCATTTCTTCCATTCTAATTTTGAAAGAATTATTCTCTTCAGTGAGCTTTTGGACCTCCTTTTCCATCTGACTAATTCTGCTTTTTAAGGCATTCTTCTCCTCGCTGGCTTTTTGGACTTCTTTAGCCATTTGAGTTAGTCTATTTTTTAAAATGTTATTTTCTTCAGCATTTCTTTGTGTCTCCTTTAGCAAGCTGTTGACTTGTTTTTCATGATTTTCTTGCATCACTCTTACTTCTCTTCCCAATTTTTCCTCTACTTCTCTAACTTGATTTTTTTTTTACTTTTTGGAGGGGGAAAGGCAGGGCAATTGGGGTTAAGTGACTTGCCCAAGGTCACATGGCTAGTAAGAGTTATGTGCCTGAGGTAAGATTTGAACTCAGGTCCTCATGACTCCAGGACTCTATTCACTGTGACACTTAGCTGCCCCCCTTACTTGATTTTCAAAATCCTTTTTGAGCTCTTCCATGGCCTGCAACCAATTTGTATTTTTCTTGGAAGCTTCTGATGCAGGAGTTTTGACTTTGTTATCTTCTTCTGGTTATATGACTTGTTCTTCTGTCAGCAAAGATAGATTTTTATAGCCTGATTTTTTTCCTGTTTGCTCATTTTTCCCAGCCAATTAATAGCCTTTTGAGCTCTTTGCCAAAGTAGGACTCTGATTCCAGAGCAGAGAGTACTCTGTCCTAAATTTTGGGGGGTTTGTGTAGTTGTTGTCAAAGCTATTTCTAGGCTCCTGTGAATTTTCAGTTCTTCCAAGGTGATGTGATCAAAGGAAAAGTGTTTACTTCTCCCACTGTCTGTTCTCTGGTCTGAGTGACCACAGGCACCCTTTTCTGCCTCAGAAATGTGAGGATTCTCGTGCTACAACCACCACAGGCTCTGCCACGCCAGCGCTCCTCCTCAGCCCAAGACTGCCTCCCAGATCTAAGCAGAGAAAAGCAAGAACAACTGCCCTCTGACCAACTGATCCCCCAACCAACTGTGGGCCTGGATCTCCAGAAGCAGCCACTGCTGCCACTTCTGCTCCTGCTGTCACCACCACTGCTGCCGCCACTGCTACTACTGCCACCGCCTCCTCCGCCCCAAGGCTGGGGTTGGACTGGGTTCTTCTCTCACCCAGGTCCAACAGTTTCCCCACTGACTTTTCATTTTGTCTTTGGCATTTGTGGGTTGAGAAGTCTGGAAACCACCACAGCTGCCAGTGATTCAGTCCCCTGAGGTCTGCTCCAGCCTGGTATGTGCCAGCGTCGCCCACGCAAGACTGTACTCCCCTCTAAGCCCGGTGCAACAGACCCTTCCTGTCGGCGTGACGGGCTGTCTTCAGCTAGAGATGTGTTTCATTCTGTCATTTTGTGGGTTCTGTAGCTCTAAACTTTGTTTAGAGTCATTTCTTACAGGAATTTGGGGGTGTTTTGGGGAAAGAGTTCAAACAAGTTCCTGCTTTTACTTCGCCATCCCTCTTTTTGTATCTTCAGGGCTTAGAATCTCACCTGGAACATAACAGGTGCTTAATAAATGCTTACTGATTTGATTGGTTGGTTGATAGACTGTTGGATCTATTGAGGCAGAAGAGATTTCATTTATTGGCACATCCACCTCAGCCAGCATCTAGGCATGATGTTTCTGCACTTTATAGACCTAGAATGAATGCTGAGGGGAATCAAGTCACCAATCTTATTTATTCTGATTCTATCATCCTGTGACTCTAAAATGGGTGCTCCAAACAACACTTTATCTTCCATTTTCAAGTATTAGACTCAGAAATAAAATGAAAAAAGCTTAATGTCATCATCCCTCCTGACTCCACTTAGAGCACTTGATACTCCATGTGTCTTCTAAGAAAGCTGAAATTGTTACCAAACACGATCCCCACTGGGTTCTGTATTTTCTTCAGTGTGTTTTCTGTGCCCAAGTGCACTGGAAACTAACAACATTGTCCACATAAGTGTAACTAACTGCACTATCTACACAAGTGAAACCACCTCAAGACATCTTTTGCTTAGGATTTTAATCTGTAAAATGAGACCATGATTAGAACCATCGTAATGGTCATGGTAACTACTCTTTTTCAACAGTACGCTGCTATTTTTGGCAGAAATGGGATTGATGATCTCCTACCTGGCACCAAAATCAAGTTTTCTCTTCCTTTCCAACACTGGCAACCCTTGTTTGGAGAACAGGAGGACAGTGGAACAGAAGGAAGAGGCACAGCCAAGATCGGGGAATATAAAAAACTCTTCCTACTATCTTCTAAGAGTTGGTGGAATGGAGCACAAAGCATCTTCACCATAGTGGGGAAACCTCAAACAGAAGATTTCAGCTGCATGACATCAAGAAATAGAAGGCAACATCTGCTCATTAATTCAATCTGACACATTTATTTAGAACAAGGAGGTTTAAAGCACTTGGGTAGACCCTGGCAAAGACAGAAATATCAGAGCAGGCACAATCCCTGCCCTGAGTTTATAACCCGGTAGAGGAAACACCACATACACAAACAACTTCAGTAAAAAACTGAACAGAAGGTCCTCAAAAGGATCCAAGCAAACACTCCAGGAGATAAGAACAAGAATAAGTCATTTCTGACTTAAAGCAAATCAAAGGAGGCTTCATGGAGGAAATGGTATTTGCCCAAGAAAGACGGGAGTAGCCAAAGGACTGAGCAGAGCATTACAATGGTTCGATCATAAATGTTAAATATCCCAAAAAAGTAATTAAAAGATTAAGTGGAACTGACTAACCCCTGCAAAAAAGAAGGAAGGAAGTGAAACTCTGGAACTTTGGAGTCATAGTTAGGAGCTTGTGTGATATAATAGATTCACTTTATGTTTTAGGACCAAGACCAGCAAGAATATGCAAATCCTAAGTTGAGGAAAGCACCTGGAAGGAGGGGACTCAAATGAGCCAATGCAATCATCTGCCCCACTTAAGTCCTGCTAGACACCCCTGTAATAGACACATGCTGCTAACGTATTCAGCCACTAGAGGCACTATATATTCCAAACCGGAAATCAAGCATATGGTTTGACAAACGACATAAAGTCGCATTAAAATTATATCAAGCCAGGATTTCCTCAAGGGATCAGTATTTCAGAGCTGGGAGGTGCACTGGGGCTCCCCTAATCAAGTGCTCTCACGTTGCCACGCCTCAAGAAAAGGAAGTTAAGGCACAATGCTGAAGTTGCTTCAGTCAATCAGGTGTGTCAACAAGCATTAATTAAGCCCCCCCTATGTGCTGGGCACTCTACTGAGTACTAAGGATACAAAAAGGCCCCAGATGGCACAGAGCTCAGAGTCCCCTAAGGGAGACAACAGAGAAAGAAGGACAAACAAGACACAGAGGAGAGGGGGCGGAGGGAGGCCCTGACACTCTGCAGGCCTGGGCTTACTGGTACAATGGCTATCCAGCCGGCTACCACCCACCTGTGGCCAGAGAATCCTCTGCCTGGCCCTTTGAGCCAGAAGCCTTACATCTGATTCTACCTCTTATAGAACTATCTAGGACTTACCAGCTTCTCAATTCTTGTCAGAATCTCTAGTCTCAGTTCTTCATTCACTGGTAAATGTGACCCCTCATTAGTCACAATAATTTTGCTGTTAACTCCCTGACAGACCTGGGCAACTAATCCACTTTCTGTCTTCAGGATTTAGTCAACTTATCCTTCAAAGGAGAGTTTACAACAGACAACCCAGAAGGAACTTTCAGATCCCAAAAGCTTCATTACCATCTCTAGGCATGTGTCCCATAGGCATGCATACTTGGGCAGGCCCCAAACAGAATTCGTTCTCTTTTCTAACAAAATCCTCTCCTATTCCCGGGGGTCTCACTGCCCTTCCAGGTCACCTAGCTCCAAATATCCTCAACTCCCTCATCCCACATACAACTTATCAGTCTCCAGACTGTGTTTTCATTTCCACAACATCTCACACATCAATCTCCTCCCTTCTGTGCACGGCCACCACTCTCAGTCAGGTCTTCAGAGTCTACTGCTACAGCCTCTGACTTGGTCTTCCTACCTCCAGTCTCCCCCATCTCCTGTCTGCTCCACGCAGCTGACAAAGCAATTATCCCGTAGCATGGCTCTGCTCATGTCCTTCCTCTCAGCAATAAATCACAGGGCTCTAACATTTCTAGAGGGGTCTGCAGCATGTAAATGGACCCAACTTACCCTTCCATGTTCACTCTACATTATTCCCTTTTAGACACCTCAAGACCAGCCAAACCAACCCTTCTTGCTCTTCCTCATATACTTCTCCAAGGCTGTCCAAGGCTTTTGTGATCCTCCCTGTTATCAATGGCTTCTCTCTCAAAATTGCCTTGGATTTAGCATGCCTATAACTACACATGTACATGTTATCTCTCCCAACAGACTGTAAGCCCCCTGAGCGCAAGGACATTTTCACTTTTGCTTTTGTATCCCCAATGTATAGCACAGAGCTGGGTACAGCATTGGTGCTTAATAAATGCTTGCCAACTGGTTAAATGACTCCATGATTTTCAAAGTCTCTTATTGCTCTAATGGTCCCACGCATCTCTAAGAATCTAGCATTCTGTAATTCTAAGGTCCCTTCCAACTCTCAAGCCCATTCTGGCTCTAGCATTCAGTCTCCTATGGCTCTAAAATCTGAAGTGCATTAGTTGGCCAACAAGCATTTATTGGGTACTTACTAGGCCAGGTACTGTGCTAAGTACTAGTAATCCACCTTCCAACAATCACTTACTCAATCACCATTTAGGAAGCCCCACTAGGCCAGGCATAGTACTGGGAACTGGGGATACAAAAAAGGGGCAAAAGGCAGTCCCTGAGCTCAGGAGCTTACAATCCAATGAGGGAGAAAACATGCAAACCAATACATGCAAACCAATATACACAAAGCAAACTTATATACAAGATAAAGAGGAAATAATTAACAGAGGGAAGGCAATGGAATTAAAATGGGTCTGAGAAGTCTTCCTATAGAAAGAAAGATTTTAGCTAGGACTTTAAGGAAGCCAAAGAGGTCACCAGTTAGAACGGAGGGAGGGAGTGTTCCAAGCAGGGGATGACCAGAGAGAACCCGTGGACCTGAGAGAGGGAGGGTCTTGTTTGTGGAGCAGCCAGGAGCCGGTGTTGCTAGATCACCAAAGTGTAAAGTGTCCACATGGAGGAGTAAAGTATGAGAAGACTGAAAAGGGAGGGGACCAGGCTAGGAAGGGCTTTGAATGGCAAACAGACCTTTCTGTATTTGCTCCTACTGGAGTTTGTAGACTTGCATTTTAGGAAAATCACTTTAGTGGCTAAATAGAAGATACAACTGGATGGGGAAGAGACCTGAGACAGACCAGCAGCTAACAGTCTAGGGATGAGGTAATGAAGATCTGCACCCGGGTGGGCACAGCATCAGAGGAGAGAAGGGGCACATTTGAGAGATGGTACAAAGAGGATATGGACAGGACTTGGCAATAGACTGTATATTGGGGCATAGAAATAATGAGGAGCACAGTGAGGGGTACAGGGTGACCCCTGGGTTGGGAGCTGACGGACTGGGGTGATGTTGGTACTCTCATGAATCACAGGAGAGGTAGGAAATGGGGGAGGAGAAGCACATGGTGAGCTGAAGATGTTTATCAGACGTACAGTCTGAGATGTCTAAAAGACAGTTGGAGATGCAAGAATGGAGGTCGGCAGAGAGCTTGGGGCAGAATAGGTAGATCTGAGAATCGTCACCATAGAAATAAAAATTAAATTCAATGGAGCTGATGAGGTCATCAAGTGAAGTAAAATAAAGGGAGAAAAGAAGGAGGCCCAGGACAGAACCCTGAGGGACACCTATGGATGGAGGGCATGATCTGGAGGAGGATCTAGCAAAGACAGAAGAGCAGTCAGAGAGGGAGGAGGAGAACCAGAAGACGGGGTGAGGGGGGTTCTGGAAACCTAGAGAAGAGAATATCAAGGAGGAGAGAGTGATGGTCAGTATCAAAAACTGCAGAGAAATGAGGTTTGAGAAAAGGCCACTGGATCTGGCAACTAAGAGATCATTAGTATCTTAGGAGAGGAGCTGTTCTGGTGGAATGATAAGAGAAGTCAGACTGTAAGGGTTAAGAGAGAGAGGAGAAAAAGTGAAGGTGCCCACTGGAGAGAGCTTTTTCAAGTACTTTAGCTACAAAGGGCAAAAGAAATATAGGACAATAGTTACCGGGGATGGAAGGATCAAGTGAGGGTTGGGGTTTTTCCCAGATAGGGGAGACATGGGCATGTTTGTAGGCAGAAGGGAATGAGGCAGCAGAAAGGGAAAGACTGGGGATGACAAAGGGGCCGTCTGCTCGAGGAGATGGGGTACAATGGACCCCTTGGTGAGGAGGAAGGCAGGGGCGATAGAGGAGAGAGTGGCTGAAGGCACCTGAGTGATAAGAGATGAGGAAGAAGAACGAAGACTTTATGGTGAATGGCCTCAATTCTTCTCTGTAAAACATCAGACAAGGTTCTCAACTGAGGGGGGGGAGGAGGAGGAGGAGGAGGAGGAGGAGGAGGAATGAGAGGTTTGAGGAGGGATGAGAAGGTGTGGAAGAGCCTCGGTAAAGAGTAAGAGTGAATCAATGTGAAAGGCTTTTCTCCATCTCATTCAGCAGCCTATGCATAGGACCAAATGTGACACATGATGATGGCAATCAAAGATGAGCCTCGGCTGGCTGTAACTGTTGGGAGGATAAGGTGCCGGCGATTAGAGACAGGAGCAGAGGGTAGAGTTAAGTCAGTTCACCGAGGAGTCAAGATGGGGGAGAAGAGGGTGGCTACTGCAGGGGAGGTAGCCTGGGAGAAAAGTGAGGCATCCGAGGACTGGAAGTCACAGTGTGGACAAAGGGTAGGGTCATGTAAAGGAAGGCAAAGGGAGAGACAAAGAGCCAAGAGATTATGGTCAGAAAAGGAAACAAGGATTTTTGAACATAAAGATAATGTATTTGTGGGTGATGGCAAGATCAACAGTAAGGCCGTCTTTGTGTGTGGCCAAGGCGGGGTGGGAAGAGTAGCTCAATGGAGGTGAGTAGACTGAGGAACTGAGTGGTCATTTGAGGGAGAATCCATACATATGCCGGAGTCCCCTAGTAAGAGGGCAGGGAATGGGTAAGAGAAAAAAAACTATAAGCCGTGTATCAAATCCACTGAGAAAGGAAGGGCACTGAACTGGGAGTCTGCAGACAATAACTGCTAGGGTTTGACAGGATGGAAGATGTGAGCAGCACGAGCCTCAAAGGGAAAAAGGTTACGAATGAGTGGTGGAAGGGGAAGAATCTGAAAGCAGCCGATGGGAGGAAGGAAGATTCCAAATCCCCCACTTCGGCCAGTGAGACCAGGGGAATGAGTGACGATGCGGCCAAGTGCCAAAAAGGCTGGCCAGGGGGGCTGGCTCATCTGAGGGGAGCCAAGTTTCAGTAAGAGCCAGTAAATGGAAGGAATGGAAAAGGAAAAAATTTTAGGAAGAAGGAAGTTTACTGCCTATGGAACAGGCATTCCCGAAGGCACAGTGGAAGGGGGGAGTAGAGTTAGGATTAAATCTGGGATGGGGAACCTGTGGCCTTAAGGTCACTTGTGGCCTTTGTAGGTCCTTGGGTATGGCCTTCTGACTGAGTCCAAGTTTTGCAGAATAAATCCTTCTATTAAGGGGATTTGTTCTATGAAGTTCTATGAAGAACCCCACGTGACGACCTAAAGGGCTACATGTGACCTTGAGGCTGCAGGTTCCCCACCCTTGGGGTGGGAGGGTTGAAGGGGACTGGAATGAGGAATCAAGTGGGAATGGGCGTGAAATGGGACTTAGAAGATGAGCTACAGGAGTTCAGAGTCCCTGGGATGTAAAGGGTATGAACCGGCTGAGCATGGTCCTCACTGAGTGGAGTCCCCACTTCTATGCCCTCCAAGGCCAAGGGCCCCAGGAGATAAGAAGCATGAAGTCAAGGGACGGCTGCCTTTCTCTGTACATGTGATTCTCTACATCCCAACTGGGAAATAATGGCCTGTTCCACCGCACCACCAGCCTGTGGCTTGGTCTCCCCACTCAGTCCATCGTCCATTCAGCCGTCCAAGCGATCTTTCTAAAGTACAGGTCTGATTCTGTCCCTCCTCACTTACTACACTCCAGGGTCTCTCTATCACCTCCAGGATCACATAAAAAATGGGGATTCAAAGCTTCTTCCTACCTTTCCAGTTTTCTGGCGCTTTACTTTCACATACTCTGTCATTCAGTGACACCAGTCTCCTCCCTCTCCAGATTCTAGTCCAGGCATTTTAGCTGCCCCCCAGGCCTGGCATGCTCTCCCTCCTCCTCTCCCCCTAACCCCCACCTTTTCTGTCTTCCTTGGCTTGAGCCCCAGGTAAGATCTCACCGTCTGCAGCCCCTTGATGCTAGGGTTTTCCTTCTCTTGACCATCTCCACTTGATCCCCATTGTACATACTGTGTTTTTACATATTTGACAGGATATTGTCTCCCCATTAGAATGAGCTCCTTAAGAGCAGGGATTGTTTTTTCTCTGTATCCTGGGAGCTTGGCCTAGTGCCAAGTTAACACAGTAGTTAATTACAAAATGGTTACTGACTGACTTCTGTCTTGACTTGCTAAACAATTTTTTACCAAAAATCCAGTTTTTTTAAAAAGCTGTGTGTCCAATTTATAGTCACATTTAACTTCGTCAGAGTTCTGCAATATTTGTCTGCACGTGCAGACAAATCAAACACTAACAACAAGATCCTTGCTAAAAAGCACTGTACTGTGGCTTCCCCTGAAGGAAACGTCTTCAGCAGAATTCCGGCTTTTAGAGGTAACTCTCAATAGTTGTGTTACTTTTCTAGCCAAGACAATACCATTTACCCATTATTTCCTCTACATATTCCAACTGTTCTAATAACCAAGACAATTGTAAAATGTTGGTGAAAAGAAACTAGGCATTCAAACGGGGGGAGGGGGGGAGTCGATTATTATTAATTTAATTATATAATTATATAATTAATTATAATTATAATTATTATATAATAATTATATAATTAATTATATAATTAATTAACAAATTTAGAAAGAATGCTGCCACTCTAGCTCTCTGCTGTTTTAACACACAATGGTATATATCCCTAATGTTTACATCCATACACTGTAACTACCCTTTGGGCACAAGAAATCTCTGCAGCTGAAAATGTGACAGTGTGGAAAGGAAACTGTTCTATTTTAATGAAGGTCATGAAAGATTTCCTCTGCTTGTTTTTTCCTGCAATGCTTAATGGTATTAAATATAATGAACAAATGCCAACTTTAGCTGTCATAGAAAATAAAGATAATCTCTTTGATGTCAAAGATTCCTGGCTTTCTTTGCTAAGACATGTCAATCACAACCCCCTCCTCCTCTTCCTCAGCAGAAGCAGTACCAAGTCTGCCCACGGGACCCAACCCTCTCCTTCTTCATGAACTTACACAAACAAACTGGAATTCAGGAGAGCATGCGTGGGGGTGATCTGCCCACTAGAGCTTTTAGAATTCCTTGTAACCAGGTAAACATTTCCAAAAATATCTGAATACGTTTCTACTTGTAATTTTAAAAAGCAGGCTTACTTTGAAAGGCCTCTTGAAACAGAAAGTTTTTTAGTAAAAGGATGGCTTCTTACCTCTTCATAAAACTTCACCTGAGGGACAGCTTCATCAATTTCATTTAAACAAAAATCTTTAAAAAGCAAAAAACCTAAAAGCAAACAAAAACATTTTTCAGATTGTGCCCGAAAATATGATGAAGATTTTTGCAGAAGAACAAAATAACAGAATAACTCGACACTGACACGGCCCCAGTTGGGAAGGGATCAATTTGTTCCCCAGCTCTGCCAGACTCTCTGGACAGGTTTCCTTGCCTTTCCAAATGGGAAGCCAGGCCAGTTGAAGCCAAGGCCAAAGGCAACAGAGTAAGAGACAAACTGAACAAGAGCCACTGTCCTTCCCGGAGAATAAAGACAGCAAAGGCCAGGGCAATAGCAGCACTCCCAAATATCAAGGAAGATGACCAAGAGGGTCCTGAGAAATGGGGACAGACGACCTAGAACTTGGAGGGAGAGGGGGCAGCGCCAGCAGCCTGGGGCTGGAGCCTGGGGCAACCTCTGAAGCGGGCTGTCCCACCAGAGAGTCTCAGCCAGCCAAGATAGCCTTTGCCTAGGCTTCACCTGAGTTATGCTCTGAAGCCTCATTCCTTGTACCTATGGTCTTTTCCCTTAATTTATAGGAGAATTTCCTTTTGAAAACCAAGCATGGTTAGGCTTGAGCCGAGGATTGGCCATGTGTACACAAACCAGCGCGGGGCGATGGGGGTGGCAAGAGCAGCCAGACATACCAGACCAGGAGCCCAGGACAGAGTGGGGCAGGAAGTCAGTGCCAACGGTGGGTACTGATTGATTCCCTTCCCAGTTTTCATTTTTGGCTTCACATAACTTTAATTATCACATCAGTACTTTCAGCTTATAGTGTAGGGCAGGCAGTACAGTGGAAAAGCTCTTGGTTTGGAGTCAGAGACTCTGGGTTCAAATTCTGATTCTTTCCCTTGGGCAGTTTCCTCGTGTGTGAACAAGGGGCCTGGGCTAGCTGACCAGTTCTAGACTTCAGGTCCTCTAACTGTCTAATGTGTGACACTGGACACAAGGCCCAGTGAAGCAAGCAGGGCTCTCACACACCAGCCCAAGGCCCAGAGGCTCCAACTGTCAACCACTTTTTCTGTACTTAAGCAAATGTAATAACCAGAAAACTGTTATCTGAAGTAAAAGGGGATAAGAAGGGCACAAGTTAAAAAAAAAATAAAACTCCAAACAGTCCAAAGCACATTTTGCAATACCAGGTTAAATGTCTTCATGTAAAATTTGTTTATCGATGGTCTTAGGAACATGAATAGTCATTTCCCCTCAATTCCCAATGCTAGACACTGGAGCAGGTGCCAATGAGGAGTATAAGGTGAGGAAAAAGGAACTGCAGAGATTCAAAGACCCCTCGTGCCAGAAGAAAAAGCAGAGAATAGTGGAAGGAGACCTGACCTGAACTCAAGAGAACCTGAGTTCAAATCCCACCTCAGATACTTCCTAGTTGTGTGACCCTGGTCAGGTCACTTCATCTCTGCCTGCCTCAGTTCCTTTATTCTAAAAAGAAAGGGGTAGACTCATGTCTAAAGTCCTTTCCAGATCTCAATCTATGACCCTATGATCTCTAAGCTCTTAAATTTTAAAGTTTCCTTGGAAAGATGTCGATCACAACCTCTCCACACCTGCCCCCTCATAGGTGACTCGGGTCCATCCAAAATTCTCCACAGAGGGTCTGCTTCCCCACCCCACCCATAGTCAGGGGCGTTCTTCCATTTGTCCAGGACACAGCGGAGTACCTGCACTAGCCACCTTCCATCCCTCCCCCTCACGCTAGAATGAGCCCAGCTTCTTTCCCTATCAAACATCTCTACATCAGTTCATCTTTGAAGTTTCATAGTGAGTTCCACGCCACCATCTGCTCACACTCACCAGGAGCCCCTCCACTGGATTCTGGGTGATCCTCGTTTTACAGTATTTGGAGACTCTCGTCTTGCCGCTACGGGGCAACACTGGCCAAGCCTAGAATCTACTCCCTTTTCACCCCCAATTCTGAATTCCTTCAAGACACAAGCTCAAAGGAGATACCACCCACCCCCTGCAGCAACTCTGCAGAAGCAGGAGCACAGGGGTGTGAAATATGTACATAAAGTGAGACTCCTTTCACATGTTTGACTGTTTTGCAGAACTTATTTTTTGTTATTTCTCTTTATTCTTTATTATAAGGAATGGTTCTCACAGGAAAATGATACAATGAAAAATGGAGGTTTCATTTCTAAGATATATATAAAGGAACTGTTTGAAATTTATACGGAAAAGAGCCATTCCCCAATTAATAAAAATGTCTAAGGCGCGCTGATGCACTGTTGGTGAAGCTGAGAATAGGTAGAGCCATTCTGGAAAGTAACTTGGAATGATACACACAGAGTCACTAAGCAGTAGGAGCCCACTGAAGCCGGCAACACCCGCCCTAGACCTATACCCCAAACAGATCACAGATAAAGCAGCAAAGGCAACAAGTATCTGTAGTCAGCCAATAAGCATTCCCTAAGGACCTACTGTGTACTAGGCCCTGGGCTAAACTCTGGAGATGCAAAAAAAGATAAAGGACAGCTGTCCTCAAGGACCTCATCATCTAATAGGAAAGGCAGCATGCAGCTGACTACACATGCACAAGCACATATGAGCTACGGAGGAATCATCCACAGGGAGAAGCTGACAGAACTAACGGAGTCTTGATCCAGGAACAGCAAGGACCGCGGTGCCGGCAGCCAGAGGAGCTGGTGAGGGGCAGGGAGGTGGGATGCTGGACAGGCATGGAGAGCAGCTTCTGTACTTGGTCCTGGATGTACCTGGGAGCTGCTGGGTGGAGGGGGGCAATAAGACTGGCCTCCAACTTGAGATAAATCACTTTAATGGCTGGAGGACAGGTTAGAGTGAGGAGAGATGAGGAGAGGGGAGCATGCACCAGGACGGTGGGAATACCAGAGGAGAGGAGGAGGAGGAGCGGAGATGTCACAAACATAAAACTGACGGGCCTTGGCAACAAACTGGATGTGGGTGGTGAGTGAGCATGAAGAGTCAGTGTGGCACGTGGGTGGCGAGCCTGGGGGATGGGGAGGATCACGGCACCCTTAAAAGCAATAGAGGAAGCCTGGAAGGGAGAAGACAGAGGGAAGAAAGATGGTGAGTTCAGTTTTGGACAAGGTGAGTTTAAGACGTCTAAAGACTTCCAGTCTAAAATGTCTAGAAGGCAGCTGGAGGCAATGATGCCAGAAAAGGGGAAAGAGAATAAACAGTGCAGTAGCACCCGCTACACACCAGCTGTGTGCTCAGTGCTTTGTACAATATTCTCATGTGATTCTCACAACAAGCTCGGTGGTAGGTGCTGCTATTATTCCCGTTTTATAGCTGGAAAAAATGAGACAAATGGAGGTTCAGTAGCTTGTCCAGGGTCACACAATAAATGACTGGGGCTACATTTGAACTCAGGTCTTCCGGACTCAAGGCCCACTGTACAGGCTAACTGCCCTAATACCCAGATGTGAGGCTGGAAGTTAACAGAGAAATAAGGGCTGAAGAAGTAGATCTGAGAGTCATCAGCACAGAAGAGGTAAATGAATCCATGGGAGCTAAGGAGATCACCAAATAGAGTATTATACAGAGAGAAAATAAGGCAGCCCAGGGCAGAGCCCTGTGGGATGTCCTGCTTCAGGACATGTCCTGTCTAAAGACCCAGCAGAGAAAGCTGAGGGGCAGGCTCAGATAAGCAGGAGAACCAGGAATGAACAGCGTCCCCCAAACTTAGAGATAAGAGAGTATTGGGGAAAAGAAGGTGATTGTGACAGCGTCAGAGACTGCAGACAGTTCTAGAAGGACAAAGGCCGAGAAAAGCCAGGACAAACAAGCTTCTAGAGGAGTCTAGAGACAAGAGGAAAGCATAGCAGCGTGAAACAAGGTGAGCATGGCATCTGCAACACCACCCCCACAATGTTTTGGAGAGAGAAGTACTTTGTCTATCTTAAACTGTCCTATGAATGTGACTCGGCAAAGTTAATACAATTGTTCAATCAATAAAAATGTATTAAGCACTTTCTATGTGCAAGACAGTGTGCTAAAAGTGAAGTAAGCAAAAGACAGTCCTTGCCCTCAAGGGGCTCTCAGTCTATTAGTCACTGATTATGATGCTACCTATAACATGTACATCACAGTTTTATAAGACTAATTATTAGAAAAGCCCTAATAGATGAAGGAATGATTTCATTTAAAATGCACAGTGCTTTTAAAATTATTATATTTCTTCTGAGGAAAAAAGTTACTAGGGCACTACATAAGCAAACCTCAGAGGTGGAGTTCTCAGTTCCCGAATATATACAGAGTAATGGAAATGCTAATGCAATTTAACTGCAGCGAATGTCACTAGGCATCACTATAATTAAGCCTAATTTTAAGACAAAAAGAGAAAAAAGGCAGCTGTGTGTAGCAAATTAGCCTCTTGTAACAGCCTTAAAAAATATTTCCTAACAATTTATTTAAAATACATCTGAATTCTTCTTTCACTTAATACATTTCAATGTAGAAAGTCTTTGGGTTAAAATAAACAACTAATTCACATAAGAGCCGTCTCAATTTCCTTTCCATCACTAACAATCACATACAAAAAATGCCCACTTTAATTTCCTGTCATACAAAACCATTATTGTAGGTACAATGACATGCCTCTATTCCCTGTTACCAAACGACTATTCAATGGGATTACATTGTTAAACCTCTTCTCTAAGATTTCTGATTTGCCAAAATCAATAGATTCTGGGTTGTCTTCAAATTAGATCTCGAGCAGCACGTTTTACAATAAAATTGGGGGTTTTGACTAGGTCTCTCACAATGCTTCCAAATTCTGAGGTTTGAAGAACTCTGTGACTCAGAATGTCATTGGATATGAAAGCACAAGAAGAATGCTGACTGAGGAAGCCAAACGTAGCACTCCATAGGCTAATTCTTGGACATTTTGAATCACAACAGATCAGGGTGGAAGGGACCTCAGCAGCCATTTTGTCCAAGCTGTCTCTGAACAAGACTCCCCCCCCCCCACACAATTTACCAAACAAAGCCTCTTCTAGCCACCATTTTAGGACAAGCCCCCCTCCTGCCCTTTCTGCTCCAGAGCAGCCCTTCCCTTTCAGACCACACTCTTTCCTCATTCTGGGGTCCCTGGAAGTTCACCCCATCCCTGGACTTCTCACACTGGAAAAGCGGCCTCTTCCTCTGAGAACTCCATTTTAAGGAAGTCATCCCACAGGTCTGGTCAATCAGGTCTTCCTTCCCCTCTGGGTTATACTCCAGATTTTACCATCCCCTCCCCTGCACTCCAAGAGGACGGTCAGCTCAGTCTTCAGCTTCCTATGTCACCTTACCCTATTAGAATGTAAGCTCCTTAAAGGTAGGGCCTGTCTTTCTGCTTGCATTTGGTTAGAACGTTGCCTGCTGACCTAACTTGACTCTAGGCGTTAAATAGTTTGTCTTCATGGTAAAGACCAGGAGCGGGAAACCTGTGGCCTCGAGGCCACATGTGACCCTCTAGGTCCTCAAGTGCAGCCTTTGACTAAATCTAAACTTCACAGAACAAATCCCATAATTTTGTTCTGTGAAATAATTTGAATTCAGTCAAATGGCTGCACTCGAGGACCTAGAGGGCCGCGTGTGGCCTCGAGGCTCAAGGTTCCCCACCCCTGCTAAAGACCGTATTGAACCACATTTTTTTTCTTCATTTCCACTCCCTGCTCCCAGCTCTGTCCTCTCAGGCCCAGCAAACAGAGGGGTATCTCTCTTCCACATGACTCAGCATCATCTTTTTAAGTTTTCTCTTCTCCAGGAGAATGACCTTCAGTTCTTTCCCTATGTCCTGGCAGTTTTCAGTTCCTTCACCATTCTGCTCCCCCTTGCATTGGATACATGCATTTGGTTAGTTAACATCCTTCCTAAAATATGGCCCCCAAAACTCAACCCACTACTTCAGCTGTGACCGGAACAAGGGAGATCACTCTGTGTCCAGTTTTAGACATGAGGCTTTTCTTAATCTGGCACTAGGTCACGTTGACATTTTGGGGACTCTATCACGCTGCTCATTTTGATTGGGCCCACAGTGCACAGGCACCAATTCTTTTCAGATGAACTATAAAAGAGCTCTGCCTTGGTCATGTTAGACTGGGAACATTTAGTTTTTATCTCTAAACTTCACTAAGAAAATGGAGGCCATAGAAAGTTAAACTTCCTCTTCTTTCATTCTCCATTTTTCACAGTTTCTCAGTATTATCAGCCTCTCTCTCTTTTCCTCTAGTCACAGAAGAAGCCCTAAGCTCCCATACCAGCTCCAGCTGTCTTCAGGAGATCTTGGCTCTCTTATTCCTGCCTCTGTAGTTTTAATCCCTTTAGGCCCTTGGCTTCCTCAGGGCTCAGTTTTCTCATTTGTAAAAGGGAGGAGGGCTGATCTTCAAGGTCTTCTTAGCTCCAATCATAAACAGATTAGTCCAACTTCACACACTGAAAGCTGATTTCATTATCTTTCTCAATAAACCCCTTTCTTCTACCAGCCTTCAGCATTTCTGCCTCTGGCACTTGTCATAGTGGCCATCCAGCATCAGATACAATGCACTGCTCACATCCAGAGGGTTTCAACACACAATCCTTCACCTAAAATCATATTCCAGTACCTTTCTGAATTTTCACAGCAGCATGAAACACACCAGAGGATAACCATAAGCTGCTTGTCTTCCATGGTGCCAGGGGCATTGCAGGAATGAGAAGCTAGGGGGTGGCAACTTCTACCTCTCCAGTTCCTGGCCCACAATAGCACTACAGCTCACTTGGGCTTCTGATGTTCACAACTGGAATTCTCTCTGGCCCCTTCCTCTACCCTCTCCTATCTGAGCACCTGCCCCCTTTTACCAATTCCACCACCTCTTTCACACTTTCTTCTTCCTACTCTGACTGACCTGGTCAGGCCAGGCACTCATTACATCCTGTGTGGATTACCGCTATAGACTCTTGCCAGGCACACCTACTTTTCTTTCCTCACCTCCACAGCACAGTTTGCTTGCTGTAGACGGAGCTGGTCACAGAGCCAAGACACCCTGGGCTGTCCGACCCTGGCCAGGACACAACCTCTCAATGCTAAAGGCCAGTGATATCCAGCTCCAATACCAAGGGGACCACTGAGCCCTACATCAGAATCCCTGCAGGTGCATAATGTCTTAGAAAACCATACGCCAGCATTTTCTGTATTCAACTGTGCTTCTGTTTCTTTTATTAACTATTCCCCAATCACATTTTAACCTGGTTCTGGCCACCTTGCAGTGTTGAGGCCGCAATGTGGCCCTTCATCCCCACTGCAGCCAGATAGGCTGGCCTTTCTAGCCTTCTCTCTACTGTGCATACTCCCCTCTAGCCACACAGAACAGCCCCCAGGGCAAACAGGTGGGCTCCCTTACTCTGGTCTTGAATAATAGAAGAGTGTGATGAAAAACATCATTAACAAGCACTTGAGGAGAGGAAAGAGCTGTGGTTTTAGCTCCCTGTCTTCCTTGGCAGCATCACAAATAATAATGGTCTCAGAATTGTGCTCCCAGTTTCTCTATCTCTTGCAATGTCCTAGTTGATAGCTCAAGCTGTCTGGTTATATAAATGGACCACAAGTGGCTGTAGAGCCCACTCTTCTCCCCTCTCCCAGCTACAGTCAACCCAGGAAGGTTCCTCGATGGCAGCTGGCAGCCGCTTCCACCACGTACATGCACGGGCCTAAGAAGGGAGCAGATCACCAGAGAAAGCAGAGCTTGCCGAGCTTCGGCTTCGGCTTCGGCCCCGGCCCCAGCCCCGGCCGTCTGAAGGCTCTCTTGCCCTCCAGTGGAGCTGAAAGCAGAAATTGGCTTCTCTGCTCCTACTTTTCTCCTCTTTCCTTCTTGTGGCCCAAGATAATTCTGGGCCTCAATTCCTCCTGGTCTAGACTCACCGGCTGCACAGCCTTCTCCCCCTCTCACTTCCAGAAATGTACACGTGGACACCATCTAGATCTGTCCAATCAGCTATAGGAGAGATAACCTACCACCACCCTATTCCTATGAATGATTGTAGGTGTTACAGGTTTAGGGCATCAGGTTATTACAGATTTTATTTCTATTATATAGAATTCACTATTAGTATATCTCATGGACTCAGAAGCCATTCATCTGGTCCAAGGCCCTCTGTTTACAGGTGAGGGAACGAAGACCCATAAGGGTTAAGCAGCTCACTCAAGGTCACAAAGGACATATACAGGAGTGCCAGAATTAGAACTCAGTGGTTCCCCCCAGTCCCCACTTTCTGCTTCCCTACTTTCCCTGTGTTAAATGAGTGATTTACCGAATGGCTCATCCATGCCAGCAAATGAGCATTTATTAAGCACTTACTTTGTTTGAGACGCTCAGGGCACTGGGGATACAAAGACAGAACAAAATGGCCCCTGACCTTAAGGAGCTTGCCCTCTTCTAGGGAACACGACATCTTCATAGATGAGCAAATCTAAGAAATATGCAGATAAACACGGACCCTAGATTCCACTGGCTCTAAGAATATCAGTGTGGAGGAAGGTCTGGTGAGGGGAGAGACTTTGCAGGAGAACGACTGGATCAGTCAACAAGAGCTGAGTCAGGACCTGAACTGGGAGAAAAAGACAATGGGAGAGATGCTGCGCAGTCTGAACATGAAGACTAACCAACAGCGGTCGCTGGGGAAGACAGAGCACTTGCAGATCTGCAGAGCGCTGAAGGATGCTAGCTCACAATAACCCTGGAGCAAAGGTTACTATTAGCTGTAGGCTGGTGCTCCCCCATTAGACCACAGAGCTGGCTCAGATGACTGGATGTAAGGAAAGGCCAAGGCCGAGTCCTCGAATCCTCGGCTGTAGACCTGATGACTGAAAGAGCTGTGGAGATCATGACAAAAAGCAAAGTCGGAACTACACGGAGGATGAGGGGAAAACAGAAATTCTATCTTGAACACTTAGTCAGCGGAGCAGGACTGGAGAAGTCAATCTGGTAGAATTTTCAAACAGAAAAGCACCAGGACTGAGATCTAGGTCACATTCCCACATCTGGGCTAGGATAGTGCTGGTAATCTTGCAAAGGAAACTGAGGACAAGAAAGAAAAGGAGGCCAGTCATTCCCCAATTGATAAGTGGTCAAGGGATATGAACAGGCAATTTACAGAGGTAGAAATTAAAGATATATTTAAGCACGTGGAAAAATGCTACAAATGACTACTGATTCATGAAGTGCAAATTAAAACAACATTGAGGTACCACATCTCACCAGTCAGATTAGCTAAAATGACAAAACAGTGTTTGTGGTAAAAAAAAAAAAA
>CM053594.1:15316289-15356644 GCA_028646575.1 Pseudocheirus occidentalis
ATACTGAAGCAATGCATGCTATCATTCTTTTCGATGTTTGGCTTTTGTTGCCCTTTTCTCATTGTTCACTCCATTGGCTATAACACCTATACAACCAGACTATTGTACAATGTGAAGGAGTTTGCAGATCCTATACATGATTGTATGTCACCATGGCGGGGGTGGGAGGGTGGGGAGGAAGGGGAGAAAAATCTGAAACTCAAGTGACTCTGGAACTGAATCTTGTAACCTAAAAGTAAACAAACAAGTCAATAAAATTTTAAAAAAAGAAGAAGGAGCCTGACAGAAGCACAAGAGAGAAGCCAACAGGACCAGAATGGCCTGACGCCAAGCCATGAACAGCCTATGTCTCTATTCTGATGGTCCTCATTGCATGAACCTTTCTCTAGGACGCTGCGGTGATTCTGTGGGTCCCACTTTGCTTATGTAAGCTTGTTGGTTTACAGTTACATGCAGAAGTGCAGGCCCCAGTAGATCTGGGGGTGCAGCAATAAAGCCAGAGGGAGCTATGGAGACTCTCTCCAACCTGCACAGTTCCCTTAACCCACAACCTCTTGGCTCCTTCCTTTTGCCAAGGTTCCTCACCCGCCATGAACGTATGAGGTTTTCTCTCTAACCACTACATTTCTGTCTATCCTTTAACATCCAACTCCAAGGTGATCTCTTCTATAAAACTTTCACTGATTCCCTGAGGCAGGGACCTCACTCAATACTTTATTTGTAATTGTCCAGTAAATTCATCATCTAATACACAATTTAATTTATGCAATCATAGTTATCTGCGCTGGAGTCACTGACCCCTAAGAGATTATAACTGTCTTTAAGGATAGAGACCATGCCTCACCTAAACTTAAATCTTTGCACAGTTCTCTCTCTGTATACCGTAGACACTTACTAAATGTTTATTGTATCAGATCCATTTCTTATTGTAACATAACAAGTTTTCTGGGCAATTTTAATAATGAAAACCATCAGATATACTTTGCTTTCATATAGAGAGATTTCAAAAGAAATTGTGTTTTGAGCCTAACTGATATAGATAATTAACCTCCAGTTAGCCTTTAGTTTTTAATAGTTTTTAAACTGTATCAATATCAATCCAAAAAGAAGGCGATCACACCTAAAATGCAGACAAAAATCTCTTCTCTGTATATTACCTTGAAAAAATAAAACTCTCAGCCAATAAAACAAGAGTGTGGACAAAGCAGAATAAAACAAAATTGAGGAATGTTTGACAAAAGAAATAAACACAACACAGATGTGAATTTGTGGTTTTCTAAGTCAGTATGTGGTAAGAGGGATCCTTTCTGTTGGAATCTGGCACCACTGGGCTACA
Organism: Pseudocheirus occidentalis; assembly: GCA_028646575.1. Lineage (NCBI taxonomy): Eukaryota > Metazoa > Chordata > Mammalia > Diprotodontia > Pseudocheiridae > Pseudocheirus > Pseudocheirus occidentalis. The sequence continues at coordinate 15,317,626 of CM053594.1, forward strand.
TTATTTCACCTCAAATATCTGCATCAGTTGGTCAGTCAATAAATACTGCCAAAGCCTACTTGGATGTCAGGAACTGTAAGCACCCAGGACACAAAAAGATGCAAAGGGTAATTCCTGTCCTCGTGAAGCTCTCTCTCTACTGCTTTCCTCCAATTAGGACTGTCCTATGTAGTTTCACGTATGACTTCTTGAAACAGAGCTCTGGAAAACCAGGCTCTGACAAAGCTAAGTGGGATCAGAACGGAGCTTACCTGACTAGGCCTTAAACCCAAATGATTCTGGCTCTCACTGATTTGCCAATTTTAGATCCCGGTCCAAGCCCCACTTGGTCACTGTTTGGGTTCTGACGGCTCAGAGTGAGTGTAAATAGCAACTGCTTTTGTTCTGGTCAGAAACTCTGAGGGTTGTCCCCTCCCAGAGTGAACACCAGGCCATCTTCTGCCTCATTTCTTACCTAGCCTTAATCACAGGTGCTGTCTCAGACAAACTGAGACCTGGGAAGGGCCTTAGCTTAAAAAGGCCAAGGTTTCTCACTGTATCCAGGGTCATGGACACATCTGACTCCAGAGGAGAGAGTGAGGCTGACGACCTTGCACAGCCCTGCCTCACTCACTGTAAGAGGGGATATTATGGTATTTCGCTTTGCTCCCATAAAGCTACTGGAGATCATCAATAGCTGTGGGGGAGCTTGCTTGTCTTATTTTACTAAGATAATGGCCATCCACAGGGGGATGTAAGTAAGGTGAGGGACCCCAGAGGTCACACCCCAGATTGCAGGTATCCCTGCTCCCACGCCTATGTAATCTGTCTAAGGAGGGAATGTAGGGAGATGAAGTGAGAAATGTGCACAGCCCAAACTCTGACAGGAAGGACAGAACCATACAACCTCATTTCATATCAGTGTGAGTATCCTAGTGAGCACCACACCTGTTCTCTCACAAGAAGTGTAATGAACACCATCCTCTGCCCTCTCTGTTAATGAGAAGGGGTTTGCCCTATAGGGGCATACCATGTGGGTCTTCCAAAGGACACCCAGGGAAGCAGCAGACAGCAGGAGCTCGTCCAGGTTACCTCCCTGACCCTGCTTGGAAAGTCCTGTGATCCCCACAAATGTTTCTCACATTCACTTAAATCCAATTCATTTGCAAGTCAAGATCACACCCTCCTTATGGGATCAGTCCTCTTCCAGAATGAAGGACAAACAACAATACCCTGGGAAGAAACATCATTTGGTGAAGAAGAGTCTGGAAGCCACATGAAGTCTGGAAGTTCACACACTGACTCACCTTTGAAATGTACAGAAACACAGAAGGACCTTAAAGGGCAACTCTTCCACCCTCTCCTTCTACAGCTAAGGAAAGGGGCGCCCCAAAAGGGAAATGACTTGCCCAAAATCACAATGCCAATTAGGTCTCCTGATTCCCAGAGCCCAGGACTCTTCCTACTACATCATTCGGTTGCTGGATATAAACTAAATTTTTAGCCACATGTGAAATGGACAAAAAAAGATAATATTTATAAATTTACAATACTGTGTACAGTATGTGTTTACTATATAATGCAACAATTAAAATAAGATTGTTTTAATTTTACTTTATCATAAACAGAATTTCCCCATTTTAACTGCAATTTGCAAAGAGAAAAATATTATAAACAAAATTCTAGCCATGGCAAGTCATTTGCTAGAATCAGAGTCTTTCTCCTCCACTTAAATTCAAAATGTACAAGCTATATTGGAGAGCAAGGAGATAAAATAAGTCAATACTTAAAGAAAGTAATTCAGATTATTCACTGGAAGGACAAATACTGAAGCTGAAGCCTAAAAACTCTGAACACATAATGAGAAAACAGGACTCACTGTCAAAGACCCTGATGTTGGGAAAGACTTGAAGGCAAAAGGAGAAGGGGACAGCAGAGGATGAGATGGAGGGACAACATGATGGATGCAAAAAACATGAACCTGGATGGACTTTGGGAGATCAGGAAGGACAGAAAGGCCTGCAGTGCTATGGTCCATGGGGTCATGACAAGTTAGACATGACTGAACAAATGAACAACAGCGGGATATATTAAAGTGTTAATAAAACCACCTAAGTGACTGGGAATGAATTAACTTTTCCTTTGGATGATGAACTCTGAGAGATTCCAGTTAGGATGTGTCAGAAGCTTAAGCAACGGTACAAAACAAAAACAGTGATGAAAGCCAAGGGAAACACCTGTCCTACCCCAAACCCTGCCTCCCGGCAGGAACCAAAAGGGACTAAGAGCAGGAGATGGGAGTAAGAATATAAGGGCAAAAAATTTCTATCAAAACAGCCAAATACTAGGAGACTCCGTTCAGCCTTTTCCAAGCACTTTATTAAATTACCTCAGCAAGTAAAGGCTTCTGGCAGCATGACAACAATGTTTGTTCTCTGTGCCTATCAGACCTTGCCAGATTTTCATTTATTTCATTTCTATATGCATCTGTTAGGAGTCAAGTCATGCAGACAGAAAAACAAGTAATTAAGTAAAACAAGAAGTAATTTTAAATTAATATTAAAATATCAATAGTCATTTCTAAAGACTTTGTGTAAGATACAGAAGTGAGAGCAGGGTCCAGTGGGAGGATAAGACTGAACTTTTATTAGATCTGTGTTGAAATACTGTTATTTATTAGCTGGGCAACCCTGTGCAAGTCACTAAAACACTGACCCATGCAATAAGCCACCATTATTCAGACAGAGAAGTGTGATGCTCAAGATGCAGAATATTCATTTTTAGATATGTGGAATTCATTAAGTATTTTTAAAGAAAAGTAAGCTGCACACACTAGAGATTCAAATTCTCTTCTTCATTCCTCTTCTGTTCTATACTGTATATGAAAACACTTTTATGTTTAATTTCAGAATTTTAAAAAATTAAAATTCTAAACAAAGGTGAAAAATTCACAATTTCTCCTAGTATATCTGTCCTCCAATAACTGATATTTTTTGTTTTTTTCATCTTTGTAAATACGATAGAAATGAAGTAGAACCTCAGAGTTGTTTTTTATTTGTATTTCTTTATTTTGATTTAGATTTTGAGCATTTTTTCATATAGTTACTGATTGCTTGCCTTGATTTGAGAAATAATTATTTTCATATTTTGAATATATATGGAGTCAATTAGTTAACAGGCTTTTTATTTGGCATGTACAATGTGCCAGGCACTGGGCCAGATATCAAAATGGCAAAAAAAAAAAGTCTCTTTCCTCAAAAAGCTAATATTCAAAACAGGAAGACAAATATAAAAAATGATCAGGTCCACACAACTGAGGTGGAAGATGATATCCAAGCACATGTCAGTAGGAGCTGGGCCAAGGGCTAGGTGGGTGGGTGGAGGGAGCCAGGAGAACGCTTCCTGCAGAAAGTGGCATTTGTACTGAACCTTGAAGGAAGCAAAGGAAACAAGACAGTGGGGGTGGGAGGGAGAACATTGCAGATGGCCAGGGTGAAGGCCTGGAGATGGAAGAGAGAGAGTTATAGTAGAGAAACTCCAAGCAGATCAGTGTGGCTGGACAGTTATATGTACAGAAAGGAGAACCATGAAAGAAGGCTCTAAAGCAGAGGTTCTCAACCATCCTAATGTCTTCACCCTTTAATAACTTGTATGTAGGCGTATCTGCACATGGGGAGACCCAACAGAGGAGCGGTGTCTCGGTTCCTAAGACCAGTGAAAATGTGTTTTCTGATGGTCGTAAGTGACCCCTGTAACCCCTGTGAAAGGGTCGTTCAACCCCCAAAGAGGTCGCGACCCACAGGTTGAGTACTGCTGCTCTAAAGGTAGAAAGGGGCCAGGTTACAAAGACTTCATTGAAAGGCTACACAGAGGAGAGAGATGGAATTCCTGCAAAGGAGACTGTGGAAGTGAGTCACACAGGTAGGAGAACTAGGAGAGATCAGTGTCACAGAACCCTCAATAGGACAGAGTGTCCAGGAGATGGTAAACAAAAGGGCCAGAGTATGGAAGAAGGATCGAGCCTGAGAAAGCGCCCTTAGATGTGGCAATTAAGACATCATTGGTAATGTGGTAGAAGGAAGAAGAATAAAGCAGGAAACCAGAATGCAAGGAAGCAACCAGAGAGAGGGAAGTGGAGGAAGCTCGCCTGGACAGCTCCTCCTTAACTGTCACAGTGGGGAGCGCCACACCTCAGGCAAGAAGACCTGAGTTCAAATGCAGCCTTAGACACTTAACTGACACGTGACTCTGTCTGATTCAGTCTCCTCATCTATAAAATGGAGATAACATTAGCACCTACCTCACAGGACTGCTTGGAGTATAAAATGAAGATATGTATAGAGCTCCTGAAGCCTTCCATTACTATTTGAAGGCCGGCTCTCAAGAGCACCAGCAAGGGGGTCATTCAAGAAGGAAGGAGAAGTAGAATCATAACTGATGAGGATGTTTTAAAGAGGGAAGAGGGGCAAGGAAGAGACACACACAAATTTACAGGAAAGCTGGAAAAAGCAGGAAAGGAGTTTGTGCACAGGGAGAAACTGAATATTCCAAAGAGCTAGGCTGCCAGGGGTGGCTATGTGCAGGAGAAGATGGCAGAAGATGGCATCAAAGGGGAAAGAGGAGGGGTCTGCTTTTGAAAAGGCAGTGGCTTACATGGCTATGCCTTGTTCTGACAGAGGAGCGAGGGAAGAGATAGTGGGGGGAGGTATCTCAGAGATGTGAGATGAGGACGAGAAAGGAACTCTCTTTGATCTGCCTCAATATTTTCAGTGAAGTATGAGACAAGGTTCTAAGCACAGAAGCTTGGGGTACGAGGTGCTGGGATGTTTGAGGAGAGGCAAGAAGCTCTGTAACAGTTTTCTGTAGAAAATGGGACAGCCAATCAGTTAAGGAGGAGTAAAATGATCTCCAAATCAAAGAAAAAAAATATTGAAAGCAATCAAAAAGAAAGAATTAAAGCACTGACGAGCCAGGGTAGGGATCACAAGGGACTGATTTAGCAGCCACTACCAACAAAAGAGCAGGGAGCTTGGAATATGGCATTCCAGAAGGCAAAGGACACAGGCTTGCAGCCAAGAACAACCAACCCAGCAAAACTGAGTGTAATCCTATGGTATGGATCTTTAATAAAAGAGAGAACTTCCAAGCATTCCTGATGATTAAAAAAAAAAAAGGCCACAGCTGTGTAGAAACTTTGAAGTCCAAACACAGGATTTCAGAGAAATATAAAAAGAAAAACACCAATGAACAATCCTAAGAGACTGAATAAGGAAAAAGTGCTTACCGCTAAACTAATATATGCGTTCCTCTGAACCCTATCATCAGCTCTCATAGAGAGATTAGATAAATAGAGAGCGTCTAATTAGTCAGGAGGCCTGGGAGTGGTTCTGTTGGGTCTTTATGTTCTTAAAAGAATAATTTAGGGTTAGAATTGAAAAGAGAAAAGAGGAATACACTGGAAGGTGGAAGGAGGGAAAGGAATGTTAAGGAAAATTATCTCACAGAATCAGAGAACTCAAAGAGACACCTATACAAACAAAGGGGAGGGGTGGGGAGAGTGGCTAATATCTGAACCTCACCCTCAACTGAACTGATGAAAGGAGGGGAAAAGAAACAGAGAATTCAGTTCAGAAATGCATCCTACTCAACAGGCAAATAGGAGAGAAAGGAGAGGAGGGGGAATTGGAGGGAGGGTAGACTGAAGATGTGATTGGTCCTCGGCAGAACGAACTCTAATGAAGGATATAAAAAACTGCTTATAGCTCTTTTTGAGGTGGCAAAGAATGAGCATCTGAGGAGGTCATCATGAATTGAGGAATGGCTGAACAAGAGATGGTATACCCATGGGATGCGTATTGCATTGTAAGGAATGACGGAGGAGGATGGGTTCAGAGAAACCTGGGAAGGCATCTACGCAGTGATAGTATGAAGTAAAGCGATAAAGACAAACGACTTGAAAAGACTCAGAAACTCCAATAAGCATAATGACCAATCACAATTCCACAGGAAAATATGCTACCTTCCCTTCTGAGAAGGGAAAAACTCAAGAGCACAAAATGAGCCATGTGTATATACGTACATATATAGTACATATACATGCACATATAGACACAAGTGTCAATGTGGAAATTTATTTTGCCCAAGTATCCATGTTTTTAACAAAAGTTCTATTTTTCTTTCGTTCTTACTCTGGGGGGAGGGGGGAGGCCACAGGTGGCAAAGAGAAGGCAGATGTTTGTTGACTGAAAAGAAAACTGGTCCTACCTTTGTCCTTCTCTAGTCCTAAGTGCTAGAGCTCAAGGCCCCAAGACAGGGAGGCCTCAGGATCCTGCCACATGAATGGTCTCCCAAAACTCCAGACCAGGGCATCACATGCAGAGGTGCCAAAAGCACTGCACTCCATGGAAGGTTAGCACCCAGCAGCCAGAATAATTCTTCCCTAGGAGTGACCTCCTGCTTGCCTCTCACCTCTTCTGCATGTCCCCCCAACAAAGACACCCTCCCCAGGGGCAACTTGACCCTCTCTCTCTCTCAGGTGGAATATTACAGATGTTGTCAAGGTATCTAAAGAGTTCTCCTGCAATAAAAGGGATTGTACAATGCATTTGCTTGGCCCTAAAACTAAGAACATGAGGCAGCAGAAGAGAAGCAAATCTAGGCTGGATATGAAGGAAAGCTTCCAAATTCAAATTATGGCAAAGTGGAGACATATGCCTTGGGAGGTCAAAGGGTCCCATTCAGTAAAGTTGTCTAAGCAAATGATGAATGGATGACTGCTCATCAGGTCTTCTAGCTCTAGATGAATGATACTATAATTATAATTTAATAACAACTGAATGACCAAAAAGACTGATTCTATGAGCCTTAGATCTGTTTTATGTGAAGCAAGATGAAATTTCAAACTAACTGGTCTGTCTGCCTCCAATCAGTACAATCAGCAATTATTAGCCCAGTAACCTCTAGGCAATCATCCCATCAAAAAGTATCACATGGCATTTTGAAGATCAGCAGCTAGTTAGCTACCAGTGCCAACAGACGCTGTGCAGCTGAGAGTCTTGGAGTTGCCCAGATCACTAAGACAGACCTGCCCAAGGACATAAAAGGAGTGTATGGCCAGTGGGACTTGACCCCAGGCCTTCCTGACTCTAAGAATGGTCTACCCACTGTACTATACTTCCTTTGGGCAAGACAGTGTCTGATCTCATCCGTCATTGTCATTCAATAAAGTCCTTTCATCAAAATTCTAAATGATAATCCCTACCGCAAATGCCAGGTGTTTGGTAGTCTAACAATCTAGCACTTTCACAGAGTAAGAGAGACAGGAATCAAAGCTTCAATACTGAGTCCACTATTGAAATGACAGCCAGGAGGATAGAGGGTTTTGTCCTTACTAATGAAAGCAATTTAGATTATGTCTGCATCTCGAAAATGAAGTTAGGAAATTGGGGGGGGAGGGGGGAGGGGAGATATCTAGATAATTAAGGCCACAAAAATATACTTTTGAGACAAATGTTTTCATGCCAGGAAATACAAATCCATTTTCCCCTCTCCTGCCAATAGAATGACACAAACAGTGAAAACACAGATCTATCTCCATAAGCATATTACACATATATTTCAGGACAAAACATATGTTTTAATCTGCACAGAACATGTAATTCAAGCTAAATGCACGTTTTCTCATCATTATTCAGATAACTGGAGACAGTGTTTGTCTTTTGTCTTCCTGATTCCGATGATGCCTCCAGCCCCTCCTGAGTTTGTGTGGAGGTAGCAGACATTGCTCACAGGAACTTCTTTGGGTTACTCACGCCGCTAGGTCTATATGCAAGACCCCCATTCTGAATAAGGGTTCACCCATCCCATGGGGCCTGAAGGCATGTGAGGCATTTTCTTCACAACAGTCACTCTGAGCTAGAATGAATCAGCTACAAAGCAGAGGAGGAAAGTGGACCTCCACAGACTCAAAGGGCTTGCCCAGCATCCCCCAGCTCAAGCTCATGCCCAGAGCACTGTCCTCTGCACCCTGCCACCACTAATGAAACTAATCCAGACAGATAGTTGATCTGGTAGCCACTACTTTGGGGTGATAGCTATTCCGTCTCATCCTGGGAGGCAACACCAAGCATCTTACTCATTTGCTTCAACATATCTGTGCTCCTCACCCCCTGGATCTGGGATCCCATGGCTCAGGAATCCCTCCCCAGAGGATCCACATATGGCAGCAGTTCTCAACCTGTGGGTCACGAGCCCTTTGGGGGTCAAGCGACCCTTTCACAGGGGTTGCCTAAAACCATCCGAAAACACATATTTCCAATGGTCTTAGGAACTAAGACATCACTCCTCTATCTCCAGGTGGGTCCACCCACATGCAGATATGCCCACATATGAGTACTAAAGGGTCGCAGCATCAGGAAGGTTGAGAACCAATGACATACGGGAAGCCTACCTCCAGAGAACCCAGTAAAAGACTTCTACGGCCCCACACATTTCTCCTCCTTTGCTCTCAATGTGTGACTGACAGCTCAGGCTCAGCCTCCTGGATGATGATGCCTTTTAAGCCCTTTGGCAAATGCCAGGAGTTGCTGGTAACAAGCAACAGCCTGCATTCCCCTACCACACACCTGTACACAACTCTGACTCTTGGAAGGTTGTGGTATCTCATAGTACAGAACCATATGGCATCACCATGTGAATACTGCTGTTAAAAGATGGATCTTTTGAAGGCAAATTAAGTACAATTTTTTTTTGTTATCACATATAAACGATCTTGTAGAGGCTACAAGTCAAGTGGATCAAACAAAGTGATTCTGGCCAAGTGTTGACCAAAATACTTCACTGGGGCCGGTCTTCCCGCTGGCCAAAGAAGCTACTCCAAATCTTTTCCCTCCTCGTTCCTACCTCCCTCTCCCCTTGCTGCTCAGAAAAGGACCATGATCCCAAACAATCCTGATGAGCTAGTATGTGCAGATGGGTCTAAAAGATGAAATTTTAATCTCTATACTTAAACACAAAATAAATTTCAGAAGTGAGAGATGGGGGAGGCATCACTAGAAAGTAGTTCAAATGACAAAAGATCTGGGAGGTCTGGGGTGCTTAGTATACTGCAAACTCAACAGGAGGCAAGAGCATGATTCAGAAGGAAAGAAACCAGCCTGGTGACCCTGGCTCAGTGAGAGAAGCCGCCGGCACAGGGCCAGGTGACAGTCCAGCTAGTCCCACGGGTCCGAACACATTGTAGGAAGCTAGAGAGCCCTGGGGAAAGGGCGAACTGGATGGGGACAGGCTCGAGGGGTTCATGCTTTGTGATGATCAGATGAACAAACTGTGGATACTTAGCTTGGAGAAGAGATGATTTGGAGGGAACATGACCCCTTTATTTTAGCACCTGAAGAATCAATCAGCTTCACTCTGCTTAGGCCCAGGCAGCAGACTGAGGAGTGATGGATACAAGAAGCACAGAAGCCGACATCAACATAATACAAGCAAAAGTAACCATCACCAGCACCGTGGGCCTCTTCTTCTTTCTAGACAAAAGTCTTTAAGCAAAGGCTGAATGACCAGTTGAGCTAAGCTGTCAAGGTTTGCTCATCCTTGGACGTTTTAGCCCACATGGTGTCTGGGGTCCCTCAACACTAACACTCTGCGAATCGATGCATCTATAGCTCCTATAGCAAACTGAACTCCACCGATTATGGTGGAGCCATGTTTTTAGCCAAATGGGTACCCTTCCTCCTTAGGATGGATCACAACCATTCCATGCCATCTCATCCTGGATGACTTCTGTTTTTCCACGCATTCTTTCCTGAAAATTCTCCGCAAAACACACTCCCAATATGCTAGTTGCCTTTCTCTGGTTCAGAAATAACACTGCCATACTTCCATTGTTCATGCAGTTCAATCTCCTCTCCTTTTCAATTCATGCATGCTGATCATAATGACTTTTGGACCAGCTTGCACACAAATCATCTTTAGTAAGATGCTGGAATCAACTCACACCCACCATAATCTGTTTATTGTCTACTAGTTCACCTCCTTAAAGAGGGTGATCTGTGATCCAAAACTCTATCGCGGACCTAAGAAAAAGCTGGCTCAAAAGAGACAGAATGGTCGCGTTTCCTCTGATTCCTCCCTCCCCCAGGAGTAGGGAGGAGTGGAGTTCTTTAGGTAGCTTGGAAAGCAGATGGGCAACTTTCCAAATCAGATCCAGCCAAATATTCTCTTCCTATTCGATTTTGGGCCTAGTTCATTGTCTCTATGCAGTACCAGTCAAAGATTAGAGATAGACATAGACACGCACACGCACACACACACACACAGATACATATATACACACACCTACATATACACACGTGTGTATGTACACATACATTATACATATATGTGTGTGTGCTATATATGTATATATGATCCATATTAGATAAAGGGCAACCTTCAAGGTCTTCCTCAGACAAAGGGCTGCATGTATATGACCCAGGACAAACTAACTCGAATGGTTGCACGTCCGGCTGTCTGTTGTAACTGAGGAAATCAATGTTTTACTACTTAACAGTGCTTCAGACTTGACAGCTCCTTCGACCAGGTCAACCAGGTACGGTCGGGGCTGCTGCATTCAAGTCATCTCCTTAGTCTTTCTGCTATATTCTAATGTGATTCTGAAGATCGGGCCTCACACAGCTAGGTGGCTTTTATGATTTCCACATCAAAAGAGAGCTGCTCATTGTTACAAGAGAGTCAGTTCCACTGAATATAGAGCTGCTGTGTGCTTGCCATGTTCAGGACCTTCCAGCTCTATTCTTGAAGGAAACATAAAATGAATACATTCCTAAGCAGTCTGCAAGTCCATGGCCTCTTTTGCCTCCACATTGAGCCATATTATCGTCCATTTTTCCTTGTGCCCACCTTCACACTCAAGTCACCAACCATCAAGGCATCCGTTAATCTCATTTGGACATGATCCCGTATGGTGGTTTAAGGAGTGCTGAAGAGGTCATGAACAGCTTAGAGGATCATGTTAAGTTGTTGATAGAATTTCTTAGCTTCACCCTCAACCAGAGATGCTGGAATATGTGCTACAATTATCATCATGGAAATCTGTTTGCTTATTCATGTTCCTCAGGATCATTCAAGGAGAGACACATGAAGAATTTGTGATATGCCATTTTTTGCATCTTTGGGTGCACAATGAAACCACTTTCAGGACCTTCAATGTCTGTATCTCCAAGGAGAATTTCTGAGAGCTATCTATCCTTCAATATGGGTGTAACATCTTTGTCTTTTAGTTGTATGGATACCAAAGAATGTAAACACAAATGCAGCCTAATTCTATGAGGGATACATCAATTCAGTGAATGGACCAAGACTGCCTGATTAGGAGTATCAACTGTTAAATTAATGGTTGCAGATTATCTAAAAATGGGGCACTTCTTTTTAAAAATCTTACCATTTCTTTTTAGCGTTCTTTTTTTGTAAATTTTGAGTTCCGAATTCTCTCTCTCCCTCCCACTTCCTCCCCTATCCAGTAAGAAAGCAAGCAACATGATCTAAATTATACACGTGAAATCATGAAAAATATAAGGGAAATAAAGAGAAAAAAATCGTACTTGAATTGGAATTCGGAGTCCAAGGGCTCTCCCTCTGGAGGTGAACAGCTTTTTTTTTTTTATTAAGTCCTTTGGAGCTGTTTTGGATCCTTGCATTGATCGGCTGATTACTATTCCAACATTGCTACTGCCGTGCACAATGATTCTCCTGGTTCACCTCACTTCACTCTGGATCCGTTCATATACGTCTTGCAATGTTTTTCTGAAGTTACCCCCTTCATCATTTCCCACAGTACCACAGTATTCCATCACAATCATATACTACAACTTGTTCAGGCATTCCCCAACGGATAAGCACCTCCTCAATTTCTGATTCTTTGCTACCACAAAAAGAGCTGCTATAAATATTTTTATACATATAGGTCTTTTTCCTTTTTATCTGATATCTTTTGGATACAGACCTCGTAGTGGTATTGCTGGATCAAAAGCACATGCTGTTTTTTAGCCCTCTGAGCAGTTCTGAACTGCTCTCCAGAATGGTTGCATGAGTTCTCTATGCATCACTATACATCACTCTCATTTCTTCTCTTCTTCTTCCTCTATCACTCTTCTCTTTTCTTTAATTCTTCCAGGAATTCTTGTTGAGGTTGAGTCTGATTAGCATTTTTCTTTGAGGCTTTGTTTGTAGTTGCTTTCATAGTGATGTCTATGCCTTGATCTTCTCTGTCCCTGTAGTTTTTTTTTTTTTGGTATGGTCAAGTTCTTTTTTGTTGTTGTTTGCTCATTTTTCCAGACTATTTCTTGCCTTTGAATTTTATGTTAAAGTTGAGCTCTGCTCACCTGGAGGTGGGGAGGTACTGTCCCAAACTTTACACTTTTTTGTGTTGCTGTTTCAGAGTTAGTTCTGGGAGTCTGCAAATTTTGGTGGTGTGATCTAAAGTAGTATGATCTGGAAGAAGTGTGGTCACTGCCCTCCTGGTCTTTACCCAGGAAGGGCTTTAGATCCTCTTGCAAGCACAAGCACTAGCACTCCTCTTGCCCTAGAAATACAACCAGGGTCCTGCTCCCTTGTGACTGACCACCAACATTCCTCTCTACTCTGGAAGTGCAATTCAGAACCGTGTAGAGGCAAAAGAGCTGCCAATCAGTGCCAGCTGTACCCAGTGCCAGCACAGGATGGGCTGCTGGCACAGGTTCTTTGATCTGTTTTGTTAAAGGAAAGCCAACTTTTAAAAGGGTCAGCAATCTTACTTTAATTACAGATAAGTAGAAAATACAAGCAGAGAAATTAGCACAGAGATTCAACAGACAGGGCTCCTACTGTCTGAACAAAGTAATACAACCACCTACACACACCACCAGACTGGGAGATCACAAACCTCTAGTAGTCAGGGGGCTCTTAACAAACAGCTTCAGAGTCTCGTCCAGAGAATCAAAAGGTCCTTCTCATAAGCGAATCTCCAAAGAAAAATACCAATCTCCCAGTATGTATAGTTTTCAACTAATAGGCTCAAAGCTAGAAGGCCTCACAGCCCTCATAACTCAGTGCCTAATCATCTTAGTGCCAAAAGGCATGAAAGCCTTCCTACAAGCAGGGTTCCCCTAAACAAGCTTCTCTTTAGGCAAGTTCCTCCCCCAATGGGCTCTACATGACTCAGGATGTATCACATCTGGGCCGGAGCTCAAAGCAGTAAGACATCCATGATGGAACACATGTGGTTACATAGGCCTATTAATGGACAGGAAAGATCTTCACATTCCATTAAATTACATTGTCCAACCCCCCTACCATCTCTGAGCTGGGAGCTCCCAAAGTTTCTTCTGTTGCTGCGGCTACTGTCGCTGCCTCCTTGTGCCTGCACTCTGGACAGGCCCCCGCCCCAGGGTTACAGACCTCTCTTTCAGAACTCCTAAGATGTCTTAGGCCAGAAAAGTGGTATATCCTGACCTTTTTTGTTGGCTCTGCCACTGCATATTTTTACTTTGGGCATTTTTTTTAAAAGTTGTTTGAAGGGCAATGTCAAGACAGTTAGACAGGGGTACTTCCTCTAATTCACTGTCTTGGCTCACAAAACTGTGCAGTACTTGATACCCTCTGTTCCATACTCCCCATGGAAGCAAAAGGGGGCCACAAGGTCTAAAGGTTACTTTGTAGTTCTACCTCTATTTTATGAGCCACCATGATGAAAAAAGTTAATGGTCATGAAAGCCTTCTGATCTCCTACTTAACTGAATAATAAGCACATAATCTCAAGTAACGGATTCATATACACTGCACCGTCTTCTTTTGAAGACCATCCTCTTCTTAAGCTTTTTCCCATTTTTTCTAAGAAGTCTTTTGAGTGGTAGAATAAATAGGAAATAACTTTGTCCTTACTAGAGATTGCTGTCCAGATCCCAGACTACAAGAATCTTGTCTATTCATTACAGAGTAAGAAGCAAGGTTCTTTGAGGGATATTCTTCTCAAGAATCAGCTATGGAAAGTACAAGCCAAACCTTTCAGCAAATGAAAACACAAACTAAGTTAGCTTCATTCCAAGAAACATGAACTAAATTATTTTTAGCACTAAAATACCCAAATGAAGCAAAACCAATGCCTCATAAAAGGAAGTGTGCTTAACCTTTTTTTTTTAATTGCATACATGTTTTTGCATTTCCTGGTTTTGACCTTGACTGGAAGTAGCAGGACTAAAATATCACAGGAAGAAATAAAGCATCATACTCTATAAGAAGTATTTCCAACTGAGCCCAGAGTAATTATGACATTTATAGAAATCCTAATTTCTATACCCAGAAATCTAATTAATTTTGATAGGCAGCAAAACTAGCCAATGTTTAATTCAGAGGCAGCAGAGCATGCTGGGAAAAGCTGTGGACTTCACTTCCAGAGAAGGAAGTTCAGGCTCTGTCTTTGTTACTCAATGTTTGTATGAAACTGATTCAATATTTAATCTCCCTGAGGCTCCTTTTCCTCATCTATAAATGGGGATAATAACCCTCATGCCACTTACCTTAAAAGGTAGATTTAGGAAAAGCCTCCTGCCAAACCACACAATATTTTACAGATCTAAGTCATTATTCAAGTCTCCTCTTGCACTGTCTCATATGCAGGGGTCTTTGTAGAGGTCTTGGGCATCTTCGTAAATTTGTAACTTAGGCAGAGGGATGACATCTCCAGGGGTGTGTACATTCAGAAGTGAAATTTAATGAAAACACACTACAGGTTGTTTCAGCTGGCTTATCCAATTAAATAAAATTTATTCTTATTTCAGATGCTGGGACAAAGGAAAACAGTGATGAAAAAAATGTGAATGATACCCACTGAACAGAAAAAACAGTATTTTAATGTTTCTCCCGTAAGTTACCAAAAGAATTATGTGAGAAACATTCAGAAAGTCACAGATGGGTCTACCACTTTTAACACTGAGTTCCAATAAGAGCTTCCTTCAGTATATTTAGCATTTTCTATCTCTGTCGTCTCAGCCTTAGGGCTAAGCTGTAGGCAAATTATGAAGTAGGTCAGCAGGAAGATGGCAATGTGTAACAAAAGGAATGAAAAGTCAAGGACTCCAATAAAGGGTTTGGTGGAAAAGATGTTTCTGGTGTAAAAACTCTCCCCAGGGATCTTGAAAATAAAAGAGTCTAAGTCTTCTCTATTTACTAGAGTTTCCCTTTGCACACAAAACAGGCTACCGTGATTTCTCCTGAGAAGCTACACTGAATCTGACATCTGAAATGCTTTCTTTCTAAAATGCAGACAGGCCATTCTTTCCAGTGCTGTATAGTATAAACTGCTCTCATATACATGAAGGTAAGTAATCCTAACATCAGTCCTTTGAGGGAAGAATGGAAGATATTATTATTCTCATATTATGAAGGGGAAGTTTTCAGTTCCAAGACGGAAATCATCGGTCAAAGGAAAAGCAGCTAGCATGCATGCCCTGACCCCAAAGAGCTTGAGCCCAGACTGCATGAGTCTGAAGACATTTATCTTTCCACTGTATCATACTGATCTACAAGGAATATTTCCTACAATTATAATTTCTAATAAAATTTGCATGTAAAGTTAATGCTAAAAAACAAAATGAAATTAGTGTTAATATATGAGATACATACCGAAAAGCATTTACAAGAACTACGAAGAAAAGTATTAATATATGAAAAAGTTCAATTCTGATTTAGGCAGGTCTTTTCAATTAAAAGAGAAACAACACATTCACTATAACAAGTGCATTTGTATAGCACTTTAAAGGTTTGAAAAGACAACAAATCTGTTGAAAGATCTCATTTGAGCTCCATTCTCACCTCAAAGGCTGCATTCAAACTCTGCTGCTGTCTCCTGACTCCATATTGGGTCCCTTTCCATTATACCACATTCAATCCCTTAGGAAGAAAAGGAGGATCCCTGGCACATGCAGCTGGACTCCCACACCCTGCAACACTGTCACTATGTCTGTGTGAGCACCATCGCCACTCCCTCCACTCCAACCTCCCTCCAGCTTAAAAGGTGGGCTTGGGGACTTACTGTGCCTAATATTTCCCAGAGCCAACCTGTTGATGAGCCCTTCTAACTTGGGCTTATTGTCAGACAACAGAGAGAGCTCACCACTGGGCTCAGGCATAAAGCCTTTCCAACTTAGAGACCTGCTTGTCTCACAGGCTCCAGGAAGCCAGGGTTATCTCCACAGCAGGCAACCTTTAAGGGCCTCCTGTGTTTGTCATGTGTTTGTCATCACATGACAAATCTAGAACAGGAAAATTTTACCCAAGTAACTTGAAGCAGTTTTTACATGTTGATAGACCATTGTCAGAAATGTGGACAAAGTAAGAGCTGGCTGTTTATTGTGAAGAGTACAACAGAGAAGATATGATATTTCATTTGTGTCAAAGGTCATACTGTCCCACAGAAAAGGCCACTGGATTTGGAGTCTCTGCTCAGCTATCACATTACCTTTGTTGACCTAACATTTCTCCTGGAGAATCTTAACTGGTACACAAACCCACCGTCTATGAGGATGCACAACCTTAAAAGCCAGCCATCATACACTGTTAAGCAGCCTTTCAATCAATTCCACAGATTAAGTTCTCAAATACCTTCTGAGCTTAATACAATGCAACAAAATCAGGACTTAAATATTCCTGATCTCTGAAGCACACTGGGCCCCTCAGCACTCAGAGTGATAACCACAGAGTAAGAAACAATCTAAGCAACCATCAGATGTAAGCTAGAAATGAGATCACTGAATCAAACCTCATTTTACAGGAAAAAAAAAACTGAGCTCCAGAGAGCCTGGGCAACTGCCCAGGGTCACACAAACAATAAAGCAGCAAAGCCATGACTCAAACTCAAGGCTTCTCACTTGAAATCTAGTGCCTCTCTCAGTCTGCCACTCCCAGGATACTGGAGTCACTGGGAACTCTCTCTCTCACAAGGCAGTTCACACCAGCCCATTTCAGCTGAAGTGACTGGACAGTGACTAAGGGCCTCAGCCTACTAGTGAGCTCCATGCCCTGGCTTGGGGAGAGAAGGAAAAAGAAAACTGATGGAGACATTATGCTTCCCCTACTCCTTTGCTGGATGTTTCTAATTACAGGAGTTTTTTCCTTGGTTTCCCTGTAATTTCCTTCCACTGGTTCTAGTTTTTGCTTTTAAGGTCAAGAAGGATAAAACTGAGCCCTCTTCTACAGACATGGGAAGATCATGGTCATATTCTCTCCTCCTCCCTACAGGGATCTAGACAGGCTAGCAAAGCTTTGCAATTGCACTCTGCTCAGCAGAGACGATGTCTAAATAACAGCAAATCGTTTCATTAGCTGGGAAGAAGCAACTGTGCATGGCTGGGGTGGCAGTTTCTTACTGTCTCACCTTTACCTTTTTTTCCCACTTTTTTTTTTCAAACTGTTTTGATTCTGCCAGAGTGAGAGGGTCCATGGCAGGCAGTGGATCAGGCAGTTACATCATCATAGTTTTAAAATCATTTCCAAAAATACTTTCCACTTCTGAACTAATAAACCATTCAAAGAAGTGGATAGGTTTTTCCAAGATTCTGCACAACCTCTCAGAGAGAGAAAATACTTCTTTCTGATCCATTTTGACTTTATGGAATTCTTTCAGGACAAACAAAGGTCTTATAAAATGTCAATTCATAAGGGCAGTGCTCCAGCCAACAGGAAGTGGCTGAGAAGTGGAAGAGGAAAGAGATAAACATGACAACTCATTCTGCCCCAGTTGCAGAAAGTGCAGATCTGGGTGTTCACATGCTCTAATTAAAATTTTAAAATAATAATAATAATACTGACAAGCCAATCTTTTAGTTGATCTCATTGGCTGTGCTGAAAAACATGCTATATTATTAGTTCCTATTACATAGCTCAATCAAAAATGCCATGATGCTAATTGGTGCTTCTGCTGGTCTTTAGTGTCTGTAAAATCAAACCTGAAAAACAAGCAAACCTGAAACCTCTAACGTTTGACCTGGAGAGGACCTAGCTCAGAACAAAGAACAAGTACTAAAAGGGAGCTCAGGACCCAAGATATTGAACCAGGGAGGAACCTCAGAACTACAGCCCCAGAAGAACTCCCAGGGCTGGAAAGAACTGCAGAGACCCTCCAGGACCAGCCACTCACATTTCACAGATGAGGAGAATCGGGCCCAGCCACTTCTGTAAACCCTCCTTGAGAAGCCGAGTGAATGGCCCAAGATCACACAATAAAATCTCCCAACTGCTGAGTGTGGGCTCAGGCTCTTTCAAGCAAACTAAACTGGCTCTTCTTTATAACAAAAATCTGTTACAGCACAACTCATTTGTTATACTACAGAAAATTAGGTAGGTGTGATGGCAAGCAAAGTAGTACTTCACTTGTTTTAGCTATTCAAGGGCCTTTGAGCCTTGTCTTCTATTGTATCAAGATTCTTTGCTGAAAACAGTATACATTGTGTTGCCCTTAACAGGCTTGAGGGAATTTGAAGACCTTCCTGCCCTTAATAGGCCTAATCACCTGGAGCCCACTATGGGAGGAGCTTGCTGAAAGGGGAGAACAAGAAGGGTGGAACAGGAAGGAGCAGAGCAGAGAAAGCTCCAGCAGACCTGGGAGTGAGAAGAATGAAGAGAGAGCATGTTTGTGACCTCAGCACTCTGTTGTTCTGTCTCTTGTTCTGCACTGATGTTACTTTGTCAGACAGAAACATTCTGTCTATTGATTTGTGTTACTGTGTCAAACCAAAGTGCTGTCTGTTGATTTGTGTACTTTGTCAGACAGAAGCACTCTGCTGATCTGTGATAATTTCTCAGACAGAAAGAGAATTGAGATGATAGTGCTGGTAATATGTATAAATATTGTTGTAGCTCTCTTAAGCTGTGTCTTCCTAGAAACAGAAATTGTGAAGGGCTTGGAGTGGAGCAGTCCCCATAAGCTGAGACGTGGAACAGGAATGGAGAGCTGCCTACTTGTGAATCCCAGCAAGATTTGGGAGCAGTTAGCCCATGGAAGAGGAGCCATAGGCTCCTCATGGGGTTTTGAAGTCAGCTTCCAGTTAAGATGAAAGAGAACTTTACTTGGATACTCCAAATTAATTGATGAGATTTGTAACTTACTGTGACCTATGGGTGGATAGTGTTTGTACTTTCTGCTACCCCTTAGGGATGACTGGAAGCCAGTCTCAAGTCAAGATAAAAGAACTTTACTTGGATACTGTGTATTGATTGAGGAGATTGTGACTTACTGGATGATATGTTTTGTTTAAGACTATGTGGCCACCTTAGTTGTAAGTTGTTATGTTAAGCTGTTGTGACTGTTAAGCTTTAGTTTCTTTAATATTATGCTTTAGTTTGCTGCTGAATAAATAGACAATTTACTATACTATGGAGTTAGATCCTTAAAAGTTATTCACAGCAGCAGCACTCAAGAAAACTGCTTGTGACTGGCTTTACAGTAGGTTATGCCAAAACTCTGTAGATAGCACAAACAATCCATTAAGTAACAGGCTGGATGAAGGAGTGGCACATGACTGTCCTCTCAGCATGCTTATAACAACTTAGAAGAAACCTTAAAAGGTAACTCATGCAGACCCTCACCCAGCGCAGGATTTCCCCCCAAATATCTGTCATGTTTCACTCCACGCAGTACTCTTCATTTTTTTACATGTAGGTCTATTACATTATCTGTGTGGGGAACTCTGTGGAAATTCCCTCTTCCAACCAATGTGCAACTTCTGCTTCAATGGAGCTACCTGGACAGGGAGGGTGGAATACCCTCCTCAGTCCTGGGGCCACCATGATCCTCTGGCCACTAAGGAACACTCATGTGTTCTTGCCAGAGCCTCAGACCCTTGGTTTTACTGAGGATCCCACTTTCACAAAGCATTAGTTATTTCTATTTCATCTTTAGAAAAAGATAGCTCCACTGAAGCAGGGTCTCATGCCAAGAGGTAACTTTTCTTCCCTGTATTTTAAGGATTCTGACAATGGCAAAGAGATAAGTGCAAGGCAGCTGGTGCATGAGATCCTCTGCCTGGCCTACGAGTGCTCCCTACCAAACAACCTAATCACAACCTCAGCCAACTCAGGGTGAGACAGAACTGAGAAAGACATTTCTTGGGATCCTACAAATTACTGAGGAAAATTACACTGAAAAAGTGAAATGATGTTTTTGGAAGAAGAACAGATTTTGTTTCCTTGTTTACCACCCTCTATTTTTTCCACCTGTTCTTCACTTCTTGACAATTTACTGCAATCCTAATACAAGTAAACTGGCATTTCAATTTGAATCTAAAATGGATCTATGTTCTGGGAAAGGAAATTATTTGCCCAATCTTGGTTCTGAAGAACAGATGGTGTAACACACTTTTCCTCTCAGTAGGGAGGGAAGTCGGGGACTTGGAGAGTAAACAGCGTACCCCTTTGCAAAGGATAGTCATCCGTTGGTCAGGCTTGCAAAACAAGTTGTCTTTTGCTACGAAGAACAGATATATCAGAAAGTGTCTATGACAACAAAATGCATCAAGGAGACTTACTTTAAAAAAGTAAGTTGCTAATGGGATTTGTAACCAATTAATTCCAAGTTAAACACAACCCTCTCCTTTGTTTTTAATAAATGTCCATCCAAGGTCAATTATTACAAGTGAGGGTGCATTCAGTCACTCTAAGCCCTCCTCCCCACTTAAAGTGGGTTACCAGATAAGAACAAGAAATCAATTAGATGTGAACTGTGTGAACAAGACCTACTGAGTGTGAAGGCAGAAGTCCAGAGGAGGTAGCAATGAGGAGGCAGACAAGGGGCACTGTGGACAGAACCTGGTGGCCCCTGCCCACAGGGGAATGCTGCTTTTGTGGGGCTGGCTACATTACAACACGGCAGGCTACATAAAAAGGAGGAGGGGGAGGAGTAAATGACGTACCAGGGTCAGATCAAGGGCCTACGGGGATGGGGGAGGGGGGGTGGAAAGGGAAGTGGGAAAGGAAGGATGCCCTATTTCAGAGGTGATAGGAGTTTTACTGATGAATGTTTCTATAGGTGAAGAGAAGGAAAGGAGGACTTTACAGTGGATGTGGCCTGGGGCAGGGAGGGGGAACCTCTGGGAGCAACTGTGCCTGGAAATGTGGTACAGCAAGGGCACAGGGAGATTTACAAGCAAATATAGAAGAAGAAAAAAGGATTAAAAAGAGAGGTCACAGATCAGTGGTGGGCTACATAATTAGAAACAGGATAGGGAAGGAGTCTTGCAATGAGGTAGTGTCCTGCAATAATTGGTTTCCTCATGTTTAAAATTTTCAAGAGACACCATTTCTGGATAATCGTTTTATTAATAAGGCTAGCATGATTATTACTAAAAAGAGGTCAGTGGTACTCTTGAATGCCAAAGACCCCTCAGGGTAGTAAGCTCACAGTTTATATGCCCTTGGAAGAGATGTTCCTGTGGGAATTAAATCTGGTTAACAATGAGAAAATTAATATTATAATTAAGGGTGCCTTCATTCTAATAAGGGTCTTGGGGGTATGTGAGTTGGAAAACCCAAGTCTTGGCCAAAAGGACTTATCAATTTCCATATTCCTGATCTAACAAGAGGGAGAATCCACATTTCCTCAGACCTATTTGAGTAAATACAAATAGTCTTTGACAAACCTTTGCTGATTTCTGGGTAAGGAAGTAGAAAAGAGAGGAAACCTTGGTCTTGATTCAATTAGTTACTAATACAAGAGAAAAATAATCCTTTCTCTCACTGGCATTGTTCTGGAAGTGAAACACAAAGGAAAAGGGGAATCCATGGGGTAAAAACCCCACAAGCAGGAACAGAAAGCACCTAGTGAGGAGAGCCTAGAATGGACGTCTTAGAAGCTTTGCATGAAGAATACAGAAAAAAGAGAACAGAAAAATACAGGAGTCATGAATCAGAGAATGAGGGTATAGACTAAACAAGAAGGGAAAATAGATCATGAAGAGAGTGAGAGAAATTTTTTGGAAATGGGTACAGAGAAGCAAAATTTAAAAACTAAAGAACAGGATGGGCTGTAGGGGAAGAGCAGAAGTATAAAAATCAAACAAGAAAAGGGGATCAAGGCTGAGGGCAAGAAAGCCAGGAGAAACTGGGTCATCTTAAAAAAAGACTCAAGTAAAGTAACTAAAGAAACCTAATACTATGTCTGCAGCAGAAGAGGGAACTTGAAACCGAAACGCTTCTGCCCAGACAACATTAGCGCATCTAGGGCAAGGATGGGGAACCTGCAGTCTCCAGGTCACACGTGGCCACAGGTTCCCCACCCCTGATCTACTTAAGAAGGGAAGTGGTCAAGGGGGGGGGGGGGAAATATCTGTGTATCCAAGTTTTCTGATGAGGGCTTAGTATCCAAGATATGTAAGAAATGAACAAACAGTTCCTAAAACAAGAATTACAAAGTAAAGGCCCCAATCTGTATGCTAGCCAGGAGAGCACAAACCCAAGTATGAGGGAGGCGCAGTCTTTTTTCTGAACACAGGCAGCCACTCTCTTCATTCCTGCTGCTTTCTGAATTTGGTATAAACTACTAGCACCTGTGTCTAATGGCTAGTCATCAGACTTTGAACCAAGGAATGCTGGATAAATATCTAATAATATTCATCTATGTGGTCCTTGGTAGGTCACAAATTAGTTCCCTCACAGTAACACAGGGAAGTCCATTGTGAAAGAATGAATGTCCACATTTGACAAAAATGAGATTAAGTCTCAAATGTTTAAACACAATGATTTGCCCACACATAAGCAGGTCCAGAGCTAACACTCCAACCCAGGTCCGACCCCCAAATGAAGGGTTCTTTTATCACCAAATGATCTGTGGTCCCCCAAATAACCAGGGGCATGGTTTACAGAGCCCCAGAAGGAGGCCAGACAACAGAGAACAAGCCGCTTCTCCCTGACCTTCACTGGTGTCACTGTGCATGCTCACCACCTGCCTATTCAGGATCCAGTGCCCTCCACAACAGGTCACAGGCTCCTTGAGAACATCCTCTTTGTCTCTGGAGCTTCCTGGTCCACAGCAGGCCCTTAATAAAAGCTTATTAGGCGACTTCCTGCCAGGAAAACAAGCATGATACTAGTCACCCCTAAAGTAATTAAATGGGAAGCTCTGTGAAAACCATAAGGTGCCATACACATGTGTGGCCTCCAATCACAGATGCGCAGAAGTCCTTTGACAAACAACAACAGTTCTCCCAGGTAAAATGATGAGGTGAAAAGTTCAGAGAGCCAAGCTCATGTGAGAGAGAGAAAGAAAGACAGAGAGAGGAGGAAGGGAGAGATGGAGGGGGGGGAAACAACACAGAAAATAGAAATCAATCATTTAAAATATGGAGTACTAAAACTATTAAAGTTCCAGAAAACATGCAGATGGAAAAAGGAAATCCAAAATATCCCAGTTATCCTCAAAGACATAAATGGCACAAAGAAATCTATCAAACCAACAGTGGCAGAAAATCACAAAACCAAATAAAAGTTTGAAAAAAAATTAATTATAGTAAAAACTCAAGAAAACTGGGTGATCACCGTAGGGGATAGAAAACTTCAAAAATCTGTAGATGCAACAAAGAATAAAAGGCAGTTAGAATGCCATAAAATAATAGAAAGTACAGGAAAATGTGCAGATTCACATGACAAACCTAGAGAATAGGTCCTATTCTCAAGATTAATGATATCCCAAATAACTTAGAAAAACAAATGAATCTGAATACCATATCCTAGAAAATACCCAAAGAAAAGTCTCCCAGAATTAGGGAGAAACAAGTTTGGCTACAAATAAAATTCGCAGTCTCCTGACAAAGAAGAATCTAAGAGGTAGCCTGCCTAGACATATTGTGCTGAATTCCAGGATCACAATGATAAGCGGAAAAATCCTTCAAGCTTATGGCAGAAATATACAAAACACTTACCAAGAAACAATATTAAGATTAGAGAGGACTTTTCAAGAATGAAGGAAGATTATTGGGAAAAGTTGAAAAATAACATCTATAAATTTCAGAAGCATGTGCTGTAAGCTCAGAATTATCTAGCAAGAAAAATTCAGTAAAGATAAGAAAGAGGCACCTGAGAAGTACTTAGACTGAAAGGTTCATAAAGAGACACAAGCATCTGATTGAATGAAAAATTATTTATTAAGGACTTCTGTGGAAAACATTGTGCTCAGTAAGCCCTGGGGAAACAAAAGAGCAAAGTCAGCTAGTGCCCCCATCATGGGACAGGGCCCACGGCATGTGTCGGGAGGTTTCAGTGGCCAGTAAGACAAAAAGCCCTCGTGGTCCACAGACTGTGGTAGCAAAGTGGAAAGTGGGGCAACTTCCCTCAAGTCATTCCATCCAATAAAATCTTAGCAGCTTCTGGTGTTGAACCCTCTGACAGTGCCAAGGGCTCTGGCTACAGGAATGTTCTCTTCTGGGCTTTCGGGGGCTTCAGCTTCTGCACAGAGTTGCTTCCTGAGATGAAGCTTCAGGGGCTGGGGTGCAAGTGGGACTAGTAGTCTGAGGGGTGCTGGGGCTCTTGGGATTATCTGCCTGTCAGTGGCAGGTGATGAGTACCTAGTGGTAAGTCAGATGGGTCCTATCTCTACAATGATCTCTCCCCTCCAAGATGGCTGCAGAACACAAGCTGGAAGCAGGCACAGAGGTCTGGGCAACACTGTGGTTCCCAAGGCTCTTGGGTACAGGATCCTGGGCAGTCTCCACTGGGGTTTGCAAGGAGGGGGTGACAGCTAGTATTGGGCTCCTAAGCTCCCGTATCACGCCTCCTCTTATCACACTCTCAGGCTGCTCCAGCTAAGCTGGCTTGTCTTGTCCATAGGCAGAAACAATCCAAAGTGATGTTTCAAAGGATATTTCAGAGAAAGAAACTATTTAAAAAGCAGAGGAAGGAGAGTGATTTGAGATGAGAAGAATAGTGGGAACTGGCAGAATGATCATCCCAAAGCAAATCTCCTTGATACCCAGAATGGAGACTAATAACAACAAAGTACAGATTCTCTGCTAAGAGACTGAGTAAAAAAAGAAACTCAATAAATTAAACACTAAAGGTAAATCAATTAAATTTCCAATAAAAAAGTCATGATATGAACAAAAGAAGCCACATGGTCCTTACAAGAAACACACCAATCTAGAAAATAGTAAATGGAATCAAAATGAAATAAATGACAACAACCTGCCTTGAGATGCAAAAGGCCAGACAAACACACACCGGACCCCAGACCAAGAAAGTGAAAAGCAAAGAGCCAGACAAACATGCGCCGGACCCCAAACCATGAAAGTGAAAAGCAAAGAGCAAACAAACCAAAAAAGCAGGCTGCGGTGAGGCCTTCAAAGCTAAGAATGAAGAACACAAGAAAACACGTGTATACAAAGTGTCACAAAGTAGAATCAGCAGGGTGGAGCTGCGGGCCACTGCCCCCAAAATACACACAAACACACATTTACATGTGTGCATATGCAGAGACACGTGTGCACATGTCTGTGTATGCAAAGAAAATAAAGAAGGCCAAAGACACTGAAATTTCAGTAGAGCTTCAAAAAAGATAAAGAATGTAGTTTTTGTCTGATAGGTTATTATCTATTAATTCATTTGGTTCTCTTTTCTTTAACACTAAGGGTTTTTATGTACAATTCTCTTCCTGCATATTTATAGTCTTTATTATGGTTAAATTTGTCATTTTTTACAAAAGAAAAATGACAGAAAACGTTGACATGATAAAGGTAAAATAAGGATTTCACTTATAAAACAAAGAATATGAATAATCAAAAGTCTGGGGGCAGCTAGGTAGCACAGTGAATAGAGCACAAGCCCTGGAGTCAGGAGGACCTGAGTTCAAATCCAGCCTCAGACACTTAACACTTACTAGTCATGTGACCTTGGGCAAGTCACTTAATACTAACTGCCCTCCAAAAAGGGCAAAAAAAAAAATTCTGTACAATATTTATTATTTTTAAAGGTTTTTAGTTTTATGAAAATGAATCTTCTCATTTTTCATTTTTAACTCTTGCTCCATTTTGTATGAAGTCAGACTAACAGTCACAAGTGATGCTATCAGCTTTTCCATCAAAGGAATGTGGAATTTTGGATTCTTATCTCAATTGTTAGAAATGAATTTATATTATTATTGCCCCCCATTTTAATAAGGAGACAACTGAGGCAAGTCAAAATTAAGTGGCTTACTCAGGATCCCACAGGCAATGAGCAATGACTGGCCTCAGCCCTTCCTGCCCCTGGGCTCTGTGACCCCTCGGCAGCCTCTCAGGGTCCCAAAGGATTGAAGCTCCTCAGGAGAACAGATGGGATTTCTCACACATTGTGCCACAGTATGGTGTGTAAGAAAAATAAAGGTTTTATAAGAAAATGTTCATGCTAATACCATTTTTCCTTTTAAATGATAAAATGTGAACCACAGATACTTGTTGCTGTTCAGCTGTTTTTCAGTCATGTCTGACTCTGCGAGGCCCAACTCCCATTTAGAGTTTTCTTTGCAAAGATACTGGAGGGGTTGACCATTTCCTTCTCCAGCTCATTTTACAGATGAGGAAACTGAGGCAAACAGAGTAAAGTGATTTGCCCAGGGTCACACAGTTAATACGTGCCTGAGGTCACATTTGAATTCCTGTCTTCCCAACTCTAGGTCTGATGCTCTGAGCACTATGGTGCCACCCAGCACCCAATTAAGTATTGATACAGATCAGTAGATGGTTATCACACACACTACAGGAAAGGAGCCTCAATTCTCCCTATGAAGTAGTCTTGATTTGCTGCTTTTTGTTCCCTGTATCCCAAGGGGCTGCATCAGTACATCTCAGACAAGCCCCCGAGAGTCTCATATCCCAATTCCCCTGTGATGCTCTGGCAGAGTTCTAGGCACGCCACAGCAGCTGCTGCGGACCTGTGACACTGGGCCCTACGCTGTTTCCTTCCAGAAACATTCAGCTGACCAAGACCTATAGATAAGACCCAGAAGAAATTCTGCACATCCTCTGGGCATCCTTTCCCAATTCTAATTATATCTTTGCTAAGAGCTGCCAGATCCATGAGGGGTTCCCATGCTAGTGGTATCACAAGGCCCAGCAAGTGTGAGCTCAGGACAGGGATCTAACCTTGTCCTGTGACTTCACTGGCATAAGGAAAGCCCTGACCAATGCACTGCCATATCTTCTGTGCAACTCAGGTCTCAGAAAGTCTTGAGCACTGGTGCAAACACCAACAGAAACAGATACCTGATCCTCACATTGACTTAGAAAACTACAAATTAGCACTGTCTATGTTATGCTGTGTTTGTACTTATTTCATTAAACATTTCCCAATTACATTTTAATCTGGTTTGGTTGTGTCTTGACCCGTCTTGTCTAAAGCCTTAGAGGCGACTGTCTAGACTAGGGTCACATGGCCAGGATGGGTTGGAGATGAATGCAGCGCTTGCATAAATATTTGGCAATGGTAAAAGATGAATGCACAATGACCAAAAGTCAATTAAAAATCAAATACGTGATGAATCCAAGGTGTTTCTGGCAACGCTTGCCCGTCCTGCATTGTGCACTTCACTACAGCCATGGTTCTGAGCACGAGGCACGTGCCCTCAGGCCACACAGCACCAACTAATACACTAAACATAAGGGGTCTCAAGTGGAAAAAGCTTAAGAAGCCCTGTACTCCACCATGCCTCTCTTTTGACGTATGAATGTAAAAAGAATGCCCTAACAGACATCCCGTATCAGAATGCTCCATGTAGCACTGTCCCCTGAACAATGTTATTTCCCACTAAGTCATTATAAGCAAACTCTATGCCATGACGTTCTCTTATGATCCAGGGTGATCAATTGCCGAGGACGAGGACAAGGATCAGCAGATGATGCATCCAACTCCAAAGAACAAGAGTTCCTCGTATGCTTTTCCTACAGAACTGCCTGCTGCAGTATGGCTCAGCCTACTATTTTGTCATGGAATTGTCTTGCTAACATTACGTGCAGTGAGTCTTTATTTTTAATAGTCCAAGAACATGTGTAACAAATTAAAAGAGGATGTAGACTTTCTTTCATCATGGAGATACAAAAACCTATTATG
This sequence comes from Pseudocheirus occidentalis, assembly GCA_028646575.1. Classification (NCBI taxonomy): domain Eukaryota; kingdom Metazoa; phylum Chordata; class Mammalia; order Diprotodontia; family Pseudocheiridae; genus Pseudocheirus; species Pseudocheirus occidentalis. The sequence goes on from CM053594.1 coordinate 15,345,706, forward strand.
AGTGTCACTAATTTTACATTAGAAGAAATGTATGTGATGACTTATAAGGAGGTCCTGTCCAGCTTTGGGTCTGTGCTCCTATGATGACACATTTAGAAAGTTAGGGACCTAATGGCCTAGGTTCTATATGAACATACACAAGCTAATGTCTTCAGCCTCCTGGGAGCTTCCATGCTATAGGCAGTTCCAAAGGAAGATGCCTGATTTCTTCATTTTTATCTTATATACAAAATATGTATAACCCTACCCTTTCGACCATATATGTCACCTAAAAGGAATCTAGATAAAATAATGCATTTCTTCGAGGAAAGCTTCTTAATGCTAAATATTCAATTATATCAAGACCTGAGTGACAACTGATTGCTTCCCAGCATTTTAACTCCACAAAATATTTCAAGGAAGTCGACCTTTGGGACAACTGGTTTCTATCCCTACTACCTTTAGGTCCATATTCAAGTACGCCTACAAACATTTTCCATTTCAGTGGGCCAAACCATAGAGCTCACTCTGCATGGGATCTTTGCTATAGCTACCTAGAAAGACCACCACCCTCAACCCCAATGACAGGACCTTGACTCAAAAGAAGGACTGCCCTGGGGAGAAGGGAATGTGAACATGCTGGATGGTGATGCGGAGGAGCAAAACGAAAGGGAGGAGAAGAGACGGTGACTCAGAAAGGTACTAAGGAGAGAGATAGAGACAGAGAGAGACAGAGAGAGGGAGAGAGAGAGACAGAGAGACAGAGAGAGAGAGAGAAAGGAGAGAGGGAGAGAGAGGGAGATAGAGAGACAGAGAGACAGAGACAGAGAGACAGAGAGAGAGAGACAGAGAGAGAGACAGAGAGAGAAAGGGAAAGAGAGAGAGAGGGAGAGAGACAGAGAGAGAGAGGGAGAGAGAGGGAGAGAGACAGAGAGAGAGAGAGAGGGACAGAGAGAGAGAGGGAGAGAGAGAGAGAGACAGAGAGAGAGAGGGAGAGAGAGAGACAGAGAGAGAGAGAGAGACAGAGACAGAGAGAGAGAAAGAGAGAGACAGAGAGAGAGAGAGACAGAGAGAGAGACAGAGAGAGAGAGGGAGAGAGGGAGAGGGAGAGAGAGAGAGAGACAGAGAGAGGGAGAGAGAGAGACAGAGAGACAGAGAGGGAGAGAGACAGAGAGAAAGATACAAGGAGTGAGAGGGAGAGAGAGAGACAGAGAGACAGAGATAGAGACAGAGACAGAGATGGAGACAGAGAGACAGACAGAAAGAGAGAGACAGAGACAGAGATAGACAGAGACAGAGACAGAGAGACAGAGAGACAGACAGAGACAGAAAGAGAGAGACAGACAGAGACAGAGAGAGAGAGTGAGAGTGAGAGAGAGACAGAGAGACAGAGAGAGACAGAGAGTGAGAGAGACAGAGACAGAGAGAGAGAGAGAGAGTGAGAGACAGAGAGACAGAAATAGACAGAGACAGAGAGAGACAGAGACAGAGAGACAGAGACAGAGAGAGAGGAGAGTGTAGCACAGAAATCCAGGAACAAGAGGAAGAGGGGGATGAGGCAGAAAGGAAGATGAGGGAAACAGTGGAAAAGGAAGGAAAAAGAATATATTCATGGCTAAAGTTGGGGTAACAGTCACAGGTGACACCATCCATTTTTCCATCAGAGGCACTGGAATTTAGGTTATAGTCAACTACAATTGTACAAGAAACACATTCAGTGAGCCTCTGCCATAGCAAAATGTATAGCAATGCAACTGCTCAAAAACCATTTTAACTGATAAAATCAGCGTCTGACTGAGCCCTGTGACAGTGCCAAGGGCTCCAGCTAAAACACCCTCTTGTGGGTTTTCAAGAGCTGAGGCTCCAGCTTGCTCAGAAGCAGATGCCCAGCTGCCACCACTCCAAGGACGATTCCTGAATCTCTGACTTCATCCCAAAATCCTCCCCACTCCTACCTCTCCAGCTTTCACTCACATTCCTTGTCCATCCCTTAGTCTACAGGGGGGATAAACAGCCAAGGAAACCAGGAGCACCTGATACACAGCAGCGGTCAGCCCCATGGTGCCCCCTGCTAGGGCATATGGACTCCGTACTCTTCCTCCTCTTACAGTCGGTCTGCCTTGTCTTCTCACCTGCCAAAATGGAATCCAACTCCCTCTGGGCCATGTTAAGCTTCAGATCCTAACATGAGCCTCCTCTAAACAGCAATAAGTGGTGTTAAATTCCCCATGTGCCTCTGTAGCAACTGCCCAACAAAGAAACACGTGCCCAGACCTATGAGGAAGATGCAACGGTCACTTAACTGCTTAGGGGAACCGAGATGGGAAACCAGAGATCATCTGAGCTTGCTTCTGATCACAGACAAAAAGGGCATGGACTCACGGTAGAGTAAGGAAGGAAAAAAGAAACAGGGCCGGTGCTAGGCCAAGAGGGGCAAGGGTTCAAAGAGGAGCTGGAGACAATCTCACGTGTTGCAGCACCTCAGACAGATCCATCCAATGCACATGTGGGGAAAAAATAACCGACTCAGGCTTGAGAGCCAGCAGGGACCCCAGAGGTCACCCACCTTTTCATTTTACAGGCCCCACAAAGGTAAGTGGAAAACCTGCTCCAGACACCAAAGCCTGGGCGCTTCCCACTACACCCAACACTGACTTTAAAAATAGGCTGTGTTATGGAATACAGAGTTTCTCTCTCCAGCAGTTTATATGTTTTTCTTTTAAATTAGATAATCAAAGTAACCTTTACCAACAGATGGGTGCCCTCTGTATTTGTGAGCCTCCTCCCAGAACTTCATTCTGCTGAAATCCTGCTCATGGGCCACCTCCTCCATGAAACTTTGCCTGATCTCCCCAGCTGCAAAGGCTCCTACTTGCTACACATTTTCCCAGGACATCTTAAGTGGATCTTTTTTAAAACTGTCCTACCCTCCCTCTCATCACACTTAGCTGTACCCATTTCACAGCCTGGTCCCTTGCTACCCTGTCAGTCTCCTTCCATTTTGCTCCTGCCATATTAGTGTGTGCGTGTGTGTGTGTGCATGCATGTGTACATGTGTGTGCATGTGTGTGCATGTGCATGCGTGTGTTGTGTGTGAGTGCACGTGTGTATGTGTGCACACATGTGTGTATGTGTGCACACATGTGTGTATGTGTGCACACACGTGTGTATGCGTGCGCGCTGCGCATTGCTCCCCCAGGAGAATGGCAGCTTCTTGAGGGCAGACACTACACTGTTGTACTTCTCTCTACTCATGCTGGGCACGCTGCTGGCACTCAATGTTTGCTGAATGTTGAATGAACTTGGAGCATTAAATTTTACAGAGTAAGATAGAAGAAGCCATAACACGTGTAACAAACATCTAACCTTTGTCTTTTTTAGAAGAAATCAATTGTATCTTCCCTGTGAAGCTAAGGATAAAAAGCCTTGGGACAGTCCAGCTGAGCCCAGCCCACCCCCATTCCCACTCTCTCATAACACTGACCTTCCCACACCAACACACCCCATGCATTATAGCCTAAGCTGTGACAGGTGATGGCTGACTTATTTTTGCCAATTAGCAGACAAAGCCCCGTGTCTTCCCTCTTTAGCACCTGATCTAGGTCTTTCTGTTGGATCCCAAAGACACAAAGTCTCTCCACTTTCTTTACCCGTTTACACTAAGTGGTTACTCATACAATATTCTTCATTAGTCTTCCAACCAGTGACGAGGACTGAATCAATTCTGAAGATATGCCAGCTCAGCGATAAAATGGGGAAAGGGTAGCCAGGATGGGGAAGAGCATTGTTATTTTGTGGGAAGCATCTTCCTGAAAGCCAAGGTCTGTAGCAATCCACAGGAAGGCAAACCTTGCGGCAAGTCCCCATTCATGAAAGGGAAAGGCAGCGTTTCAGGAAGCAGAACTGTCAGCTAGGCCTGGAGAGTTCTCCCAAGATCAGGAAAGGTCAACACACCAAGAGCCTTAGAATCAGCACATTCATCAACCCAAGGAAGGTGGCCTGACAGTTCTGTTGGCGGTCATGCTAAGTAAAAGAGACAGAAGACAAATGAACTCTGTCCTGACTGAGAATAAAATAATGTTCAGGGAATTATACAATTTCTGAAAAGCATTATTTGTTTTCTGGGAATGGGGATAAAAACAGTAACCACGAGCCACCTTGTCCAGTCAGGCCAAATGATGGCTACCTCCAAACAAACGTGCCAATTGTCACCTTCTGAGACAAATGAGTCCAGGACTGCCTGTTTCTCCATCTTGCTTTTGTAGGTGCCTGATGCCACTCATAAACCATTCATTGCTATGAATTAACTGCTAGACAACCAGGAACCAATAATTATGTATCATCCCTGGCCAAAATCAGTATCTTCCACGCCAGCAGGTAAACATGCTGCCCACATCGGGCTAACACGGCAGAATTAGCCACGTTACAGGGTGAGAGTCCTTATGATCAGAGGCACAGACACGCACAAAGGATTGTTTTTATTTTGTGTATTTAACAAAAACTTGTATGTTGTCCAGATAAGTGGGATGAGTTCAATAAGTGCCCATTTTTTCTTGATTAAGAAAAGGGACAGGGCAATTTCTTCTCCACTCTGCCCAAAAGGGCTTCTTTATTTTATCAAGAACAATGACAGATGAGGAAACTGAGGTAGTAGGTGGGCAGCATGCCTTACTCAAAGTCACACACAGAGGGGAGCTGGAACATGAACCCTTGTCCTCTGACTCCAGACCCAGGGTTCTTTCTACCTCGCCCTCACCTACAGAGTTCTGAGACACAGGTCGTGTTCCCAAGAAGAGACTCCAGCTCACAAGGAGGGATAAGGGCACAAGGAAGAAGGAAAACTAAAAATCCCATCAAGGGATGGCGTTCTTGGGGCAGCTGACCCCTCACTGGCCAATATACCAGATTTTTAAAGAGAGAGAGTCCTTTTTGGCTGCTAAGTGACTCCTCCCATACTCCAAAGAATTCACTGATGGTACCCTTTTGTATGGCCAAAGGACCCTCCAGGGAAACTTGCAGAGCCTGCTCCAAATAAGTCCCTGGGAGTGAATCTGTTTTTTCTCAGAAGCTACTCTAAGTAGCTATTTGCTGTCTGCTGCTGTCCTCACTCAGGTGCATCTGGCTAACAAAGTGATTCCTCCCAATCATTCAATGAGGTCAGTCAAACAGACATTACTCTTCCCATTTCAAAGCTGAAGAAGCTGGGGCTCAGAGAAAGGAACTGAGAGGCCCAAGGGCCCACGGCTCATAAATTGTAAAGATAGGCCTCAAACCAGACTGACTCAGTCTTGTGGGACTTTCCACTATTCTCTGCAGGATGGACCTTCTTATTCTAATCATCAGCAAATAAAGCTTCACGAAGTAGGTATTTTTCTTACCAGAAACATCTCCCTTCTTTTCAATATCAGATATAAAAACAGTAAATGGCACATTCATAATTACTTTGCTATCATAACAAACATCACTACTGAAATGAAAGCATGCAGTGTAGAACTCACCAATTTTCTGATTGAAAATCTTGTCAAATGTTAATTCACCTCTCTCATTAAGATACTTCTGCATTAAATTCCGGATACTGAAAAACAACAGGGAAGCATATTCTTAGGAAAATAAACTGAATTTGTGAGGGAAAAAAAATCCTAGGATCAAAAGTCAATACAGCCCCCTCAATTCAAGGATAGAGCTCTGGGATAAGAATAGGAACCAATGAGGCGGGACCCGAACACCAGCTCTACAGGCCACAACTCACCTGCCTCAGTTTCCCCACCAGTCTTACCATTCTTTAATCTATCAGAGAAGTGAAATCTTGGGTCTGTAAAATAGCTATAAGTGAAATAATATAAAAGAGCTGTTTCAGACACAAGCTAAGAGATTCAGTCCTTGCTTTTAGGTTTTTATCTCAGTATTGCAACTGAAAATAAGATGGAGATCATGTAATGGGAACTAAAGAGAGTTTCATCCTAATTTAAAAAGAAAAAGGTAACCATGACCACTTAAAAATCTGAATGGGTGAACTTTACCCTTTAACTTGAAAATAGGGAGACGACTTAGCCTGGAAAGTCATTTGCCAATTAATAGTCCGCATTACTGCTTTTATCTTACAGCCTGCCTGAGGTCTTCCATAATGAGGGATGGATGGGTGGAACTAACGGGAGTGGGGGGGGGGAGGAGGAAAAGGAAGGGGAAAAATGAGTAAATATTATTTTGACAGATGGGTCACTTCAGATGGGTCACTTCATCCAAGGGGGCCCTTGGCCAACATGGGATCCCTGAAGTACTGAGCACCTGTGGGCAGGGAACAGGAAATGTAAGGCTTATAAAGAAGGCTATGGGAAGGGCCACACAAGGGCATCACAGACAGGGGACAAGCAGGAACCCACTGCTTTCATGATACTATGTAAACCTAATAAGTCATTTGAATCTAACCTATCTCGAAAGAATAATTAGGAAAATCATGGCAAACACCTTAGAAATATACTGATACTGATAGGCCTGAACTATGAAATCACTGCCCCTTAAAAAGAATTCTCTGTACTCCCAGAGTGCTGTCAGGTGTGCAAAGGCCTTGGAAGACATCTACCCTGGGAGGTTGTTTCCACTTCATCATCACAAGCCAGCTCCCATTTTACACCTAACAAAGCTGAGACTGTGGGAGACTAAAGGTCTTGCCTGTGAACACATGGCAGGTGAGCAGCTGACATGTGGGGAGGTGAGGGCCAGACAAGGCGCTGAGAACAATCAGCACAAAGAGCACCACGGAATCCACGGGCACCAAGATCACCGAGTGAAAAATGGAGAAGGAACGAGGGGCCAGGCCCTCGGTGAGCCGGCATGACCTGAATGAAGACCCAGCAGAGGAGAGCGAGATGTGCCAGTCAAAGAGGCAGGCAAGGAGAACCAGGAGAGAAGAGCGTGAGTGACAGGGCCAAAGGCAGCACAGAGGTCAAGAAGGACAAAGATGGAGGAAAGATCACTGACAATCCTGGAGAAAGCATTTCAGGGGAAAGAAGAGGCCAGAAGCCAGGCTGCTGAGAGTTCAGAAGAGAGAGAAGAAAAGGAGCAGAAGTGAGGACTGCTAAGGAGAACGCCTACTTCTCCACAAAAGATGAGATGGAGGGGAGGGTGGGGAGAGGCAGCTAAGTGGGGAATGAAGAGGAGAAGAGGGAATCGTTGCCATTGTTAAACAAAATATGAAGCAAGGTTCTCCTCTGAGAGGGAGGGTGGCGTAAGGAGGGACGCTGAGGTTTGTAGAGAGTGGGAAGTGAATCAGGACATGTAGGAGCCTCGCCACGATGAGAGCCCAGCCGAGAAGACCTAAACTGGCAGCGCAGCATCAGCACTTCTTCCAGCTTCTTTCAGCAGCCCACAAAGGCAATGGTGGGAGCCATTCAAGGCGGAGGCTCAGCAACACAAGACTGGAGATCAAAGATGAGGGTAAAGGACTTGAAAGACTGGAACAGTGCTGAGATGAAGTGGCTCACCAAGGAGTCAAAACAGGGATGGGCAGAGGGGCTGGATGGAGGAAATGGGGGAATGACAAGATTGGAATCAGATAAAGGAATATTGGAGGTCATGGACATGGAAGGAGAACACTTACGGAAGATAGGAGTCTGTGTGTCAAGTAGAGGTGAGCTGACAAGAACATGGGAAAGGAAGAAGCTGAGCAACCATGCAGTTGGGGTCTTAAGAGAGTACCATCACCATGGAAGCAGAAGTCTCCTAGTAGGAGGGCAGAAGTTGGGGAAGAAAGCCTGAGACTGGCACAGAAGGACAAAAGGAAGGAAGGAGGGAGGGAGGGAGGTGCAAAGGAAGAGAAGAAGGAAGGAAGGAAGGAAGGAAGGAAGGAAGGAAGGAAGGAAGGAAGGAAGGAAGGAAGGAAGGAAAGGAGTGAGGGAGGAAAGGGAGGGAGGGAGGGAATGTGAGAGGAAGGGAGCAAGGGAGGAAAGAAGGAAGGGAGGAAGGAAGGGATGGAGGAAGGAAGGGAGACTGGAATGCTGGAGACTGGGAAAGAAGAGCTAACAGAATCCTGACTGGGTGATGAATTGATTGAACAGAATGAACCTTGAATGAGGAGAGATTCCTGAGCAACGGTAGAGTCCAGAAGTGGCAACAGGGAAGAGAGTGAGCAGGTGGGGGCCTAGTAACCTCCTACAGCCCGCTGGGAAATAAGGAGGTACTGGCTCTGGGGCCCCTCCTGGCCAGAGCTATCCCTTCCCCCCACTGTCAATCGAGGCAGCCCCTCTCTGCAGCTCATGGTCTGGTGCCAGTTGCTCAGAGCGTTGGTGTCAAGCTCAGACAGAAATTACGCAGCTAAACCCCACATAAAGGATCCCTCCAGGCAACGTGTTCACTTAGAAAACCACATGAACATGCTATTTTACTGTTATTTTCATTTATTTTGTTAAATATTTCCCATTAATGTCTTACCTGGCTCCTGGATAAACAATCTCTAGCTCTTACACCATCACACAACAACAGTAGCTCACAATCGTGCAGCCAGGCCCTGGGCCAGGCCCTGCATTAAGCCCTTTACAAATATTACACTTGATCCTCAGCACAGCCCTGGGAAGAAGGTGCTGTCGTTATCCCCATTTCACAGACGAGGAATCTGAGGCAAATGGAGGTGAACACAGCTAGGAAGTATCTGAGGCCTGACTCCAGGCCCAGAGCTCCCTCCACTGCCCTGTCACTGCCTCTATAAAAATAATTTCCCAAAAGCACTTGGCAAAGCCGATCTGCTATGATACTGGGGCTACAACCAGCATCCGAGCCAGTACAAATGTCCTTTAAAGTACTGGATTATTTTATGTTCATTATCTTTCCAAAGAATCCTGAGAAGGAGACAGAAACGGTTTTATTTTCTGTATTTTACAGATGAAGAAACTGAGGTCTTGAGAGGTCTTGAGGTCTGACCTCAGCGAGTGGCAACTATTTAGTCTGACGTTACCCAGGACCTCTTCATCACAACTCAATGGGACTCTTCTCCCTACACTGACCACTGACCAAGCCTCCTCCAGGGCACTTTCTTCTCGCCTGTCCTCATGGGCCATTCCTCAGTGTCCCTGCTGGATCATCATCTATATCCTGGCCACCATGTGTGCATGTGTCCCAAGGTCTGAGCCCGGCCTCTCTTCTTCTCTTTCTCAACATTCTCTTCCCTGTCTTTCTCTGTCTCTCTCTCTGTCTTTCTCTCTGTCTCTGTCTCTCTCTCTTTCTCTGTCTGTCTCTCTCCTCTCTCTTTCTCTCTGTCTCTCTCTCCTCTCTGTCTCCTCTCTGTCTCTCCCTCTCCTTTTCTCTCTCCCTCTCCGCCTCCCCCTCCTCTCTAAATTCAGGATCACAGATTTGGAGCTGAGAGAGATGCTAAATGTCATCTCACCCTAACCCCTCATCTTACAGATGAGAAAAGTAAGGACCAGAAAAGCTGGGGCATTTGCCCAATGTCACAAAGAAAGCTAAAGTCAGAGCCTGGATTCCCACTCAGACCCTGAGTCCACACCTGCACCATAAGCTGCCATCTCCGTGCAGACGCCTCCCACATCTATATACACTGTGCTAAAGGGTCTTCTCCTCAAGCTCTGGCTCCACACAGACAGCAAACTAAGTATCTCCAAACAGATGTTCCATAGACATTAATACCAATCACAAAAAAGCAGCAGCTGCATCTCTACAGAGATCACTGTGTGTCAGGTACACTTGCCTTTAACAAATCTTATCTCATTTAAGCCTCACAACAATAACCCTTTTATTACCTTCCCCACTTTACAGATGAAGAAACTCAGGTAAACAGAGTTAGGTAAGTGACTTGCCCAGGATCACAAAGTTCCTTAGCGTCTGAGGCTGCCTCGAGGCCCAGTCCTCTCTCCACTGTGCCACCAGCTGCCGTCTCAAACTCCACACATGGCAAACCCAAACCTTTCCCTCTTCCTAACTCCCCTATTACCACAGAGGGCACTGCCATCCTCCCAGTCACCAAGGCTTCCAGTTTCAATAAGAGCCACCCCCACCATGGTGCGGGCACCATCCCTTGCCTGAGCTCTCAGCAGGCTCCTTGTGGCTCTAGTCCTTCCTCTCTCCACAGCTGCTACAGTCAGCCTCCTCTAGCACAAGCCTCACCATGCAGCTCCTCACTCAAGGAGCTCCAGCCCAAGGCATCTATCTGCCATACCTGGAAGGACACCCTCTCTCCCAGCACACTGGTTCTTCCCAAGGTGTCTGTCCCTCATGCCTGCTTCACTTTTCATCCTCATCATTGCTTCACAGAACCCCCACTTCAGGCAAGACTCAGCTCCCATGTTCCCCCCAAGCCAGCCCCACTCTGAGACCCTGTTCAGTGCCCTCCCTCCCAGTGGAAAGTCAGCTCCTTGCCCAGCATGTCCTAGAGCACCCCACACACTGTAGGTGATAACATGTCCTTGGTGAGTGGTTGAATATGGGACTCTTCCATAGCTGGGGAGCCACAGAGGCAAGAGGGGAGCTACAATATGTCTTACACATTGACAATTTGTTTCATCCCTAACACAGGCACATCTGAGAACTGTATCTATTGAGATCACTTTGTACTGAGGGTGATCCGAGGAGGGGCATGTCTGGATGTGAAGATGCACCCACATACACCCATATACATACACACATACCACTGCTGGGGCTCAAAACAGAAACCTATCAAACTAATCGCCAGTCATTTTCTTTGGTTTTTCTGCTCAGTCCCCAACCTAACTGTATGAAACTACAGTTATGTTTTGTTTTGGTGAAGTAATAGGGGTTAAGTGACTTGCCAGGGTCTCACAGCTAATAAGTGCCAAGTGTCTAAGGTCACATTTGAACTCAGGTCCTCCTGACTCCAGGGTTAGTTCTCTATTCAATGCACCACCTAGCTGCGCCTGAAACTACAATTATGACCACATATGACACTACACCATCCCAATTCATATAATCTCCCACTTTTCATCAGATGTGAGTT
>CM053594.1:15357144-15414594 GCA_028646575.1 Pseudocheirus occidentalis
ATATATGTAATGGTAATGGAATTTGGAGATGCCCCTGAATTGACTTGGGTTTTGGGTTGAGAGTTAAGACCCAGAGTTTGTGAATCCCACTTGTGGGATGGACTTGTTGATGTGAAGATGAGAGGGCTGAACTGGGAGAAGCCATGAATTGAGAAAAGCACAAGCCCAGAGAAGGCCAAAAGAAGGACTTTTGGGGAGAGCAGTATCCAGTGTCATGGAGCCTGAGTTGCTGAGACTGCTGAGAGCCCAGTGGAACTGCCCAGGACTTTTGAGGACTGCCACCTGGAGCTGCTGAGAACTGAGGAGGCATGGCTGTGATGCCAGTATTTTGTCTGTCTGTTCTGATGTTTTTTCCACATTCACCTGATGGTGGACAGTGCTGCTGTTGTAGAGGTCCTAGAACCTGGCTGTTGGTGCAGAAGCCCTGAAGAAGGATTTTCTTGTTGTATGTTCACAGAAACCCTGGAAGGGGACCTTGCTGATACTCTCAGGGGTTCTGGGACTGTTCTACAGGCAGAATGTGACTTGATGAGAACACTGGCTATGGCTTTGTTGAGCCTTGTCTCCCCAGGAACTGAGATTGCTGAGGGCTTGCCTCAAGTGAAGATGAAAGAAGGGCCTTTCCTTGGGTATTCAGTGCTGAGATATTATCTTGACCTTGTTATGGTTTAAGGGTGGATGGCCTTTTGTGTTCTCCTGCTCCCTTTTGAGAAAGTACCTGGTGTAAATGCATGGTACGGTAATTACTTTAAGTCCAGGGGTGAGAAACCTTTGGCCTTTTTGTGATGACTGGAAACTGATCTCCATTTTAGAAGAGACTTTGACTGACCTGGATTGAATTGAGAACTTACTTGTGAAATGTATGAGTTATACTGTATTTTGACCTTCTCTGTTCTGTGAATGTTTGCTAAATAAACAGGGTTTGCTATGCTGGTAATCTGAACCTTGGAAGTTGCCTTTGCTTGGCATTACAGTATATATACATGTATGTCTATATAGGAAGATATATATGCATATGAATACATATGGTGTATGTATGTAGTAGGTATAGGTGGGTGTATAATGTGTACAGTTATACAGAGACAAAGGGCACAGGATCAATTGAATGGGAAGTGATGATATTTAAAAGGTGAAATTGAGAGGTGAGAGAGGAATATAAAGAGAGGAGATGGGGGGAGACAGAATGAGGTTAATTATCTCATACAGAAGAGGCAAGGGATAACTATTACAATGGAGGGGAAGAACAGGAAGGCAAAAGAGAATGGGTCAACCTTACTCTCATTGAATTTGGCTTAGGGAGGGAATGACATACATTCTAAATTGGGTATCTTGCCCTACAGGAGAGTAGGGAGGATGGGGACGAGAGGGGGGCATGATGGAGGGGAGGGCAGGTTGGGGGGGGGTGTAGTTAGAAGCACACACTTCTGTAAAGGGACAGGGACAAAGTAGAGAACAGAACAAGTGGAGAACAGGATACAAGGGAGGGAAATATAATCAATCTTTCACAATATATCCACTATGGAAATGTTTTGCTACCTACACATGTACAACCTACATTTAACTGCTTATCTTCCCAGTAAGGTTGGGTGACAAGGCAGGAAGGAAAAGAATCTGGAATTTAAAGTTTTAAAATCAAATGTTTAAAAAATAGTATTATTATTATTATTATTATTATTATTATTATTATTTACATGCAACTGGGAAATAAAATATATAGGCACCGGGGTATGTAGAGCCACCTTGCCCTACCATAAAGTCAGAGGGGGAATGGGGGAGGATATAGGAGAGAGCAGATTGGGGGAAGGGGATATAGTGGGATCGCTGTTTGGGGGTGGGGGTAGGGCAAAGACAGGGAGAAAATTTGTAACTCAAAATCCTGTGGAAGTGAATGTTGTAAACTAAAAATAAACATAAAATTTAATTAATAAAAATAAATAAAAGTTAAAAAATTACATACAAAATAAAATAAAATAAACTCAATGCCAAATGAAAAATGCAGAATTCAACCACACCTTTGTTTTTACTGCCCAGTTCTTTCAAAGAAAAAAAAAACCTTAATGTTCTCGTTAATAATTGCTTAGATTAGTGTTGGTAATTTGCAACTAATAACACTCTTAATTGCAGCTCGTATTAATTAGCAATTCTTTATAGAAATATTACTTTCATAGCTGAAAGGGACCAGAGATCTCCCAGTCCAATCTCTTCTTTTGAAAACAGGAGAAAGCTGCAACCCAGGAAAATTTCAGGATGTGTCCAAAGATTACAGTAATTCCTAACTGAGCCACAATTTGATGCCAGTTCTCCTTCCGACACCTGCCCAGATCTCTCTCCATTCCCGCCCCTCTCTCACCCGGCCCACCCACCCTCCTCTGGGGCCTCCCACTCTCACTTCACTCCCAGGCCCCGGAAGCTCCAGATGAAATCTGCCCAAGTTTGCCTCTGCTTGTTTTTGCATCTTTTTCCTTACTGCTGTTTTTATATAAAATTGGTAAATTTTTATATTCTTCAACCTTTCCTCTGATACTGTCAAAGAGAACTGAGGTGTGTAGTTTTGTTTTGTTTTGATTTCATTAAATCTTCCTAGCACTTCCAATAAATAATTCTAAAATTCATACACACACACACACATTCTCTCTCTCTCTCTCTCTCTCTCTCTCTCTCTCTCTCTCTCTCTCTCTCTCTCTCTCTCCCATCAGCCTTGGTACTTCACCTTATCACCACCCTCTGTCCCTCTGACTGGATGGTGAGGCCATGACTTCCCAAACTTCCCTTCAGAGAGGGACGCCCCAGCATCTCCTCACTGCTCACCTGGCTGCTCTCCTCCAGGAGGCCCTAGCAATGGGCACCTTCCTGCCACTTTTGTGTGCTATCTTCCTCCACTAGACGGTAAGTTCCCTGAGGGCAGGGACAGTCTTTTTTCACATTTGTATTGCCGGTGCTTAGCACAGTACCTGTACAGAGCAGGCACTTAATACTCACTGACTATTATATCTACCTACACTCTTCTGCCTAAGGCAGCAGCAGACCACTGAAAAGTAACCAGGATGCTGCTGGCCGAAAGTTTCCATTTAGCTAAACATGCAAGGCCACCTTTGACAAAGGAGAAAGGCTTCTGGTCAATTCTGCAAGATCTCAATTTTAAACCTAGTCTAAAATTTACCCACATAAGTCTATTTCAAAAGGCACAACTGACAAAAATGAAGTAATTTAGATTCATGCTTCTTCAATGTTAGAGAAAATACACTCCTCCAGGCATTCCTGCATTCTCACCTTTTCCTAAAGACCTGGTAGATTTTGCTTTCTCCTCCCGCAGTCCACAGCCTGGGGTCCCTGGATTTGCTATTTGCATGTCTGATTAATCATTAATCTATAGTTTCTATCTGCTTCCACCACCACTCGGACAGACTTTCCTTATTTAAGGGAAAAGACATTCCCAGTCTGTGATTCCATTGATCCAGAGACCTCCCAAGCCCTTAGATGACTTACCCAGCGTCACTTGGTCAGGATGTGAGATGGACAGGACTTGAAGGTGTGGCCAGTTCTTTATGCCAGGCTACCTCTCTTAAAGGAAAAGATCAGGGTTTATCTTTGAAGGATTTTTTTCCTTTATGTTCCCTTCCAACTTAAAAGCTATAAACAAGGTGAAGCCCCCAATATCTCTGTCTTTCTAGTATAATTTAAAGAAGTCTCTTCTGTCAAACTCCTGCTCAGATTTTTTTTTAATTCAAAGCTTCAAAAACCTTTTAAACTTTTAAAAACTACATCTTTCAAAAAGCTCATCTTTTACTCATAATTTTGCATAATCTCCCCCAAACGGGTATGCTACACTGACAAACTGAGTCTAAGGGAGCAATTAAATGAAGGGAGGCTGAGAGGCTGCCAATCCTCCTTCAGAGGCCTCTCACCTGTATGCCCTTAGACCATCACTTTCCCCTGCCTAGGGCTCACTGGCCTCACCTCTGGCTTCAGAGGTCTCTCCCAATTTAGGTCCACGATCCTATAATCTTTCCTTTCATCACAACAGACAGGACTTGGGAGATAATCTCACATATTCCAGATGAAGGGGAAGCCATTTTTCCAAGGATGTATATACAGTGAGTTAATGTCAGAGCACAGATTCAGGCACCACCCTCCTGGACCAGCCCATTTGTTCCACTTTGGGAGAACTCTAATTGCCAGGAAATGTTTCTGTATCTTTAGCTTCCATCTGCCCCTCTGCAGGCTCCATCCTTTGTTCCTGATTCTAACCTCTAGGACCCAGTAGAATGAGGTTAACAAGTTCCTCCTTAAGAAAGTTTTTCAAATAGATCACTATTATATCCCCACAAGTCTTCCCTTCTCTGGGCTAAACTCATGGTTGAACCAATCCTCTCAAGGCCTAATAATAAAGGATTTCACCATCCTGTAAATAATCTCAAGCTTCACAATATCTTTCAAAAAATGTGCCAGCTAGAACTGAGCCAGGCCTGACTAGAGCAGGATAAAGTGGGACCATCACCTCCCTACCAGTCCCAGGCACAAGGCCTATCCTGAGGCAACTAAGAGATCCTGTGGCTGACTGACAATGAACTTTCGGTCCACTGAGACCCCCCAACTTGTCTTCAGATAAGCCACAGCCTAGCCATGGCCCCTCCATCTTGAATTTCAGTACAAGATGAGTCACTTTGATTGAATGATTTTGTCCTGATGTCAGAGTAACAGTCAGTGGATCTTCCTAGAGAAAGCTTACTCCTTTTGAAAGATTTTTTTTTAAGACCAAGTGAATTAGTAGAATGCGAGGCAGCATACAAAAGAAGAAGTAAAAAAAAATAAAATGAGTAACTGGGGGAAGGTGGTTTTATACAGAGGAAGGAGCTGAAGGAGTCCAGGGGTTGGCCCACAGCTCAGCTCCCTGCCTAAGCTATTTCTGCTTTTCTCCTAACTTCCTCTTCTTAAAACCATAGCATTCTAGAGCCAGAAGGGAACTAAAAAACCAGCTTGTCCAATGTCTTCACATTAAGGGTGAGTAAACTGAGGCAGGTACCTGGGGCACAACTCTGGTGAGTCTGGATCCCCTGACTCTTGGGGACACCGCTCTCTCCTCTTCCTCTGCTTCTAAACCCACAGACTTAGCGAAGGCCCAGCACAGAGAAAGGCCACGCTTGGAGGAGGCGCAGGGGTGCCAGGAGCACTGCTGCTGGGGCTGCTCCCCTGGCTGGTTAGGAAGGGCATGGCCACTGGCAGTTATCAGCACTGCACAAGCATGGCTCGTTCTTCCCTCGCCATCCCTTAACATAGGTTTTCCCAAAAGTCTTTGGATTCAATAAATCAATCAATCAACATGTATAAATCACTTAATAACCCTTTTTAAAGTGACAAGTGAAGCCCTTCCTTCCATTTTCCTTACCACATGGTAGATAAGCTACCGAAGTTGGAGGGTTCAGCTCCTGGCAGCCCTGATCTCTTCTGCCTGTATTGGGGAAGGGAACTGGGGGGGGGGTGTTAGAAAATAAAAATAATTAATATTGATGATGATGCTAACTAATATCCATATAGTATCTACTATGCGCCAGCAATGTGCTAAGTGCTTTCCAAATAGGAGCTCATTGGATTCTCCTAAGAACCCTGAGAGGCAGGTGCTAATATTACCCTAATCTTACATATGAGGACACTGGGGCAGACAAAGGTTCAATGATTTGCCCAGATCGCAGGGCTACTGTCTGAGGCCACATCTGAACTCAGGTCTTCCTGCCTCCTGGCCTAGTGCTGCAATCCCAGCACCACCTAGCTGCTCCATTTGATGTATCATGAATCAAAATTAACTTTATGACCAAAAAAGAAAACTGTGTTTCTCAATGTTTATATGAAGAAAATGCTGAAACTGTTAAAAACTAGAAGCTTAATGAACTTTAGAAATCTATCCATGACTTGGGCTAGGAACAGTAACTATATCACAAGGGATTTCAGTCTAGCCAATCAAAATTTGCTTTCAGTTTTCCCCGTGATAAATATGGAATCCGGCTGAATGTTTGTCACGAAGGTTCACAAACAGCACTAATGCTGGATTTTCTCTTTTGTCAAAGCAATTAGCTCATTGGCTCCTAAGACAGGAAGGATCCTTAATAATGACAGACCAGCTGGTAATGTAAGCTCCTCATTTTAAGGAGGAACAAAGTAGAGTCAAAAGAAATCATAGGATTTGCCCACAACCCCATAGTTATTAAACAGCTGAGACCAGATTCCAACTCGGGCCCTGTGAGTCCAAACCTGGTGTGCTTCCAGGGGTGAGGAACCTGTGGCTTCAAGGTCACATGTAGCCCCCTAGGTCTCTAGGCCAGTCAAAGGGCCTCCCTTAAGGACCTAGAGGGCCACATGTGGCTTTGAGGCCGCAGGTTCCCCACCCTGAACTAGGTTATGATGCCTCGAAGATCTTAAATAAGTTTATTAACAATGGACAAGCCCAAAACCTCCAAGACAAGAAGGGGCCTTATTAGGGTGTGTGCATCCCCCTTATCTTCAGGACGGCTCATGATTGGGACTTTTCCCACATTCTCTTGTTCCACTATGCACCAACATGCAACTAAGTTCACATTCAAACAACAATTTCAGTTTTTGACAATTTCCAGAGCATAACCTCCCTTTTGTTTTCAGTAACAAAACTGACAGATGGATTTTTGTTTTTTAAACTGGCAAAATGCTGAATAGTTTGATAGAAACTGCCTCATTTCCTCCCCACCCAAACACAAGCTTCCTCTCTCGCCCATAAATCCCATCCCCCAGACAATGGGCTAACCCCTGAGCCACCACTGAATTTTCTTCTGAGGACGCTCTCTCCAAGTCAATATGTGACAAGGGCCAGTCTGTGGAAGAGCTCCCAAGCTGATGGAATTCCCGTCGATGGTTAAAAACAGTTAAATTCTTTAACCCAAATGTAAAGTCTAGAGAAAAAAAAAAGTACAAGTTAGGAGTTATCAAGAAATTTAACACCAAGAAAAACAACAAACCTATTCATTCAGTTAAACTTTCTAGACTTTGGTCATGAGGATACATTACAATTTTGTTTTCCATGGGTTTGTCTAAAACTTATCAGTTCTACCAGGAGAATTCTTATTTTTCCATTTTAAAAGTCAACAGAATTGAATGTGGGCACCTAACAAGAGGCATCTTCTCACAGTTAAGTAGGCCAGATAAGAAGGCCTGTGAACATTTCTAGAGCCTATGTAAGTAGACACCAGTGCATGCAACTGACTTACATGTAGGCAGAAGCCCTAATTAGAAGCTGAACTACTGAAGGGAAGGAAGAACAGAGCTAGGAATAATCTATCGGTGCCCCCTTATTCTAGAACTAGCCCCAGGTCACAGAGTGCATCCATTGTAAGGCACCATCCAGAAGAGGTCCCGCCAGACCCCCTGCACTGCCATGTCTGATGGGATGACTAGCTTGGCCAAAGAGGAGAATACTATGGTAATCAATGTTTGCAAAGCTTCTGACAAAGGAATTCAGACACCTTTTTGAATAGAAAGTGAAGCCATTTGCATGAACGCCATTGGATGGATTCAGAACTGCACAGCCAAACTCCATGGATGCTTTTCACATTGACTGTCAACGGGAACAGTGTGTCTCTAGGGGAATGTCCCAGGGATCTACAGTTGGGCCCATACTATTCTACTATTTTAGCAAGGATTTAGGAAAAGGCATGGATCAAATCTGTAGAAAAGACAAATCTAGGAAAGAGAGCTAAATCAGGGGGAGACAGCACCTAGATCCAAAAGGATCTCCTGGCAATCTAGAACACTGGGCTGAATCTAAGAAAAAGACATTCAGCTGGAATAAATGGACAGTCTTGCACTTGGGCACAGAAAATCACCTTTACCAGTAGAAGATGGGGATCTGGAGGACTGAAAGTCTAAAGGGCTGAAAACCCATGAGTCAGTAGGGTGATGGAGCAGCCATACAGATGAATGACATCTTGGGCCATAGCTTGACTTATGACCTAGGTGGATGCCTCAAAAGGAGGCAGACCTTCTAGCTTTCACGTGTGCATTCCAGCAAAATACTGAAATTGCCAAGAAATTGAACAAGAAACTACATTAAGTGACTTCTATACCAGAATTGCACAAAATGTCACACAGGACTGTCTATAAACAAATCTAGCACCAAGGCAAGGATGCCTCCCAGAGCCTCTAACAGCAAGAAGAAGAGGGCTCTCCTTGAAAAGCTCTGGGGGAGTCAGCCCCAGGAAGACTGGGAAGTGACAGAGGTTATTAGTTGACACAGCACCACCTTGCATTATGCCACTCAAAAAAGATGGCAAAGGACAGAAGAGGCTCAGAGGTTCTGATGCCTACATCACTGTCCTGAGACATCAAAGAGGACCTTGAAGATTCAGTCACCAAATTTGAAGATCCAAAAGGTGGAGGCAAGCACAATAAGCTAGGTGACCCAGAGCAAAACCAAGCAGGGTCAACCACTCCACCGAAAACACAGCAAGGGGCACAGAGCCTGGCCTTGGCGCAAAACCACAACTGGGGGGGGGGGGGAAAGGGGGCGGGCGAGCCAAAGAGATGAATAAATCAAAGAATATATTAACCAGCATCAAAAATTATTGCCAAGCTAATAACTCCATAACAACAGCAAGCAAAAACTCAAAGAAAAAAATAGATCTTCCACAAAGACTACATGAATAACTAAAAGAAATGAAACAAGTTGAGGGCAGCTAGGTGGCGCAGTGAATAGAGCACCGGCCCTGGAGTCAGGAGTACCTGAGTTCAAATCCGGCCTCAGACACTTAACACAAAAAACTAGCCGTGTGACCTTGGGCAAGTTACTTAACCCCAACTGCCCTCCAAAAAGCAAAAAAAAAAAAAAAGAAATGAAACAAGAGCTAAAAAATGAAATTAAAGAATAGTTAGAATAAGTAGCTTAGAGGAGAAAGCAGTAACCTTACCCACAAAATATAATCCTTGAAAATTAGAACAGACCAAAGAGAAATTGACTCCATGAGATAGTCAAGAATATTAGGACAAAAACAAAAGAACGACTAAATGGAAGAAATTTTAAGATAATTGGTTTTTTTTTAACTGACCTGGAAAAGAAATCAAATAGAAATCATTTAAAAATCATTGTACTCCCCCAAAACAACAATTTTTTACAAAATCCTGGCCATCCTATTTTAGGAAATCATAAATGAGAACTGAGCAGATCTACCAATCACCTCCTGAAAAGAAACGCCAAAGTATGAGGATTTTCACAGTCAAAATCTAGAGCTCCCAAGTCAAAGAAAACCACTGCAAGCATCCAAAAAGAAGCAGTTTAAGTACCAAAGAGCTGCAGTCAGGCTCACACAAGACTTAGCAGCTTTCATTAAAAACCAGAGGAGATCTTATATTCCAAAAGGCAAAAGAGGCAAACCACCAAGAATAATTTATCCTCCAAAGCTAAGTATATTCCTACAAGGAGAAAAATGGAACTTGAATGGAATAGCAGGCTTTTAAGCCCCTCTGAAGAAAAACCTACGGCCATATAAGAACTTTGAAATACAAACACAAAGGCCCAGAGAAAGGGCAATGCATTAGAAAAACTGAAGGCACTGTATGACAACATAACTAACATAAGGCTAACATTCTAATAAAGGGAGAAGAGAGGTATCCTTATAAGAAGCCTAAGGTACTGAGAAAATGAAATAAAAAAAACAGAGGCCCTGTGGGTAGACGGGTCCTATTCTGAGGGTTTTAAGATAAGAGAGTGGAAAATAAATGGAGACTGTAGTCTAGAAAGGAAGAACCAGGAGGGAAACTTGCAATTTCTCATAATTAGCATGTGAAAAGAAGAATAGTCAAACAAGGAAGAAGTAGTAGGTAGGGCAGGCTTTTGACACACACACACACACACACACACACACACCTCTCTTTCTGTCTCTGACTCTCTCTGTCTCTGTCTCTCTGTTTCTCTCTCTTAATCTCTCTGTCTCTGTCTCTGTCTCCCTCTGTCTCTCTCTCTCCATCTTTCTCAATCTCTCTGTCTCTGTCTCTCTCTGTCTCTCTCTCTCCGTCTTTCTCTCTCTCTCTTAATCTCTCTCTGTCTCCCTCTCTCTCTTAATCTCTCTATCTCTGTCTCTCTGTCTCTGTCTCTCCCTCTCTCTGTCTCTCTCCGTCTTTCTCTCTCTCTGTCTCTCTCTCTCTCTCTCTCTCTCTCTCTCTGTCTCTCTCTCTCTCTCTGTTTCTCTTCCCCCCCCCCAGTTCTGTATAGAAATACAACAAATACCACAGAGAAATGAATGAGGAGAAGGAAGGAGTGGTTAAGAGGGAAGATAATATGGAGAGGAAAACAAACTTCCTGCTCCTGAAAAGGGAATAAGGGAAGAAAAAAAGAACTCAAATCATTCCAGGTTCAGAAACCCTGATCTCAGGAAGGCCATCAAGATGGGGACTGAGTCTAAATCATGAGAATCACCTGAAGGTACTGGGGGTGTTTAGCCTGGAGAAGAAGGGAGCCGGGACAGCCGAACACAAGTACCTAAGGGCTGGGATGCAGGGGAGGGATCAGAGCTGATCTTTTGGGTCCCAAAGGTCAGCACCATGAAAAAGAAGAGACTAATCAGGCTCAAGGTCAGGAACAATCCCGGTGAGCCTAACCTGGGCTGCCTGAGCAGGTGGGGGTGGAGGCCACAGTCAGTGTCAGGCTTATTCTAGTGGGAATTCCCTTCATGAATGCGTGGAACTAGATGACTGCTGAACCCTTCACACTCCCCAATTGTGTGATTCTGTGAACTAGTTCTTCCCAAGGTCTACTGAGCCTCAGTCTCCTGTTTTTTCCACTTCAAGTCATGACATTAAACAAAATGAACAAAATCTCTTTAAGTAGATGAATGTGGGCAGAGGTCTAGACCACATACCTGATATCTAAAAGAACGAACAGCCTGACTAAGTGCACCAGGTTGGTCACATACTTTTGGCCCCACTGACTCTTGAAAACTAGCTATTAAGTTACAGAGCATTTTTCGTGTGTGAGGAAAGTACTCATATTACAAAGTTACCGAGCCCCAGAAATATTCTGGAAGGTAGCCTAGGAAAGTGAATACCTGAAAGATAATTTTTAAAATGTTGGCCTCAGGGCATTCCAGCAGATGAGGGAAATCCCAGTTTATCTTTACTATGATCTCCAAAGCACTTAATTAAATTTTAAGCTTTCCTCTGGAAGCAGACTATAACTAAGAGCTAGCCAAAGGAACATTTAGGTTGCTGACTATTGACATGACATGATTAATATCAAATGCGAGGCTTTAAAAACAACAGAAGATATAAAAGCAAGATTAGTAGTTCAAACATCCTATAACTGCTAAAGAGGTGACGGGAAGGTGCAGACTTAAAGGGAAAAGGCCCGGTTTAAGTGTAAAAATCAGAAAGGAACTTCCAGATGGTCCCAAACCCAATTAAATAGCAAAGAAACATGACTCCTGTAATTAACTGCAGCATCAAGAATTAGCGCTGCGTGGCCCAGCAGATGTAGTGTTGAGCCTGGAATCTGGAAGACCTTGGTTCAAATCTGGCCTCGGACACTTCCTAGCTGTGTGACCCTGGGCAAGTCACTTCACCCTGTTCGCCTCAGTTTCCTCCTCTGTCAAATGAGCTGGAGAAGGCAATGGCCAACCCCTCCAGAATCTCTGCCCAAAAAAACCAGGATCACAGGGTCACAGAGGGTCACATGCGACTGACAACATTATTATCTCCTGTCATTATTGGGGGTTTTTTGTTTGTTTCCAAGTCTTCCAGGAAGATACAGGAAAAACATAGGGTGCGGTAAGAAGCAGATTCCTTTTTGAACACAATATGAAGCTCTTTAGCTTCTGAAATACATTTTCAATACAGATATAACACACTCACCCCCGTTCCACTTCTGGAATCTTCCTGTGGAGGACTGCTTCAGCCTAAGGGAGTGGATGGATGATTCCCCCCTCAGTGTCAATACTGGTGACCGACCACCACACCCCAACACTGGCTCCAGGCTCCTAAGCATGGAGGCAGGATTTCCAAGTTCAATTGGTCTCATTTAGCTTTAACATTGTAGGACTGAATTTGATTTACCAACAATGGATGCTAGTAGCAATGTCATCAGAAAGAAGCCAGAAAATGCAGATAAGGCAGTACCAGCCTCACTACCAAACATTAAAATGAGTCATTTAGAAAATAAATGACTAAACGTACAAAGCTCAAGGTTTTGCAAACAAAAAAACGACAAAAATAAGCCAAAGGCAAGAACACTGAACCACCATGATTATGCCCTTCGTCAAATAATCATGTTTTATATTCAAAGAAAAAATGAATACTAGAAGTCAATTCATTTCCAATAATTCAATTATTTAATCCAGGATGTATTCAGCATCCCCGGTATGCTAGTAGCTCTATGTTTCTGCCCTGTGTGGGACACAAAGAAATGGAAGAGATGGCCCTGTCCTTCAGGAGCTCAACCTCCTAATGAAAGGTAACATTTAGCAAGGACCCAAAGGACAAGCAGAGGCAGCCACTATCTACTGACTGGGCATACAAGCAGGGCTCAGGACGGAAGCCAGAACGGTCAGGAAAGGCTCCTGAGGAAAAGAGAAAAGGGGACTTGAAGGAGAGTCAGAAGGACAGGGAGCCTTTAGGGAGATGAGGAAAGAAGAGAGTAGACATCTTAAATAAGGGCACAGGAAGAGCCAAGGCATGGAGCAGGGTGATCACATAAGAGTCTGGAGAAGGACGAAGCAGAACCTCTGGCCGAAAGGGTCACAATCACAAGCCGGGAGAGCAGAAAGGGGTCTCAGTGGTCACCTGGTCACACAACCACCTACCTGACAAGTGGTCAGCTAGCCTCTGTTCAAAGACCTCCAAGGAGGAAGAAGCCACCACCTTTCAAAGCAGCACTTTCCACTGTGGGACAGTTCTGACTGACATCTAGCCCTAATCTTCTGCCCTGGCCCCCCTCCCTCCCCTACCCACCAGGCCAAACAAAAGAAACCCAAACCCTTCATCACATCACAACTCTCCTGCACTCTTCTTCACACTAACCATGGCCATTTTCTTCGACTGATCTTCACAGAACATGGACCAAAGGCCCCTGACCATCCTGGGTCTCGTCCTCTGGACACTCTTCAGCTGATCAACGCTGTTCTTATCTTGTGGTGCCCAGACCTGAACTCCAGCTCTGAATGAGATCTGACAAGGGTAGAGTCAGTAAAATGATCTCCTCAGTGATTCGGGCAGCTCAGCATCTGTTAACATGGTCCCAGCTGGCATGAGCTTCCCTGGACGCTACATCATACTGCTGACTCATGAGTTGGCTGCCAGCACAGTGGCGCAGTGGAGAGCACACTGGGATTGGCATCAAGAGGAGCTATGTTCAAACACTGCCTCCAGGGATCAGTTTCCATCAGTCTTTCTACCTGTACTCCCTGCACCCCCTTTTTAAAGTGTGGCTAGAACAGCTATACTACCTACTCCCCAGGGTCACTGTATAAACCAAATGAGATCATCCCATAAAGTGCTCTGGGAATCCTAAAGGGCCAGATAAAGCTGGCTATTATTACAAGGTAAAGGCAAGGTAGGCAGTCAGTATGCTGGGTCAGTGCCCTGTGGCAACTTTGTGGGACAGCACAGGCAAGAACCTCACAGCACTGCTGGACAGGCACGAATGGATTCCAATCTGCATTACCGAAGGGGACTCCGAAAGAAAAGAAATCGCAGCTCCATCAAATTCGTTTGAGTATTTTCAAGGACTATGCAAGAAACATTCAAATTCATTTAGGACCTACTTAAGCTGGAAACGCCATGCATATAGCCCACTAAAGATCTATGATTGTTAGTCCACCGACCAGCCAAACGAAATCTGGAAGGGTTCATCATCAGAGGGTTAACTAACACACACCAGCTCATAACGACTGTCTCCTACTGAGGCATGAGAAGCTTGTGCCATTTTACAAAGTAATCTGGTATTACTCAACTAAAGAGGCTAAAATGTGTGTACCCATGGACCCAGAAGTTCCACTGCTAGGCGTACACTCCAAGGAGGTCATCGATGAAGACTCCTAGACACCAAAATATGTAGAGTGGCTCTCTTCATTGGTAGCCGCACAAAAGAAGTGAAAATAATACTGATGTCCATTAACTGGGAGAAGGTTACACAAAATGAGACATATGAATGTAATAGAGTATGGCTGTGATGACCAGAGAGACGCATGGAAGTCACAAAGGGGTGCTACCAAGTGAGGTAAGCAGAGCTCTATTCAAGAACCAGAGCAATGGAAACCAAAAGACCAGTCACAAAACCATCGAATGTTTTGAAATGATGGACAAGCTTGGCCCCAAAGAAAAACCAGGGAGAGGCATCTCTCACTATTCTTCTGTGGAAGTGAGGGGTCCACAGGTTTGGAAGACTAAATATAATGTAAGACTTTTCAATGTATTCATTTTGCTGAATTTTTTTCTTCTATTTTTTAATTTCAAGTTGATTGTTATAAAGGATGGCTCTCTAAAAGGGGGGGAGAGATATATGATGAAATCTAGGCAACAGAGCAACGAAAGATATCCGTTGAAAACCTATTTTTAGAAGAAAAAATAAGGTAATTGCAATCTACAATCTTGAGGGCCTAAGGTCTGCATCCCCAGCAATGAAAATCTATAGCTTTAAATCAGAAGATGAAACATCTTGACTAATGACAGGGCTTTCTTTCATTTCAAAACCTATTCTACATTGCATTCCTGAAGATGGACACCAAAGTTACCAACTTTTAGCACCAATCTTTCCTTTTGTGCCCATATTCCCAGTGCCTTATCTAAAGAAAGAATCAATGAACTGAAAAGGTGGAGAAGAAGAGAGCATAGTAGTCTCAGATCTCAAAACCATACCTGAAGGCAACTTCATTAAAATGATTTGGAAATGGTTAAAAACCAGAGAGCCCTCAGTGAGCCCGTTTGAGTACACAACATACAGAAGCAAACAAAGAGCATGGCCTCATGTTTGATAAGCCCCAAGATCTTAGATACCAGGAGGACTTAAAATTCAGCAAAAACTGCCAGGAAAGCTGGAGAGCAGTCTGGCAGATATTGGTATAAAAAAGCACTTCAAACCACAGATAAGGGTCAAATGGGCACAAGATGTAGATGTGAAAGGCCCCATCAGAAGTAAATCAAAGGAACAAAAATGAAATTACTTTTCAAGGGGTGGCTAGGTGGCACAGTGAATAGACCACTGGCCCTGGAGTCAGGAGGACCCGAGTTCAAATCCAGCCTCAGACACTTGACACACTTACTAGCCATGTGACTTTGGGCAAGTCAGTTAACCCCAACTGCCCTCCAAAAAGAAAAAAAAAAAAAGAAATTACCTTTAAAATCTAAGGATAAGGAAAGAGTTCATGACCAAACAGGAAAAAGAGAGTATCATGAAAAGATAAAATGGACAATTTTAATCACATAAAATTAAAGTTTTTGCACACAAACAAAATGGACCTAAAATTAGAAAGAAAACAGGTAACTAGGAAAAATCTTTGCAGTAAGTTTCTATAATAAACACGTTATTTCCAAGACAAATAAGGAACTGATTCAAATTTATAAAAAAAAAATAGAGCCCCAATTGATAGTTAATGTGTTTGTCCTTTGTTCTCAAAGAGGACCATGGCATCAGGGAAATGATGACATGATTTGCAGTTGAGTTGGATTTAAGTGAGACAGGGTGTGCATAGTCACCAGCCTCACTGTCTCCTCCAGCGTCACCTGGGTCCAGTAACCAGATGGAAGACCCTGGCTCTTGTAAGCTAATGTCTTTTCAGTCTCTCACTTTGAGTGAGGTAACACCATTCATCGAACAGACCTCTTTAAGAAGTTAATCAAGGGGTGACCCCTTTAATCAAGAAAATAAAATCAAACTGCAAAGGGAAGATACTCAGGCTTCCTGGCCAAAAGAGAAACTTGCTATTTAGTATTTACTAAATTGATATCCATTGATAAATGTTCAAAAGAATATATAATTTCTTCAAGAATAAATCCAAGCTATCAATGGCCACACAAAAATATATCCCAAATCACCAATTTTTAGAAAAATGCAAATTAAAGAAAGGCTGAGGTTCCACTTCATAGTGAACAGACTTGGCAAAGTTGATCCCCCAAAAAGAAGGAAAATGACAAATGCTGGCATGGTTGTGGCAGAACAGGCACATTAATGCCCTGCTGGTGGAACTTTGAACTGGTCTAACCATTCTGGAAAGCAATATGAAAACTATGCCCCCAAAATGACTGAATTGTGCAAACCCTTTAACCCAGCAACATCACTATTA
The DNA here is from genome assembly GCA_028646575.1 of Pseudocheirus occidentalis. Classification (NCBI taxonomy): domain Eukaryota; kingdom Metazoa; phylum Chordata; class Mammalia; order Diprotodontia; family Pseudocheiridae; genus Pseudocheirus; species Pseudocheirus occidentalis. Next base: position 15,373,431 of record CM053594.1, read on the forward strand.
CTACATGCCAAATAGATCAAAGAAAAGTAGAGTCTCATATATACGAAAATATCCACAGCAGCTCCTTTTGAGGTGACAAAGAACTGGAAATTAGGATAGGACTCATCATTTGGGACATGTCAAATATAGCAAATGAGTGTAACGTAATCCTGTTGTGCTGTAAAAATTAGGAAAGGGGCAGTTTCAGAGAAACCTGGAAAGATCGGCATGATCTGGCACAGAATGACGTGAACAGAAGCAGGAAAATAATTTATACAACAACAGCACTACAAAGACAGGCACCTTTGAAAAATTTCAGAATTCTAATCAATGCAATGACCAATCACAATCACAAAGGACCAACAATGAAGCAGGCTGCCCACCTTCTGAAGTAAGGTACTAAAGATTCCAACTGAGCACTTATTTTTGGATGTCACCAACAAAGGAATTTGGTTTGCATATTTGTTGCAATATTTTTACTGTTTTGTTTTTCCCCAATAGGAGAGAAAATACATTTTTGTTCATTAAAGAAAAAAAAGGAAAGCAAATATGCCAGTTAGAAATACGTCAGATTTGCTGGCAATCCTCACAGTCCAAGACTTGATCTTCCTGGATGTTGCCTCATCCTTACACAACCACCTAACCTGGAAGAAGCAGGTAAGCAAGGTCCAGGATTCTACCAGACAAGGTCCTACTTCCAGATCTCCGTCAAGCACCAGCACCCACCCTGCCCCTCCAGCCCAGAGGAGAAGGCAATAAGGCTGACTCTGCCCTACCTTGTCCTATGCCCTGTACCTAACAACTTCTCACCAATTTCCCTCTCCCTTTACCAATCACCAGTTACCTAGGAGTGACTACCCACAACTTCCACCTCCTATTCTCTCACCCCCTATTGTCCTCAACCTACCCCATTCATTTATTTTTTTTTATTTTTTCCCAATTACATGTAAAAACAATTCTTTTAATTTTTTTAAATTGATTTGTTTATTTACTTTTAGTTTACAAGATTCAGTTTCACAGTCCCTTGAGTTTAACATTTTCTCTCCTCCCCCCACCTCCATGGTGGCATGCAATCAAGTATAGGATCTACAAATACTTTCACGTTGGACATTAGTGTAGTTGTATAGAAGGGTTGTAACCAATGACTCCATCAAACAATGGGAAAGGAAGAGATCATGTAGTTTGCTTCAGTCTGCATTTATACTCTGGCCTTTCTAGATCTTTCTCTGAATGTAGACATCTCCTTCCATCCTAGGACTTGTAGAGTTGTCTTATAACTGTGAGTTGCTGAGAAGAGTCCAGCTTATCAAATATGGTTGTCACAATTTTTAACAGTTTTTAATTGAGTTCCAAATTTTATCTCTTTTCTCTTCCCCTCTTCCCTCATCCAGAAGGCAAGCAATTTGATATAGGTTATACGTGCACAGTCATGCAAAACATATTTCCATATCAGTCACGTTGTGAAAGAAAACACCGACCCAAAAAACAAAAAAGTTTAAAAAAACCACACACAACTATGTTTTGATCTGCATTCAGACTCCATCAGTTCTATGTCTGAAGGTGGATAGCTTTATCATCATAAGTCCTTCGGAACTGTCTTGGATCACTGTATGGCTGAGAAGAGCTAAGTCAGTATCACAGGTGATCACTGTTACAATGTTGCTGTTATTGTGTACAGTGTTCTCCTAGTTCTGCTCGCTTCACTTTGCGTCAGTTCATGTAAGTCTTTCCAGGTTTTTCTGAAAGCATCCTAGCCATCATTTCTTACAGCACAACAGTATTCCATCACAATCATATCCACAACTTGTTTAGCCATTCCCTAAACTGATGGGCATCCTCTTGATTACTAATTGTTTGCCACCACAAAAAGAGCTGCTATAATCATTTTTGTATGTATTGACCCTTTTCTTTGGTATAAGTTTTTTAGATACAGACCCAGTAGTGGTACTGCTAGGTCAAAGGGTATACACAGTTCTGTAGCCCTTTGTGGATAGTTACAAGTTGTTCTCCAGAATAGTTGGATTAGTTCACAACTCCATTAACAATGCATTAGTTTCCCAATTTTCCCATATCCCCTTCAACATCTGTCATTTCCCTTTTCAGGCTGTGTCATATTACACAATCTGGTAGGTGTCAGGTGGTACCTCAGCATTGTTTTAGTGTGCATTTCTCTAATCGATTGTAATTTAGAGCTTTTTTATATGACTATAGATAGCTTTGATTTCTTTGTCTGAAAAATGCCTGCTTATATCCTTTAATCACTTCTCAACTGGGGAATGACTTATATTCTTATAAATTATACTCAGTGCTCTATATATTTGAGAAATAAGGCCTTTATCAGAGAAATTTGCTGTAAAAAAAAATTCCCCAATTTCCTGCTTTCCTTCTAATCTTGGCTGCCTTGATTTTGTTTGTGTAAAACCTTTTCAATTCAATATAATCAAAATTATCCATTTTACATTCCATGCTCTCTATCTCTCGTTTGGTAATCAATTCTTCCCTTAGCCATAGATCTGACAGGTGAGTTATTCCACATTCTCCTAATTTGCTTATGGTATTATCCTTTACATCTAAACCATTTATCTACTTGGCCCTTATTTTGCTATAAAGTGTGAGATGCTGGCCTGCACCTGATTTCTGCCAAACCGCTTTCCAGTTCTCCCATGACAATTTTTGTCCCAAAAGCTTGTATCTTTGGGTTTATCAAACACTAAGTTACAATCATCATTTGCTATTGCGTATTATGTACCCAATTGATTCCAATGATCCACCATCACTCGATTTCTTAGGCAATACCAGATTGTTCTGATGATAACTACATTGTACAACAGCCTGTCATCAGGCACAGCTAGACCACTTTCTCCACATCATTTTTCATTAATTCCTTTGATATTCTTGACCTTTCGTTCTTCCAGAGGAATTCCACCCATTTCTAACTCCATCTTAGCCCACGACTTCCAATGTGCCCTCTAGAATTCACATTCTGTAATAAAAACACTTCCTATCACTCTTCCTCTTCTCATATACTTTCAAGTTATTTACACTCAAAGAGGCCAGGCTTCCCTACAGACAACGATGCACCCTGGCCCTCCTCTCCAGAGCCCACTAACCAGACACATTCTTCACACATTTCATTCACACATATATACACACTTGGGTAGGCTAGGTGGCTCAGTGAATACAGCACCGGCCCTGGAGTCAGGAGGACTTGAGTTCAAATCTGGCCTCAGACACTTAACACTTAGCCATGTGACCTTGGGTAAGTCACTTAACCCCAACTGCCCTGCCCTCCAAAAAAAGAAAAAGCACACATGTACACACACAGCGGTACTGGGTGTGGTATCACAACACTCCTTACTTACATTAACAATTCCAGACCTTCCCTTTGCTACCATCACACAGCACCACATCCTCCATCAAAATTTACTTTATTAAAAATTTCTCCCCCATCCAGATCATAGAGACTGTGGTCTACTAGCCTTCGAGTCATTCACCCTCCTGTTTCAAAAAGTCCAGGACATGGCTCACTGTCTTCTCCTCACTCTTGCCGTCAGATGACAGAATATGAAGACTGATGCTCAGTTGACATTCTCCCAAATGCCCTGCTTCCTAGTCTCCCAATCTACGTACCTTCCATGCCCTAGTTCTCCTAGTTCCCCTCAGCCATGCAAAGGGATGGTCATACCCTGGATCCTGCCACACCATAAGCATTCTACTTCCTTAATCAAAAACTGACATTCCTCTATCCAGCCATAACTTAATTTTCCATTTCTCTCTATGGTTCCAGAACAATCATTCATGTGAGCCTCCCAAAAAAAGACATTCCTCTAATCACTTACACTGTCTCATTCTTGAATAGGCTAGCACATCCCCACACCTATATTTCCCATCTCAGTGACTCTGAACCTCCAGATTTTGCTGTTATTCAATCATTTTGGTCACATCCAACTCTTCTCGATCCTCTCTGGAGTTTTCTTGGCAAAGAAACAAGGGTGGCTGGCCATTTCCTTCTCTAGATCACTTTGAAGATCAGGAAACTAAGGCAGACAGGATCCCACAGCTGGTAAGTGTCTAAGGCTGGATCTGAAGTCAAGTGTTCCTGACTCCAGGCCCAGCACTTTATCTACTGTACCACCTCCCTGTCAGGACTAGGAGAATTCAATATGAGTATCAGTCCTTCCTCAGATGACCTGATTTCTGAATTCCTCAGTCTCCTCAACTCTCATGACCTGTTCTTCTATTCCACCTCAGCCACACAGAGATGGTCCAGCCTTCGATCTGGCCATTACCCACAAGCATTCCTCTGCTACATTTATGAACTCCAATACTGCTCTATCTCATACTCTTTTATTGATCCTCTCTCCCAATTCCTCAACACCTCATTCACTCTGCCTACCCATTCGGTCCATTTGGCTAATATTGTCCCTCCTGTTTCAAAAAGACCAGGACATGGCTCACTGTCTTCTCCTCACTCTTGCCATCAGATGACGGAATATGAAGACTGGTGCTCAGCTGACTTTCTCCCAAACACCCTGGCTACCCTCACACTGAGAAAAGGACACTAGATCTGGCATTCAGGAAATCACTGCTAACTCTGGAGAAAGGAGTTTTGGGTGAATGATTAGAGAGGTTAGAACAGAGTGAAGGAAGACATGGAGGCACCCTGGGATGACTGAAAGTTCTTCCCAACATGGTCCCTTCCTGTCTTCCCAGGTTTCCTTCATAGCATAGTGTTCTACACTCTCAGCAGCCTAGTCAAACCATCTGGAGTGCCATTCCTATCAAAGCAGCCCATGTAGCCCTTCAGGACTCCCTCTGAGTCCTGCTTTTGTCAATCCCCTCCAAGGTCACTGCATGTTTCCTTGAGGAGTACTGACCCCTGTACATCTCTTTGCCCCACAGAACATAAGTTCATTGAGGGCAGCAACTCTCTTCTCTTTTCTCTTGTATCTTCAGAGCCTGGCACAGAGTAAGTATTTGTTTGGACAACTGGCCCTGAGTACCTGAAGGGCTAAGATTTCTTTTGCATGGCTCTAAGGGACAGAACAAAGAGGGAACAATGTGACGCTAACAGTAATGCATGGAAGTTGCAAAGAACTGCATTTAGGCTCAAAAACAGGAAAAACTTCCCACCAATTAGAACAATGCCCAGGAATAATGCACAGCCTCCAGAGGTAGGGAGCTAGCCCTCACTGGGAGGATACAAGTATAGATTCTACTGCTACTTCCTGAAGAAAGCGTCCTTGGTTAGATATGGGTTGGAATAGATGGCCTCTGAGGTCCTTGGAGGCCAGAAATGTTCAAGCATGCCACTTTGCAACAAGGTGGCTTTATAAAGAGTACTGAGCATGTGTACCCAGTGGCCAGTGTGGACCACAAGGATGTGTGAATGAACTGGTAGCAAATGTGCCCTGACACCTTCCTCCAGCTCCTTCAACCTTATCTCACTCTCCTCCCCAGCACACATCTTCCTTACTGTTCAGGTAAAGTATCACCTGACTGTACCCTGCCTCTCAATGTCCTCAGGAAGCCACTCTCCAGACCTGGTCAACTCCTCCCCCTCCTGGCTTCTCTCCCTACCTCCCCCTGCAAACCCCACTCCCATTCTTCAAGACCAAGTCCCATTCTACCTGTCAGGCACCCTGAAAAGGAAAACAAAAGGGACACAAGAAATAAGGAGCTACAGAGCGCTGGGCCTGGAGTCAGGAAAACATGAGTTCATGCCCAGCCTCAGACACTTACTCACTGTGTGACCCTGGGCAAGCTGCTGAGCCCTGTTCGCCTCAGTTTCCTCATCTGTAAAATGAAGTGCAGAAGTATCTCTGCCAAATGGGGACACTACGAGTCGGACAGGACTGAATGACTGAACAACAAATAAAGTGACTTGCGGCTTTAGACAAGAATGCCTCACATTTGTCCACCACTTTATGCTGATCACTTTCCAAAGTGTTTTCACATTCATTACCTCATCTGAGTCTCACAATATCCCTTTGGAGTATACAAAACAGACGGTATTATCCCCATTTTACAGGTGGATAAATAGGGACACAAAGGCTTAAGTAATGGACTGGAGTAAATAAGCCAGGTCTAGAATCAAGGATCCTGATTCTCAAGTCTATACTATTTTCCTGTGTCCTATGACCTCGAATACTCTAGAATCTGCTATGTCAGATTCCAGGGTAGGAATGGGTATGAGTCTGGGTTAGCTGTGGACCCGTCCAACACCACTAGCCCTTTTCCTGTGAAGATGGTTTGGTAGCAGAGAGAGGCAGAAAGCCAGAAATGGATCCCTAGCGCATCTGGTAACAGGGTGCCTGGCTGATCCCCCCAAGCCTCCACAGACCAGAAAACAAACCAATGATGTCAACAGTTTCAGAAGCTGTTTCCCATCAGCATTTTCTAATTAGCACTCAATGTGTTAGAGAAGAAAATGTTCATACACGTCACTGAGACAGGTCTGTGAAGAGACCAGAAATAACAAAAGGAACATTTACAGAATGTGAATGAAAAAACTTAGTCATTTTCCCTGCTTCCCTCATTATAGATGGGTAGAACAATCAATAAGAGGCCCCAGAGGGCTTCTAGCTTCTAATCAGTATTAAAAATAGAAAAGGCAGATGTAAGGCACACATAGAATTCACCTCTGAGACACCCAGTTGTACTACTGTGCAAAGGGTTCAATACCCAGATGAGCTAACAGATACAGTAAGAGTTGCCAAGTTAATAATGTCTATTCCCCTGGCTGCCAGTATCGAGAGAAAGAGACACAGAAAAGCAAAGAAGATAAAATGTACATACACCATATTTTAATATGCAAGATATGCTATATTACTAACAATGGGTTTAGGTTTTTTCCCCCTCTTTAATGAGCAAATGACTTTACTGCAAAGGGAGCTAATGCCCTGCTCTGTCCTTTGACTGGAAAGGAAACTTCAGAGACAGCCTTCCTTAGCACTGCTTTCCTAAGTAAGCCTTCAGGGAAAGTCCTGGAGGGGCCCAGAGGGGAGTGCCAAGGCACAAAGGCCATTCCAGAACTACCTGGCCTGAGAGCACCAGCAGAAACCTTCAATACAGCAGGCCAACCAGTCACTTAAGCCTCAAGGCCAAGAGCATCTGACTTCAAGCTGCTGTAATTAGGTTCCTGGCAGTTCCCAGAAGACACGTCCCTGCAGTCACCGAGGGCAGTACCTGCTTCTGGAATGCTCAAGCTTATCTTTTTCGAGGTCTCAGAATTACATTTAGGGGATGGGCCTAATGGGCTACATTATATTTCTACTGTATACCTAGTTCTGAGACAGTCACCAGCTAAGTAACAAGCTGACAAATTTTTCACAATGCCACAACTCTCAAAGACCAGGCCCCCAGGTCACAGAAAGGTTTTGATTCCCATTTGGTTGAAAAAAAAAAACAAAAAAAGGGCAAGTTGCTCTAGTAGTTTTTGGCAGAAGTAACCTGGCTAGAGAACCAGCCTCCACTCCAGGAAGACTTGAGTCCATGCCCCCTCTGACAGTGAGGCTGTGAGACCCCAGACATCTCAGACTCTCTCAATGCCCTACGATGCCCCAGACAGCTAAGGCTGGCAACCAATGGCGAAGGCCTGCCCTAGAGGAGGGAGTTTCCTCGCCCACCTCTCGAAGCCAGCATAGGCTCACTTTCATCTCTATTCCTCAGGTCTTAATTGTTCCAATCCAGAAATGGCTGGTGTACAAAATTATTATTATTATTATCATTGCAAAATAAAGATGAACATGCTTAAAAACGTATTTCATTGGACTAAAAATGCAGTTGGTGGAGTAGCAGAAAACACAGGGAGTCAAATAGACTCAGTTTGCCAGTGATCAGCTGTCTTGCCATGTCAGGCATTCAACAAGTTCTGGTACTTACGAGAATATCAATATGTACATATCTTGGTATGGATGATGGCAGGATCTGGGGAGGAAAGACTGTGAGCCAGGCACCGGCTCATGAAAGAAGGAGGGAAAGTGCCCTAGATGTAGGCAGACAGCAGCTACTTGCACCTGGATCCTGTGAGTGATCTCTGTGGATTAAACCAGGCTCAGAGGAATCACTGGAGGCAGGAGTACAGGGGCCTGGAGACGGACTCTGCCACTCCTGGGCTCGTTTTTATCAGACTGACTTCATACAGACATCAAGTTTGGGCACCAGCACCACAAAACTTGGACTTTCTGGTGACCACTGAAAGTGACTGAAAGTATATTACTACTAAGCCAACCCTACAACATTTTTATGAGGATAATGTACAGGCAAGGGTGAGACTTGGAAAATGACCTTCTGTGACAGAGGTGATCTATACAGTGCCCCAAGTGACTGACAGGTATAGAAAGGAGAAAATTCACTGTGTTTACTGTTTGCTGACTATAAACAAACAAAAAAGATGCCGCACGGAAAAAGCTACATTAAAAGCTCTCCCATGCCCATATCAAAGCCATGAAAGAGTCCTTGAAGAGGAGCAAAGCAGCAGCCTTGTCCAAAACCTTCTGATTATGAACATCCAGTGAAGCACAAACCCCAGATCCCACTCACCAAAAGTCCAATCCAAAAGGAACTCCCTAGAGGTTAGGAGCCTTTTGTGTGTCATGAAGGGTCCCTTTGGAAGGCTGGGGAAGCCTAGAGACCCCTTCTCAGAATAATAATGTAAGGTGCATATAATAATACACCACAGATTACAAAGGAAGCTAATTATATTGATACTCCTATCAAAATATTGAAAAAATAAGTTCATGGCCCCCCAGGCAAAGAGCTGCAGCCCCAGCCCCAGCCCCAGCCCCAGATAAGGAACTTCTACAGATGTTCCTGTCAGTCAGTACACAGCACTCAACGGGCAGCATCCAGCCCCAGGAAACTGTTGAGTCTCTGAGATCAAATCCACAATCCCTCAAAGGGGTCTGACCTACCCTCCTCACACAGGAAAAAACTATTAGGCTATAACATGCAGTTGGACAAATAACCCTTACAGCTTATCCATCAGTACACCCATCTTGGAAAGATGCTGCCAATGGCCAAGAAGTAGGGCCCACGATTGAAAAGAAAGAAGAGAGTGAAATGAATTGGCTTTGGGAAAATGAAAACTTCTTTTCCTGATACCAAGTTTGTCCCTAAAACAAACGCCCATCTTTTAAACCCCACCCCCCCACTATTCTTCTGGAGACATAATGTCTCAAGTCATGGAAATACAAAAGTATCCAAAGAATTAAAGTTGGACTGCCAAAAAGTTATTGGTGAGCCCCATGACCGACAGGGTAGGGTGAACATGGGTGCGACATGTTACCAACTAAGAAATGTACAAAAGGACTAGTATAAAGTCCGTCATCAGAGAGAGAACCAGAAATACGGCAAGGGCAAGAACTAGCGGAAAGCCTGCCACGCTCCACATCCCCAAGATCGCCAGGGGGCTCCTTATGGTTAAACTAGCGGCTTCTTCTCCATCTCTGTCCTTCCTGATGTCTCTGTAGCTTTGGGTATTATTCTTTATTCACTCCTTCTGATTCACAGGCACTAACAGAAATCTGCCACCTGTTCACTCCCAATCACTGATTCCAAAGGTAAGCACTGACCATTTCCAATAAGTCTCACTCAAACGCTGGCTACAAGACAGGAAGATAAACCAGTGAAGGTAAAGAAACCTAATCCTGACTTGAGCTGGGGAATCTGTTACTGTAAGAATGTAAACAACCAAAAGTCCCCCAACCAGGTCCTCCTTACTGCCGCTCCCCACCCCCAGGAGATAAGAGCCAACATCTAGGCAGTACTTTTTAAGACTGACAAAGTCTTTTACAGTCTATCTCAGGTGATCCCACAATCACTATTAAGTTATATAGAATAGCCACTGGAGACAGCTAGGTGGCACTGGAGTCAAGAAGATCTGAGTTCAAATCCAGCCTCAGACACTAATTCTATGACCTTGGGCAAATCACTTAACCTTTGTTTGCCTTAATCCACTGGAGAAGGAAATGGCAAACCACTCCAACATCTTTGCCAAGAACCCCACCAAAAAAAAGGGATCACAAAGAGTCAGACTTGACTGAATAACAACTATAGGCATTATACCCATTTTTCAGATGAGAAAACTAAGGCTCACTGAGGTTAAGTGGTAGCCAAGTTCTTAAGCAGGGGGACAGGGCACAAACCAGCTCTCACCTGACTATAAGATACAAGGCTACTTTCCCAGGAAGGCTACCACACTTGTAGGAAGAATACATGATAAGTATAAAGGTAAGTATAAAGGGCCCCAATGTCTTTCATTGCCAGAGAGAGGGGGAGGGTGGAGAGAAAAAAGACAAAAGAGAAGACAGAGAGAGAAGACACAGACAGGGAGAGAAGACAGAGACAGAGTCAAAGAGAGAGGAGTGAGACAGAGAAGGGAGGGAGGGAGAGAGAGAAGAGAAAGAGAGAAAGAGAGAGAAAGAGAAAGAGAGAAAGAGAGAGAGAGAGAGAGAGAGAGAGAGAGAGAGAGAGAGAGAGAGAGAGAGAAAGCTAGCTCACTAAGGCTGTATTTGGACTAGTTGCCATGTTTTTTCTTTAATTCAATTGCTTTCCAGTAAAGTAAGAACCCAGGAAGCAAGAGCCTAATGACACTGAAAAACTTAGTGGAACAATGAGCAAAAATCATGGAAGGGAGGCTTCTACTAGTGACTAACAGGATGATCCTTCTTGTTCAAATACTAAAAACACAAATCCAAATGTTTTCGCTAAGTACACATGTCGATGATCCCACGGCAACCTCACTTCATGGAGAAGCTGAACCCGGAAGGGAAGAAAACAATGTTTTCTGATCCTTCAGTAACACAATGACACTGAAGGAGACGGATTTCATGCTGAGGATATTTATAAAATAACCTTCAGTTTCATCTAGAATCTACCTTAGCTCATGCTAGAGAACCACCCACCCCCAACTTCACTCCTACTAGCCAAGGAGACCAAAACTAGCATCCAGAGGTAATGAGAAATGTGCAAACTTTACCTGATAATGTCAGTGTTAACAGACTCGTCCCCAGACAATGAAATGAGAACAGTATAAAATGTTACATTATAAAAAGCCCCACAAACAAGGGAAACACAAAAAAAAAACCACACACAAAAAAAATAGAAAGGCCTCCCTAGGCATGTAGGGAGACCTGAGCTCAAATGAAGCCTCTGACACACAGAGGCTACTTCAGTGCCTCAGGCAACTCTCTAAGACTGTCGTTTTCAGTTATGTCTGACTCTTCCTGACCCCATTTGGGGTTTTCTTGACAAAGAGACCACAGTAGCTTGCTATTTCCTTCTCTAGCTCATTTTACAAATCAGGAAACTGAGGCAAACAGGGTAAAGAGACTAGCCCAGAATCACACAGCGAGTAAGTGTCTGAGACTGGATCTGAATTTCCTGATTCCAGGCCTGGCACTCTATGCACTATGGTGCCCTCTAGCTGCCCCTTCTAAGACTCTAAATTAAGTTACTGAAATGGCATTTGTGGAGGGGATGACCAAACAGAAATTAAAGGAGTCCTACCAAGAAAAAAAAAAAGTTCCAACATCTAGTAGTCTAATTATCCTTCTAAATTCTAGAGGCAGAGAATAAAGGTGCTCAAACTGCAGGAACAGGTTCTCCAGCAACAGAATCAATTGCTAAGAGAACTATTTCAAACCATAACCTGAATGGCTTGGCCAACAAGGAGAATCAAAACTGTAATCTGTGGGGATATATTTTCTTGAAGTTAAAATAAACTCACTCTTCACCTTATGTTTTCATTTTTCGATTTTCTTTAAGAAAAACCTTTTCCAAAGCAAACCACTGAAAGACAAAGGCAGTCATACAAGAAAATTAACATCCCGAGCAAGCATAATGAATATATTTTAAAGGAGACAGGAAAAAGCAGAAGTCATGATGAGCTTCAAACACCAAGAAAAAATATTTTAAGAAATGAGACCTTTAAAAACACACAGACTACTAAAAATGCTGACTTGTGGGTAGAGTTCAGGTTATTTTTCATTTCTGCATCCCAGCATCTGGCACATTGTAATAAATGTTTATTCAACTGAGTATAAGTATAAAGCCTATTATATTTTTCTTTTGTTGGTCAGGTGCTGGCAGGTGGTGAGGTGGTGGGGTGTCTTTGAAACCAGGGTAAAAGAAATACAATTTGCTACAATCAAAATTCAGACTTGAGAGCAGGCTTCCCTATTTAAATATTGTGTAAGCATCTCCCACTTGTCAGAATTCATTTATATTAGATTTTTAAGATAAGCTGAATTCTTGACAAGGAATGTTAATTTCACAAAGTACTCAGTGCTTGCAACTTTCTAATTTAAATTCCTTGGTATAATATCAAAAACTCCTCATATTAAAAATAATAATAATAATAACACATAACCAAGAAGAGACAGTGACTAAAAGACTGCATGCCCCCAAAATGTGGAGAGGATTTCTTCCTGTATACAATCTGTCTTTTGACATCCTCTATAAACAGTTACAAAAAACAATATTTTCTGCATTATAGCAGTCTTGTGTGGACTGGTAAAACAATCTGGTGATGGTTTATCATCAGAAAAACAAAATTATTTAGCTTTATTTTATGGTAAAAAGAAAATTTCCTATAATGGAAAATGTAAATATTTGTTTTGTCTGTGATGCAAATTATTTTAAAATAACATTCTAAAATTTAGATTCAATATAAAAGAGATTTATTTTCATCATCCATTTCACAGAATAGCTATTTAGACTTTGGAGACCATCTGCATTATACAGTTGAGCTCCTGTGATGGTTTTGACTTAACACTGGGAAGGGAAAATGTCATCCACCACTGTCTTACTTACTGCCATAACTGTCATCATCAACCTCCAGGAAGAGAGATATCTTGTCGACCTTTTATACTAACCAACTAAGGCTCTGAATTGTGATTTCTCACTTAGTTCACATCTCCAGTCAACTTCTGCCCAAATTAAGTTTAAATTTTTAAGCTAGATGAAAGTGAACGTTCCAAAATCCCTTTTCTATTCAATGGGCATTTTTAACAACAGAATACATGAGCCAGTTACTTCTAATTCCTCCCCAAATCCCATTGCTTTATCCTTAATAATTGTGAGAACAGCAAACCTGAACAAGAGAAAAAAGATCCCTGGTGGTACCTCACTAAATGAAATTAAAATGTTAGTGCCTTCCAAGCCGCTCCCCACACACACACACACCAATTCATCCACCACCTACTGGGTTCCTTATGGAAGAAAAAGGGAAATTGGATCCGTATCTGCTTTGAGCAAACAGCTAAAAGAAAAGGGACAAATGAGAATTCCCCAGCCTCCACCAGAATGATGTGAGTGATCACAGGCAAGGAAAGGAGGTAGGAAGGCAGCCAGAAGTCCCTTAGCTGAGATTATCCTTCTAGATGTCAAGGGCTGAGGGTAAGTGGGAATGGTGAGGAAAGAGACCAATTCATGCCAGGGAAGTGATGGTCTCCTGGCTGCCCTTTTTCATTTTACAGAAGAGACCCATGAAGAGAGGAAGCGGCAAAGAAGTCAGTGTCAGAACCCGGAGGAGAAGTCTTCTGACTCCTGTCAGCCATAGCTGTCCTGAAAGATAACAAACCCTGGAAAACGAGTGAGGGACCCCGTCTTTTTAAGGGAGACACTCCGGTTCCGGTCAGAGCTAGTTTCCCAGGAGCTGAAGATTTAAGCCCAGCAGTTTGTGTTGGCGTGGGGGCGGGAGGGCCCACGGCCACCGAGTCATCGGACACCACACAAGGCCAGCTGCTCTAAGAATAAGACGCACAACAGATGACGAGACAACACAGAAACAAGGGCCGCAGACAGCCGGCGGCCACCCAGATGGCCTGTGGCCGTAGACACCAAAACAGACTGACACAGGAGTGACACACCTACACACAAAGGCAGGCACACACGCAAACACACAGAGAAGCAGGGTTACAGAGGCACACACCGAAAGTGCTCCCCTCACCAGAGACAGACCCATAGTGAGGGAGATGCGCACCCCCTGAGGCAGAGACCAGAGAGCGAGATGGACGAGATGTACGCAGAGCAGCACAGCCGGGAGCACGATTCCTGATTCCAGGTTCCCCTCCGGGTCCGATCTCCACCTACACCCCATCCAGGGGGACATGTACCCCTTCTGGGTCAGGTGCTCCCTAAGAGGCAAATGCAACCCCTCCCCCCAGACAGACAGCCCCAAAAGGTCAACTATTCCAGCAAGGACCACTGTACCTACCGGGGCAGATGCCCCAGCACCGGCAGATACCCCGCAGAGGCAAATACTCCCTTAGAGGCAAACGCTCCCCCGGGGCATCTGTCCCGGAAGGGTCAGATACTGCAGCAGAGTCGAACACCCCCAAAAGTAAACGCACCCCCCGAGGCAGATGTTCCCGCAGGGCTAGATACTTCCGCAGAGGCAAATGCACTGCCCCAGGCAACTTGCACCCCCAGACACAGATACCCCAGAAGGGTCAGATACCGCCGCAGAGGCAAATGCACCCCCCCCCGCAGATGCTCCCGAAGGGTTAGCTACTTCCGCAGAAGCAAATGCACCCCCAGAGGTAGATGCCTGGGAAGGGTCAGATATCATGGCAGAGGCTAATGCACCCCCAAAGGCTAATGCGCCCCGAGGGACAGATGCCCCGGAAGGGTCACATGCCGCCGCAGAGGCTAATGCACCCCCAAAGGCTAATGCGCCTCCAGAGAAGACGCTTCCGCAGAGGCTGCTGCGCCCCCGGAGCAGACGCTCCCGCCGCCAGACATCCCACAGGGGCGCGGGCGGTGCGGGCGCAGACACCCCGCAGGCTCGGCCCCGGGCCCGCGCCCGCTCACCTGGGCTCGGGCAGCACGATCTTCTTGCTGGCGCGCGCCGCCGGCGTGGCCTTGCTCTTCTCCATGGCCATCAGGTAGCTCACGTCGGCCAGCACGGCCTCCAGGTCCGCCATGTTGGCTGCGGCTGCGGCTGCGGCTCCGGCGGCGGCTGCGGCGGCTCTGACTCCGGCTCCGGCCCCGCTCCCCTCCCCCGCCCCTCTCCCTCCCTCCGCAGCCCGCCCCGCTCCTCCCTCCCGCCCCTCCCCCCGCGCGCGCTCCCGCGCTCCTCGCCCCGCCCCGCCCCCCCCGTGCTACCGGGCCCAGCCCCGCGCCCTCAGCCCCGGCGCCGTCGAGCTGGGGCGCGAGGGCTGCCGGGGGGCGGAGGAGGGCGGCGCACGCGGTCCGCGGTCACAGGCGGCGGACGGCCCGGGAGGGAGGGAAGGAGGGAGGGGGCGCGCGTCCGGCCAACAGCTCCCTTCCCCTCTCCGGCCCGCCCCCAGGGACCCCCCGCCGCAGCCGTCGTTGCGCGGCCCTTGCGCCTGGAGCCCGCCCGGGGGCGCCCCTCCCTCTCTCCCTCCCTCCCTCCCTCCCCCGCCCGCTAACGGTCGCAGGGCGCGCGCCCCGCCCGCCCGGAGCCACAGGCGCTGCTGCTGCGGATGCTGCGGGGGGGGGCGGGGGGGGGATGCTGGTGCTGATGCTGCCGTCGCCGCCGCCGGCCAATGTCCAGCCCTGCGGCCGCCGCAGAGCCCTCCCTGCACGGACACCTCTCCCCCACTCACATATCCCAGGCTGCGTGCGGAGGGACTGCTGGGAGCCCCGCCCCACCCCGGGAGAAAAGACTGGCCCAAGGTCATGGGCTCCTGGTTCCGAAGCTAGAAGGGGCCTTCGAGGCTGTGTGCCGAGGGTGGGGGGAAAGCCTCGTCCAAGCGTCCAAGGTCACCGAAGCAACCTCCCTGTGTTGACAGATGTGTTAACCGAGGCCCAGAAGGACCAAATGATTCGCCCTCACGGTCATCTAGCTAATGAGTGTGCAAAATATGAATTCGAGCAAGATCTCATCAATAAGAATTTGTTAATCACCCACTTTGTGCCGGGCACCGTGCAAACCCCCAGAGATGCAACGAAAGGCCAAATAAACATCGACCCTTCCCTCAAAGAGCTCCCAGTCCTCTGGGGGAAACCAGCCTGGAAATACATACATACAAGAATCAGATGAAAGGACATTCCGGCAGCTGCCGGGAAAAGAGGAAAATCTTCTTGCAGGAGAGATTTGGGCCGAGCCTTGAAGAAAGTCAGGGAAGTTGAGGCAGAAGTGAGGAAAGACAGCATTCCAAGCATGGGGGACAGCTCGTGCTAAATCTGGAGATGGAGTGCACACACACTTTAGGGGGATCGGGTTTGAGGAGCCGAATACAGTGAGAAGACAAGAAATTATCGACTTGATGCTAACAAGAACCTTAAGAGATCATGGGCCTCCTAGACCAACATTCTCCTTGTACAAAGAAAGAATAGATTTAGTTCTGAAAGGGATCCTGGAAGCTATCAAGTTCAAGTGACCCTTGATTCACCATAAGCTGAACTCCATGCTTCCAGCAGGATAAACTCATCACCTGAAATCTCATGGTCTTGGAAAGTGATTCAGCCTCCATAACATCTCAGCAAAACCTTCAGTTTCTCTCCTGCGCATTTGGAAGGTTGGAGGGCAGAACAGCAAACCCTTCCCAAGGCTTCGCTTTATACAGAGCCCAGACTTTTCCAGCTATCTTCATTTAACATCAGCTGCTCTGCTTGATTTTGACTCCAGAACCATCCTGCCTCTGTGGGAAGCCACAGACCCCTTGACTCTCTCCTGATCTACAGAAACTAGAAAGTCTTAAAGATCATCGGATAACAAACCCTTATGGCTAAGAAAGCTATCCCCTCATCCCAGACAAAGCACTTTAGATGTGGAGAGGGGTAACAGAAACTGCTAAGAGCCCTCCAAACGAATCTAAACAGATTGGGGCTTGTCACTAATATTTGAATCAAACCTTTTTTAAATAAAGGCAGAGATCATGGTTTGATTACATCAGGTGAGGTAGCTACATAGTGTAGGTGTGTCCAGCCACTGAGATTTGTCCCAGTTTCAGTGACATTAATCTAAGAGTGTTTGGTTCTGTTGGTAGGAGTGTCCTTTGGTTGCTACCACTGGAGTTTTCTGATCCTAGTGAAAGTAAAATTGTCATTCCAGTGAGGAAAAAAAAAGGAAAGGGTAAATTTCAGTGTATCTCATTGACAGTCTGAAAAAAACCTGATGGTCATTTCAGAATCCAACTCTTCATTTTTTGTCTACCTTCACAGTTCAATCGGCTTATTTTTCAATTCATATATGAAGAAATCCTTTGCATCAACTGCAGGCACACATATTAACCAATTGAGATTCATGCTTGCACAGTGCACGCATGTAAGTCTCTATAAACTCTATGCCCTGTCTGGATTTTAAAGAAACAAAAATTCATTCCTGGAGAATTTTTTATTTGCATAGAATCTTCAAGTATTTAGTGCACGGTTATCTTTCTCTTAACAACTTAGCTCATTTTAAAGAGAAGAGCAAGTTGATTGGAAATCAGAAAGGCCTGGAGTTCAAATTTTAGAGGTTTCATCTCTAGACATAGCATTATATATAGATGAAGCACTTACAAATCAGTAAGAACCTAGCTCTGCCTTTGCTCTGTGCCTCCTCAATTTCGGCCCCTCCCCACTATCAGAATCACAATTGGCTGGTTTTAGCCACTGTTGCTTAAGCTCTAGAAACAGCTTTGCGTGGATGGTGAGCAGAAAGGGGTGTGGAAAGTGGGAGTGCTAGATTTGGCTGGGCAGGAATACATTGGAATGAAAAACATGGAGGGGGAGAAGAGGGAGGGAGGGAGAGAGAGAGAGAAAGAAGGAGGGAGAGGGGGAGAGAGAGAGAAAAGAGAATGAGAAAAAGAGGGGCAGGAGAGAGAGAAAGAAAAGAGATGGAAGATGAGAACATAAGAGAGGGAAAGGAGATAGAGACAGAAAAGGAGATAAGAGATAGATGAGAAAATGAGAGGGAGGAGGGGGAACAGGGAGGGAGGGAGAGAATGAGAACAAAGAAAGCAAATAGGAGAGAGTACAAGAGAAGAGAGGAGGAGGAGAAAGGGAAAAGAAAAAGAAAGGAGAAGGGATAAAAGGAGAGAATGAGAGATGGGAGAGAGGAAAGAGAGACAGAAAGGCCAATAACATATCTTTATTGCCCATCACTTTTTTTTCATAGGTATAAGAACAGACATAAGACGGATTATCAAGGCCTTGAAGACACATATTGAGCAAAGCAGTATTGAGACCTCGTTTTATTTTAGCACTTTATATATGAGGGAGTTAAGTCATGCATTGGAGAGATTCCTGAGCATGGAAGATCCAAATTCAGATCTAGCCTTGGACAAATCCGTTAACCTTTATTTGCCTCCGTTTCCTCAACTGTAAAATGGAAATCATAATATTACCTACCTCACAAGGTTGTTGTGGGGACTAAATGAGCTATTTCTCATTCCGTTATCACAATGCCTGGCATCCAGGAGGCACTCACTGTGTAAATGGTAGTATTGTTACTGTTATTACAAAGTGCTTTGCTTTCATATACATTCTATCATTTGACAAAGCAAGCCTTTCAGGCAGCTAAGATGAACAGGACTGTTCTCTTTCAGGTGGCATAGCTAGGGAAGTGATCGAGTCCTGTTTTCTGGGCTCTTTCTGGGATATCATGTTAGTAATGCCTTTTTTCTCACTATGTCTTCCACTATTTTCTAACAGACCGGATTATCTAACAAATGCATGTTTCTGCTTCCCTGAGCAGCAGCAGCCCCAGGAGCTTGACATCGTACCTCAGCTAAGAAGATTAATCATTTTCCTCCATTTTCCCATTTCTTAGTTCACATTCTTCAATTTACTTTGCTTCTTTTCATTATTTTTCAGTAACCATTTCTTTCTTTTTTTTTTTTTTTGCTTTTTGGAGGGCAATCAGGGGTTAAGTGACTTGCCCAAGGTCACATGGCTAGCTTTTGTGTTAAGTGTCTGAGGTCACATTTGAACTCAGATCCTCCTGACTCCAAGGCCGGTGTTCTATTCACTGCACCACCTACCCACCCCTCAGTAACCATTTCTTAAGCAACCACTATGCACCAGTCATTATGCTAAGAGCTGAGGATAGAAAGGTGATAGACTAGGGGTGGGGAACCTCCAGTCCTGAGGCCACATGTAGCTCTCTAGGTCCTCAAGTGTGGCCCTTTGAGTGAATCCAAACTTTTCAGTGAAGTTTAGGTTCAAAGGGCCACACTTGAGGACCTAAAGGGTCACATGTGGCCTTGAGGCTGCAGGTTCCCCATCCCTGCAATAGACAGTCCCCTGACCCCCAAGAGCTCGCAGCCAAATGGGCCCAGATATATAATTGACCAAGCCAGCATTTCCCAGACTGATATGATCATGGAATACTTTGACACTTGCAATATCAATACATTTATGGACAGAATCTATGAATGCTAACCAAGAAGAAAAGAAAATTTGTGGTGATTTTGAGCTGATAAAAAGATGCATGCAGAATTTTTGTGGTAATAATAGGTATTTTGACACAAATAATTTCTGATATAATACTGTAAAGAGTTAAAAATATCAGTCCCTTATTTATGTGGCGTGGCACAAGGTTCGTTGATTATGAAATGCTGGCCCATCTTTCATTAGTCATTCTTCAAGATTAAAAACCTCTTCCCCAAAATAAGAGATTGTTATTATTAGAAACCAGGGCTGACAAAGAGATTGAAAGTTATAAATAACAGCAGTTGCCCTTAGAAGAGAGGGAACAATTAGTCCAACATTTTGTCCTTCACCCTTTAAATGAAACCTCCCCACCCTTTAAATCAGATTACACCATCCATTACCCATGAGAACATGGATCCGAATCTCCCAGGATGGGTAGGACTTAGGGGTTGCAGTCTGTGTGGTAGCAGGGAGTTACCATTTGATGAGATCACAGACACATTAAGTATCTGCTTTTCCTACTGGAAGTGGATGAGTTCCTGTGCATTCTCTGGCCCCCTCCTCTTTCTCTCTCCTGTGTCTCCATTACCAAACTGCATTTTGTGCCTTCTCTCTGATACACAGTTGAACAAAAGAACACGGTCACAGCTATGAAGTCACAGCAAACTGCTTGCTGCCCATATACACACACTATCACCCCAACCCTATGGAATCATCTCAAAGAACCCAAGAAACAAATAGTAACTGATTGGCATTTACCTAATCATGCTACCTTTAAAATAATTAACTTTGAGTAAATGTAAAAGACTGACAAATTATGTTGTTTATAATGATAACCTGAAGCTGTTCTGCTTAAAGTATCAGAAGAAGAGCATCATGGAGAAGCAGCAAGGTGGCACGGTGGATAGAGTGCCAGGCCTGGAATCAAGAAGACCCGAGTTCAAATTCTGCCTCAGATTTTACTAGCTGTGTGAACCTGACCAAGTCACTTCACCCTGTTTGCCTCAGTTTCCTCATCTGTAAAGTGATCCGGAAAAGGAAATGGCAAACCATTCTAGTATCTTTACCAAGGAAAGGTCACGAAGAGTCACACACAAGTGAAATGACAAAACAACAAAATAGTGTAGTAGGTAGAATGCTCACCTGGGTTCAAATCCCACTCTGGCAACAATCAGCTGTGTGACCCTGGAAGATCACTTAACCTCTCTGTATCCCATGCAAATCTCTAAGGCTATAAGTTGACAAACAGTTGCCAAAGGTCATTAGCGGAGAGATTTTCCTGACCAAGGAATTCCCTTCACAGATGAAATCATAGGTATGGGTAAAAAAGAGAAAAAACAATCTGTTCACCCTTATCATCTGGATATTTCTAAAAATATATGCTTTCAGGAGAGTTTTGTACAAAGATCAATGCAAAATTATACTTGACAATAGTTGAACATTAAAAACTTGCTAAAGTACTTACTTTATTTAAGATTCTGGGCTGTGTTTGTTGCCTTCTCTTAATAGCCTAGAATAGCTCAAGAATAAAAGCCAGAAATGTCTTAGGAACTTTGTTCAATCATTTAAAAAAAATCAATGTGAAGATTCTAAAGTAAATCTTTAGTGCTGAAACACCAGGAGCCACAGCAGCCAGATATGGGTAAGTTAATATCATACCATAGTCCCTTAGAAAGGAAATTTGATTTTTCTCTTAAATAGTACCATAGCTAGGTCATAGAAATATTTTTAATTCCTTTACATTTTACTATTTCATTTCTTGAAATACTTTTCTATAGAAAAGTATATTTGTATGCATTTTTCTTAGTATCAAATATCTCCTTCAAAAGGTGATCTGTTCTTATCTTGGTTTCTTCATTTTGCTGACTTATTTAAATCAGAGAACTAATCTTTCCTGTCATTTTACCAGAGAAACTTTTAGTTGTAATCATATTGGAGTCAGGAAGACCTGAGTTCAAAACCTGCCTCAAATACTTACTAGCTGTGTGACCCTGTGCAAGTCACTTAAACCTCTTTGCCTCAATTTCCTCTTCTGTAAAGTGATCTGGAGAAGAATATGGCAAACCACTCAGGTATCTTTGCCAAGGAAACCAAACCCCAAATGGGTTTGCAAAGAGTCAGGCATGACTGAAATAACTAACCAACAAAATGGTGTAGGGGATAGAATGTTGACCTGGGTAACTATGCTTATAACTGTAGTGTATATAATGGTTCCGAGTCCTTTAAGAATTTAAATTTGGGGGGGAAGCTAGGTGGTGCAATGAATAGTGCATCCTCCCTGGAGTCAAGAGGACCTGAGTTCAAATCCTACCTCAGACACTTAACACTTACTAGCTGTGTGACCTTGGGCAAGTCACTTAACCCCAATTGCCCTACCTCCCCCCCAAAAAAGAAAAAAAGAGAATTTGAATTTTTTAAATTACTAAATTGTTTCTTTAAAAGTTGTGGACCAAAAGAATATGAATGAAAAGTTCTTAAATGAATCACTGTTAATGACCATATGAAAGACTGCTTGGAATAGCTATTAAGAAATTTGCAGAGCAAAATACCTCTGAGGTTCTACCTCACACTTGGCAAATGAACGAAAATGACATAAGGTAGGAATAGTCAGTCTTGGAGACGTTGTTGGAAAGACAGACAGGCAGACACTCTTGATGGAGCTCTGAATTGGTCCAATTGTTCTGGAAAGAAAGTTGAAATCATGTTAAAAATGAAACCCAAATGTTCCTATCCTTATAATCCAGAAATCTCACTGTTAGGCATATATCCCAAAGAGGTCAAAGATGGGAAGAAAAGTCCGATACATATATACCAAAATATGTATAACAGGACTTTTTGTAATAACAGACAGAACTGCAAACAAAGATGGACCCAACAGTTGGAGAAGGGCTAAACGCACTGTGGTACATGAATGGAATGGAACAGTGTTGCAACCCAAGGAAAACAGGATGAATATGAAAAAGCTCGTAAAGACTTATATGAACTGATACAAAGTATGCAGAACCATCATTGGAATCGTGATGTAAATGGAAAGAACAGCAACAATATAAAGAACTGAATGCTATTTAGTGAATTTGACCAACCTTCTAGAAGAGTTAAGAAGACTTTCCCTCCCTCTTCCACCACCCCCATCACCCTTTTTGAGCATGAATTTCCCTAACTTACCAAGCAAGGAGGTCCAGAGGCCATTCTTGGGCCAGATCCCAATACAGATCACCATGGAAACCTTGACCTACTCCATTTTTCTGACCCTGGGCTGGTCCACCCCTCCAGACTATTTGTGCCCAACCTGTAGTAGAGCATTCTAAGCTACCCTGAAATTTGACTCTAGCATAGTGATGTCACTTGGGTCCTTTTCAAGAACAAAGGACAACAACCAACCACTCCTGGGGGTTCATCATATTCTGTAACGTTGCATATGCTCTCAGGCTTGGTTTATGTATTGATTTTGCTGAATTGCTTTCTACCCACCCACCCCCACCTCTTTTATTCTTTGAAACAAGGCAACAGATTAAGCATTTATATAAGCACCTACTATGTGTCAGGCACTGTTCTATGTGCTGTACAGATACAACAAAGCAACCCCAAGAGATGAGTGCTATTATTTTCAACATTTGACAGCTGAGGAACATGAGGCAAACAGAGGTTAAGTGACTTACCCAGGGTCACATGGCTAGTAAGTATCTGAGACTAGATTAAATCTCAGGTTTTCCTGACTTTCAGGCTTCACACTCTCTCCACTGCATCCCCTAGTTACCTAGGGATAGTTTTCTGGGTAAGGGCAGGATATATTTGTAAATGAATTTGTAAATGTTAAACAAAAGATATAAGTAACTTTTTTAAAAAGTTAAGGAGGGTGTTCATAAGTTGGGAAATGACTGAATAAATCATTGCATATGGATGAAATGAAATCCTATTGTACTTTAGGAAAAGAAATGATCAGCATATGGATATCATGGAATTCTGTTGTACTTTTAAGAAATGATCAGCTAAGTGGCATGGTGGATAGAAAGCTGGACCTGGAGTCAGGAAGATGAATCCTCCTGAGTTCAAATCTGGCCTCAGATACTTCCTAAATGTGTGACCCTGGACAAGTCATTTAATCCTGTTTGCCTCAGTTTCCTCCTCTGTAAAAATGAGCTGGAGAAGGAAATGGGAAAGCATTCCAGTATCTCTGACAAGAACACCTCAAGTGATGGGCGGCTAGGTGGCTCAGTGAATAGAGCACCGGCCCTGGAGTCAGGAGGACCTGAGTTCAAATCCGGCCTCAGACACTTAACACAAAAAACTAGCCGTATGACCTTGGGCAAGTCACTTAACCCCAACTGCCCTCTGAAAAAAAAGGCAAAAAAAAGAACACCTCAAGTGGGGTCATGAAAAGTTGAAAACAACTGGAAAATGATTGAAGATCAACTAAAAAAAAATGCAAGGGACAACTCCATAGAAACCTGGGAAGTTTTATATGAAGTGATGCAAAGTGAAATGAGCCAAACCAGGAAAATAACTTCTATTATGACAACAACAATGTCAAAATGAACAGTTTTGAAAGACTCAAAAGCTCTTATCAACACAGTGATCGATCCTGATTCCAGAGGACCAGAGATGAATATTTCATACCTCTGGATAGAGAGAGGATGGACTAAGCATGCAAAATGAGGCATATATTATTGGCCCTGGACGCTGGGAGAATTTGTTTTGCTTAAATATGTTTCAAGAGTTTTTATTGGGAACTGGGGATCTGGCAGAGGGGGTAAGGGAAAAAAGTTATTAGTCATTGTTAAAGTTGTTTTAACATTTTTTAAAATAAAAATTGTGAACCAGTCTTGTAATTTGCTCATAGTAAGTCCATGTTCAATATAACTCTACCTTGCTTCTTTTAGTATATGGGTCTAGTCATGCATATAAACCACATTTTTATCAACTGAACCCTTAAAAAGAAATTCAGTTAACTGTGTCTAGCACACGTGTGACACTATGGCCAGTTGAATAATGCTAAAGATTGCTGCTCTTTAAAGTAGTGTAAATATTACAAAATATGGTTCAAAAAAAAGAGCTCTCATATCAGGATACCGGAGCTCTGTTTCTATCTAGGTCATTATGTAACCTTGGAGAATTTATTGAATCCCTCTGGGTCTCACTTAACTCTTCTGTAAAATGAAGAGATGCAACTTCTCACCTCTCTCCCCTTGCCCCACTTAGCAAAATCTACTGCCCCAGGATCTAGCATCAGTCACTTGTCTTCCAGAGGTTCCCAAAGTGGGCAATACTGCCCCCTAAGGGGCACTGAAATGATCCAGGGGTGCAATACTAGCCTCCAGTGTAATTGAGGGGCGTGGAATAACAATAAGAGGATGGTAGAAGTATAAAGAAAAAGAAAAATTTTGAAAAAATGTTTATTTGTGTTTCATCTGTTATGTAACAAAGTTAAAGTTGTAGTGATTACATTATTTTCCAAATAAACACAAAATGCAAATTATAACCCATCAGTGGTCAAGTCTGCCAACAAGTCTTAACAAGCAAGTGTTGGCAGCCGTTGTCAGGAAGTCCAGCACACATCAGCAGGAATATGTGTGTGTAATGATTTGTTTATAATGTGGTAACGGTGCAATATTGTGTTATCAAAATTTCAATACAAGAAAAAACCCATAAATTTACAACAAATTATTAAATTTAAGATGCATTTTTAAAGTGTTTTATATCTTTTTAAAATGACTCATTTTTTTAAACTGTTGAGGATTAAAGAAAGTAGATTTCCAGGGGGGCACTAAGTAATTTTTTTTTTCAAAAGGGGCAGTAGGCCACATAAGTTTGGGAACATGTGGCCTACACCTCAGCGGATCATTGAATCCCTGAAGTTGCCCGGCTCTCAGAGTTTGGTTGGTTGCTTTGCTTTTTGTTTTTCAATGTAACACTTTAAAACTCTTCTCTAATTGTGGTCTGAAAGGTTTTGCTCTTGGTAAAGTAATTTTGGACATAAAGGAGCAGATGAAAGTTTTGTTTGAAGAGAGTATACCAGAAGGAAACTTTTCAAACCTAGACATCTCACCATCCAGACCTTACTCCACCTCCTCAGGAGCATGACTCTGGTTGGGGGACAAAGAAGGGATTTTTGTAAAGTTTTAGTTGGGCCTTTCTGATCTATTGACATAATACCAGATTAATCATGTGTATAGGGCACGCATGAACACATACATATATACACACACACATCCTGTACTTCCTGTATTTCATATCCTGGCAGGATAGTGGATGAGATTTGGCAGGAGGCCACAAGTGTCCAGGAATCCTGGCCACTGTCTGGTCTAGAATGCTCTTCTTCAGTTCATTCAGTCCCCAGGGCCAATTTTAAAGCATTTAAAATTTAATTATGCATTGGCTCCACATTAGAATGGCTGACACCCTTTTTCACATTACTGGAGTGGACACTTCAGATTTCATGAAGCTTCATAGGATCTGGAAATCTCCATTGGGCCTCCGCCTCACAGAGAATTTACCCACTGTCTTTTCAATAGCTAGAGTAATTGGCACTGAGAAAATACCCCACCTCCCTGTTTATTCATCCAACATTCAACAAACATCTATTTAGCACCTGCTACCCTCAGACCACTGTGGAAGATGTTTAGGAAGTAAATAATTTTTTCTTATTTATAAATAAATAAATAAAGAGAATAAATAAAACAGCCTCCCTTGCCTTTAGGGTGTTTACAGTCTAGCAGAGGGATAGGATAGGAACACAGATAACTAACAGACAAAGAATAGCAATACAGTGTATGAGCTGCAATGTGAATGGGCATCCTAGACAGGACAGATTGGGCTCAGTTCTTCCCACACTTCATGGGACTTTGGCCGTATTCCTTCATGGCTCTAAGCATCAATTACCCCACCTACAAAATAGAAATAATAAAAAGAGCTACTGTATCCAGTGTGAGAGAAGGGGCAGGTTAAGAAGATCAGATGAAATGATGTGTTTAAAAGCACATTTGAAATCTTAAAGTACCATGTAAGTGCTAACATTATCTGTCTGGATATCTATCTGTCTGTCTGTCTATCTATCTATCTATCTGTCTGTGTGTCTATCTGTCTGTCTGAGTGTCTATCTATTTGTCTGTATCTATCTGTCTATCCATCTATCTATCTATCCATCTGTCTGTCTGTCTGTGTCTATTTGTCTGTATCTGTCTGTCTATCCATCTGTCTATCCATCCATCTATCCATCTATATATCTATCCATCCATCCATCCATCCATCCATCTATCTATCTATCTATCTATCTGTCTATCTATCTATCTATCTGTCTGTCTGTCTATCTCTATCTATCTGTCTATTTGTCTGTATCTATCTGTCTGTCTGTTTATCCATCTATCTATCCATCCATTTATCCATCCGTCTATCTATCTATCTATCTGTCTCTGTCTGTCTGTCTATCCTGTCTATCTATCTGTCTGTCTGTCTGTCTATCTATCTATCTACATATCTATTCTATATAATCTATAATCTCTCTCCATATCTATCATCTATCTATCTGTCATCTCTCTGTATCTCTGTCTGTCTCTGTCTCCATCTGTCTCTCTCTACTCACCTCTATCTATTCTGAATTTCACATCTGTACCTTCTCCTTTCCCCACTGTCACCCCAAGTCAAGTATGTTTCATTACAAGATATTTGGGGACACAAGGTATTTAGGTTATTATAATACATCAGAGTTTGACTACTTGTCAAAAGAGATCATAGAAGTGGGAAAAGGACCCATAAGTACAAAAATATCTATTGCAGCTCTCTTTGTGGTGGCAAAAAACTGGAAATTTAGGGGATGCCCATCAATTGAGGAATGGCTGAACAAGTTGTGGTATATGAATATAATAGAATACTATTATGCTGTAAGAAATGGGAAGGAGATGGACTTCATAATTACCTGGAGAGGCTTATACAAACTGATACTAAGTGAGAAGAGCAGAACCAGGAGAAATTTGTACACAGTCACAGACACATCATATGTGTGACGACCAGCTTTGATAAACTGGACTCTTCTCAGCAACGCTTGATTGGGGAAGGGAGGTCCCCGGCAGTGACTTTGAGGCAGGCTGTGGCCCAGAGTCATCATAGATACAGAATCCCCACTAGAACATGCCCAGTAAGTGGTCATCCAGCCTCTGCTTAAGTACCTCCAATGAAGGATCCACTATCTCCCCAGGCATCCCTATCCTCATAGGGATACTTCAAGTTCTTAGGAAATTTTCCCTGGTATGGAGATTAAAACTGCCTCTTTGCAACTTCCGGCCAGGTGGTGCTGTGCATAAAGCACCAAGTCTGGAGTTCAAATCTGGCCTTAGACACTTGCTAGCTATGTGTCTCTGGGCAAGACCCTGCTCACCTCAGTTTTCTCAATTATAAAATGGGGTAATAATAGCACTTGTCGGATTGTTGTGAGGATCAAATGAGAAAATATTTGTGAAAGCACTTAACACAAAGTCTGGCACACAGTCAGGGCTTTATAAATGCTCGTTCCCTTCTCCCTTCTACCCACTGCTCATGATGCTGCCCTCTGGGCTCAAGCAAAACAGGTCTCATCCTTCTATTTGGCGATCCACCAGAAGCATTTTTTAAAATGATGATGTGACCCTGAATTTTCTCTTCTCCAGTCTAACCATCCCCCATTCCCTCCATCCTCAAACAACACAGATCTAAGTCTCTTTGCCTCTCTGCTTGCCCTCTTTTAGATTCTCTCCAGCATACCAACGTCTTTGAAATATGGTGCCCAGAATGAATGCAGGAAAAAAGCATGCATTAAGCACTTCCTATGTTTAATACATTGAACTAAGCACCAGGGAGATGAATAGAAATGTGAGAGCCCCTGTTCTCGAGGAGCTCAACATTGTAATGGGGGGAAGAACATATAGGAAGCTTCAGAGGCAAGCCAGTTGTCAAGGTCCCCTGGTCCTCAACATGCAGCAGTAGAACAGATGCGATACCTCTTCCTGCTGCAAACTCATTTCCAATGATAAAAATCATATCATTTTCCAATATGAAGCCATATGATGGTGCCAATAACTTTGGTGGCAAAAAAAATATTTATTTTTAGAGTTTTTAGTAGTTGCGGCTTCAGCACCCACTTGAGTTGCCAGATCACATCTCCGAGGTGGTTGCTTCCCAGGATCATGACTGTGGGGACTGAGCTGGAAGCAAGACTGATGATCTAAAGGGTGCTGCCAACTCTCCCCCCACCCAGGCTCTCAAGGCTGCCTGCAAGTTAATGACAGTTGATCAGCAGTTGGCATTGTGGTAACAACGAAAGCAGTGATTGCTCCCCTCCTTGATATCTGTGGAACCCAGGAAGCAGGACCAGTGATCTGAGGCACACTGCTATTTCCAAGGCTCTTGGGTTCAGGGTCCTGGGCTGTCTCCACTGGGAACTGAAGGAAGGTGGTGGTAGAGATAATGGTGATGGTTTGACTTGTCTGGTACATTCTGCCTCTTATCTCTCCCTTAGGTGCCTTGTTGCTTCAGTTAGACTGGTTTGTTTAGCAGTTGGTTGGCAGTTGAGGTATTTAGTACCCTCTCCAAAGGAGTTGTTTTCTCAGATGATGGCTTTGGGGGCTGGGCTAGAAGTAGGACGAATGTTATGGGGGATTCTGCGTCTCCGGAGGCTCTTGAGATTACCTGCTCATTGACGAAAGTGTATTGGCTGTTTTGGGCAGTGGTGATGAGAAAAAAAGACCTTTTCTCCATGGTGCTTGTTCCTCTCAAGGATGGCTGTGAGGGCCAAGCCAGAAGCAGAGCTGGTGATATGGGGACACTGTTACTCACAAAATTCTTGAGTTCAGAGCCTTGGCATATTTCCATCTGGACCTCAGGGGAGGTGGTGATATACTGTAAGCTCCTTTAGAGCAGGAATGATTTTCTGTTTCTTTGTATCCCTAGCACTTGGCACAGTGCCTGGAGCATGGCAGGCATTTAATGAATGCTTGTTGACTTGGTGGTCAAGGTGATGATATGATTTTACTTTCCTCACACATGCTCCCTCCTATCCCTCCCTCGGGGGCTATTGCTTTCTCCGTTAAATAGAAACAAACACAACATTGCAGATGTGCCCTTACCAGGGCAGAGTACAAAAGGACCATTACCTCCTTCTTCCTAAACTTCCTTACATCAACCCAAGGTCATGTTCATTTTTTTGGCTATCATATGATGCTGGAGACTCGTCTTGAGCTTTCAATGAATTCATTAAATGGATTCACCAAAGCATTCATTTCTTCTTCAGACAAACTGCTGATTCCCCTGTGTCTCCCCTGTCTGTCCTGCTCATGGACCACTCCTTCGGTAGAGGCCTTTCTCACCTCATGCCTGAACTATAGCCTCCCAGACTCCCTCCCTGCCTCCAGTATCTCCCGTTTCTGAGCCGTCTTCCACACAGCTGCCAGGGGTTCCTCCTAAAGCACATCTCTGTCGGTCCACGGCTCACACACTCCAGGAGGCTGATTGCACAATATTACCCCTCACAGACTCTAGGCTTCAGCCAACCTGGCATTCCTGCTGCTCCTTGCATAGAATGCCATCTTTGCCCAGGCTGTCCACACCTGAAATGTGCTCCCACCTCACCTCCACCTCTTAGAATATCCTATTTCCTTCAAAACTCAGCGCAAATGCCACCTTCTAAATGGAACCCATCCTGAGACTATCTGCTGCTAGTGCCTTCCCTTCCCCACCTAAATTCCCTGTACTTTTTTAATACATTCATATACATACAATTTATCTCCCTTGCCCACATATCCTTGAGAGAAGAGATTTTCATTTTCATCTTTGTATGCACAGCACCTAGGACAGTACCTGACACATAGTAGAAGGTGCTAAATAAATAAATGCTTGTTGATTAACTGATATCATACTTATGCTGATGTTTTTTCAAACCACGGGTAAGACTTTACACTTACCCTCATTAGATTTAATCTTATTAGAGTCAGCCCAGTGTTCCAGTCTGTCAAAGTCTTTTTCTTTAAATTAATTTATTTTAAACTTAAATACACAATAAGAAAAGAAAAGGAAACATTATAAACTTAAATACTAAAATGTATATACAAAATAAGAAAAGAGGGATGGAAAGCGTTGCCATATGCACAGCAGAATGTAAGAGAGGATTTAAAACATATCACAATAAATTTCCATTTCAAGAAAGCCTATATAATAAATACTATATGTTGTGTTCTGAGCTAACCGTCTTTTCTTTGCTCCCTTGGAAATTTTCTTTTGTTCTCTGCTGTGTGCTTTTTACTTTGTTCTTCCCTCCCCCCCTTCCTGTCTGCCTCCCCCAAGAAGGCTACAATTAAGTGTGGATATGTATGTATGTATGTATGTGTGTGTGTGTGTATATATATGTATGTGTATATATCTACATGTGTATATGTCTACATACATGCGCATACACAAATATGTGCATATATACAAACATATATGCATATATAAATACACTTATACATAAACTTAGATCTCTATAACCATACTCATACATAGATGTAGACATTCATAACAATCTTAGACATACGATTTAAATTCCCTCATATAAAAAGTTAACAGGCTGTCCTTATTAAGTCGCTTATAATTACTGTTTATGTTTACTTTATATTTCTTTTGAATCTCGTATGTCCAATTTTCTATTGATTTCAAGTCTTTTTGCAACAAAATCTTTTTCAATCTTCATTCTATCATCCAATATGATCATTATCCCTCTAATTTTAATGTCTTCTGCTGATATGAGACCCAAGAGGAAGGTCATTACATACAAGGGACTGATTCAATTGACAAGAGAAGGCCTTAGAGTCCAAAAGTAGGACTGACCTTTGTTTTTAAAAAGATTTTTTTCCTTTCCTTTCTTTTAACATGGTTGAAAAAACCCCCACCAAATTGAAACTTGTTTCTGGAACATTTATGTAATAGATCCTGGCAGTGGGAATTTGGGATAAACAAAGAATAAACATTTCTAATCATCCTGAGATTTTATAAATAAGCAAGAAGAATAAGCAAGGTTATGTAGCTCTATTTCCACCAATCCCCAGTTAAGGAAGAAGTACATTTTCCCTTTGGCTCGGATGTGCTATGATAAGTGTGCAGTCTGTCAATATATGGCAAACACAAATATTAACAAATCATGATAACGGCAAGGCAAAGACACTTCTGGGTCAGTGGCTACATTTCCCAATAAGGATGCTGCTAGCCTCCAACTGACAAATGACTCCATTAGCTCATTCAAAAGCCAAATGGACAATGAGGAAATTATTAGGCAACTTTTCTAGCTGGAAACCATTGAGAAAGTTAATAGAACTTCGAGCCAACCAGGACAGGGGCCAAAAGCCTTTCTTCACATTCTTTGCGTAGGTCAGCATGGTGTAGGGGATGAGCTACTGGAGCTGAATTTAGGAAGACTTGAGCTTAAATAACACTCACTGTCTGACACCAGAAAAATCATTTTAACCTTTCTGAGACTCAGTTTTCTCATCTGTAAAATGGAGCTCATAATACCTACAAAAGCTTTTTCCAAGGTTCTTGTGACAATCAAATGAGAAAAATGTATGCCAAGCACTAGGAAAATTTTGAAGAACTATATGAATGTCATTGGTGAAGGTGGTGGAGGTGGTAGAGGTGGTAGCGGTAGTAGTGGTGAAGGTGGTGTGGTGATGGTGATGGTGGAGGTGGTGTATATACTTAGAGCTCATCAAATGTTTAAGTAATATAATTATTTTTAAAGGCACTACAGAATAATATGATTAATGTCCAAATGTTGGCTATAAAATAGACCTTCCTCCACTGATTGTAATTTATTTGTCTTAAACTTTACTATCTTAATTATATTAATTTTCTCTTCGATGAACTACCTTAGTTTATATTATCAAGACTTCAATTATATAGTGTATTGCAAAATATCAAATCTGACTCCTTCCTTACACCTCTTCTTTATCATTTATTATCTATCTTTATCATTATCCCAGGAGAAAAGGAAGCAAGGCTAGGGAAACATTGCCTTACTTTGCATATAGAGGCAATGATCTGGTAACTTTTGTTTGTTTGAAATCTTGGCCACTGATCTAAGTGTCTCTATATTTGGCACCAACCTCAATGTTCTAAAATTTTATTTAAAAATAAAGTATATGTATGTACGTCATATATATCAGCATTCGTGTAGTCCGTGCCTCTGGGACTACAATTAGGGCATATCCTAGAATTTGCCAACAAGTCCAAAAAGATCCTTCTGAGGCAACTGGAATCCATTTGCACTAGATGGGAACCTAGCTCCAAAGTCAACCCTTCTAAGAGATCACCATGAGAACTGAGTTAATGTGTTCCTCTTAAGGGTGTTTTGGAACCTCATTATATCAGATCCTACATAGAATATCTTGTAGAATTACTAGAATTCTTTTGCTCCAATTCTCAACTCCTCCAGCAACCTGCCACTAACCACTGTGGGTGGCTTGATCCTAGACTGCTGCTGTTTCTGCCACCATTGCTCCTAGAAGTGTGCTATAGCCAGCTTGAATGGACTGAGTTGATTGTTAAATTTTCAATGTGAGCATTTGTAGCTCAGAAACTGACAAAAGCTACAAATTAAGATGATGACTGTTTTGTTGAATGTCTAGATTTTAAGAAAGTGATGGGGGAAAAAAACATTAATAATGCAGATTAAGCTTAAAAGTGTGACCTACGGCCATTTTCTTTTTTTCAGAGAACCAGTTGTTAAACATTTAACAGTACAATACTGACAATACCCCCACTGCTTTGGTATCTGGAAGGGGTGTTCAAGATCTCACAAGATCTTCCTAGATCTCATAATGCCCTTGAGGAAAAGAGACATAAATAGGAGGCAACCTACTCCAGATACAGCCTTGTCAAGGAGGCTGTGTTTTCAGGGCTTGCAATCTGATTGGGCCCATGGGAGTGGACTCCCGATTGTCAGAGAGCTGACTTTATCTTTCAGGACCAGTAAGAAGAACAGCCTGAGAGAGTGGAAACTGGGCCATTTGGCATAACCACAGAATTCTGGCTCAGCAACCAATTAAGTGACCTCACAGAATTTCTTTGTTATTCAAGGTAGTTCATTGGGAGGAGGTAGAGGAAGGATACAGGAAGAAATTCAGATAATGTAGTAACAAATGGCATCATTAAAAACTTATTTTTAAAAAAAGCTAGTTCTTTACAATTTTAAAAAGAGTTCTCAAAGCTTATAGGAAGTAGAGGACATCTCTGCTAGCTCTGAGTTTGGGAGGAATAACTCCCCCCACCCGTCACATTCCCAAGAGGGTGCTATGATTTTTTTTCCAACTTTTTCATATTTTTATTTTAAGTTTTGAGTTCCAAATTCCATCCCTCCCTCCCCTCTCTTCTCCCTGAGATGGTAACCAGTTAGATATAGGTGATACATGGCAATTACATAAAATGGAAGTGCTCCAATATTAATGAAAACTATTTAATTTGATGTTAGAAAACATAGGCTATCATTGTGGATATATTTTATTTTTGTGCTGGATGGTAGGAAGTTTGGCAGGACTCATATAAGAATAATTGGAGTTAAAATTAGGCAAGGAAAACACATCCTTACTTGGCAATTTTTAGTCGCAGAGGGCATTTTTCTGGTTAATTAGTATAAAGGAGGTTTTTAATTATAGTGAATAAGTAGGTCAGCTTGCATATTAGAACAACTTTAAAATTCCCTTCAGAAACCAAAGAAGCAGACAGACAAGGAGATGGACTGGCTATGGAATGGGAGCAGAGATAACAAATGAACAGCCCAAGGTTTGTATTGGTCTCCATGGAATTTTAAACACCCAGAGTGAGGCTTCTACCATGTTGGGTAATTCTTGGAAGGAAAGTTTATGGAAGGTCACGGGCAAGAATCCCAGAAGATGAGAAAGCATGGATGGGCTGCAACATGCACGGTTGGAGAGAGTAGCCACATTGGTGAGAACCTTTGAAGCACTCACATAAATAATTGGGTAAAGATGGGGTGAAAAGCTTGCTGGATCTGAGAAGTCAGAGGATTCTGATTCTCCATCTCACTTCTGCTACTTACTTCCTGGGTCACCTTGGAGAGATAACTTCTCTGGGCCTCAGTCTCCTCATCTGTAAAGTGGGGAGGATTAGACTAGACAATTTCGAAGTTTCCTCTTGGTTTCCTTCAAGATGAAATTCATTCAAGCACCATCTTCTGAATGAAGCCTTAAGTGCTTCCAGCCAACTGCCAGTGCCTTCCTTCCCAAGCATTTAATCCCTTTGTAAAAAGGCAGCTAATAGATTGAGCTGTACTTAGAGTCAAGAAAACCTGAATTTGAATCCTGACTCAGGCACTACCTGTGTGACTCTGGGTAAGTCAATTAACCTCATCTGTAAAATGCGGCTGACAAAAGCATCTTCTTTGCAGAGTTGTGAAGCTTAAATGAGATCATATTTGAAAAGTGTTTTGCAAACTTTAAAGTGCCATATACCCATTCTGGCTGTTATTTGAATTGATTCACCTTGTGTTTATGCTATAATTATTTATAAACCTGTTACCCACCCCCAAATCTCCCCTAGAATGTTTGTTTCTTGAGAGTAGTGATTGCTTCATTCTCTGCTCTTGTGTCCCCAATGCCTAACATAATACCTGGCACATAGTAGGTATTTACATAGTAGATACTTACACAGTAGGTACAATACTTGTTAAAAGATCGTAAGTAATGGATAGCTGGACATTAGCTGGGGAAAAACTCTCAAATGATAGAGTATGGAGCCCCCTGTTTAAAGCCTGGCAGAAATAGTACCAAAAATTTATATGAATGTATTCTTTAATACAATAGATATATGTCCAATTGATTACATATTTGCACTAGTCATTCTCGTTGATTCACTAATGTAAGTAATTAAATTTTCTTTATGCTTAAATAATAATTTATTATTGTGTATAAGAAAGAAATAGCCGGTAAATTAGATGTAATATGAATTCTGATATCTCAGTGTTCAACAAGATGGCCAGATGATTGTAAGGTAAGCCTCCATTTTACCCAAGAACAGGTGCCATCCCAGCTGGTAGTGAATGACTTTATTATTTTAGAGACCTAGGATTTCATTGGTTTAAGTGCTTCCTCAACTGGCACAGACCAGAACCCTCTTATGACTTGGTAGAGGTCAAGGGTGGAGTCTAGGAGAATTGCTAGAGCCAAGAAATTCATTATCTGTTGCCATCTTGGTAATGTCTCTCCAAGCATAGATAGGATGGTCCTGAGAAGGACAAAGTTCATTCCAAGCCTTCCCTTAGGCCCATTAAGGGGCAGGAAAGATCTTCAACTTCCCATTACCATTACACAAACATCATTAAAATGACTAATTATTAATAATGATGGCAGTAATTATAATTATCATTAGAAAGAGGAGATGAGATTCCTACCTGGGATTTATGAACCAACTTTAAAAGTAGCTCAAACATCTTAAAAACTCAAACAAAATGAGAGTTGCATCACAATTTAATGGATATCTTTAAATTGCTAAGGGAAACCCATAGATTAAATCAGTGTTCATTGATCAGATGATCATACATATACTACTGTGGGCAAGAATCCCTTAAGAGAAATTGAGCAGAACCTCATAGTCAATAAAAGGTCGAGAAAATGATCACATGACATCAGTTCAAATGCAAGGCAAACTGTTCAATATCACAGTACCAAAAGTGTGTGCTGTAATCACTGATCCTGAAGAGACCAAAGGTGATCAGTTCTATGAAGACCGACATTTTCTAGAAGTAACACCCCCAAATGATGTCAAATTCATAGGGGATTAGAATGCTGAAGTAAGAAATCAAAAGATAATTGGAATAACAGGCAAGTTTGGCCTTGGAGTACAAAATGAAGCAAGACTTTGGTCAAGATCACTGACTTGACCAGTTATAGTCAGTTACAACTGGAAATACTCTTTTTCAACAACCCAAAAGGTGACTACAGATAGACATCACTAGGTAGTCAATACTGAAATCAGATCTATTATGTACTTTGCAGCCAAAGGTGGAGAAGTTCTATCTATACAGTCTCTCAAAGCAAGAGCTGGAGCTGACTGTGGCTCAGATCATGAGACGGCTAGATAGTGTTATAAAGACAACAAACAAAGACTTGGACAGACGTCAAGGGATAGTGGCAGATAGAAGGGCCCGGTGTGCTATGATCCGTAGGATAATGGGACATGACTGAACAACAACACCCTGGATGTCTCTAAGGGAAATCCACAAATTAAATCAGTGTTGACTGTACCCCTAAGGACTTCTATTACTCAGTGCTCTCCCAGGCTATCGCCATTCCTCCAACATGATTTTTCTTCCTTCCCAATCTTGACCCTACAACCAGTTTAATTGTAATACATCCTATGTGACCCAATATCTTATCCCCTTATCATCATTCATGGCCTTCCGTGATTCACCCCCTCCCTCTCCCTCCTCTGCTCTTCCAGCTTCTAGAAGAAGTCATACAACCCTCCTGACTGATCCAACTGTGGAAATATATTATCAATGGTACCTGGGCCATACTGCAGCAAGGCAATATTTTTTTACTTTTCCCAAACTGACCATTGTGCTCTCTACAGAGACAGTTACAAACCTTTTCCTTTCTCTACAGTCATACAACTACTGCCATTGTGGCCTCCTCTTCCTCTTCCTCCTCCTCCTTTTCCCCTTCCTCCTCCTCCCCTCCTCTTTCCCCCTTACTCCTCACCCCTCCTCCTCTCCCTCTCCCTCCTCCTCTCCCTCTCCCTCCTCCTCCTCTTCCTCCTCCTCTTCTATATAGAAACTCATATGTTACCAAGAAAATGCCTCTCTTGCTCTTCACTTTTCCCATGATCCTCATTCTTTGCTCTTTTGGTCCAGTCTCTGCTAAAGATGTTGCTATCTCCTTGGCAACACCAATCACCATGCTTGTACCTTTGACTCCTGCCTCCACAATCATTCTTTCTCACTCTACAATTTTTAGTTTCTCCCTATCTATTGCTGCCTACAAACACCTGAGTCTACTTTATTCTTAAAAACCTTCACTTGATCCCACTATGCCCCCGAGCTATTTCTTAATCTTTTCTAAAAACTTGCTTAACAAATGTTACCACATTCATTGTGTCCTCATAATACACTTAATAGTTGGCACTTAATAAATGTTTGTTGAATGACTAAGTGACTGCCTTCTACTCACACAGCCACCACTCTCATTCAAGCACATCCTTCACCAGTGTTTTTGAAGTAGCCTCCAGATCCCTGCCTCCAATCCCTCCCCTCTACACAGTGGCCAAAACAATTCTGATTCAGACATAGATCTGACTGTGTCACTCTTACTAAAGAACCTTTAATGGCTGCCAATTGCCTCTGTGAGAAAATATCTCCTTCCCAGTTTGGCATTTCTAGCCCTTACAGTCTGACTCCAGTCTGCTTTTCCATGCTTATAATAATTACTTGTCTTCAAATAGTCCACCTTCCTGTCATGCCCTCCTTCTTGCTGTGTCTCACTTCTTGGGGTCTGTTTTTTAGTAGATCAGACCAGATTAATCAATTTATTAAACACCTACTATGTGCCTGGAACTGTGGTACACAGTAGGGATACAAAAAGAGGCAAAAGACAGTCCCTGTCCTCAAGGAGCTTACAATCAAATCAGAGAGACAACATGCAAACAGATACACACAAAGCAATCTTTATACAGTATAAATAAGAAATAATTAACAGAAGGAAGGCACTGGAATTGAGAGGGGTTGGAGAAGGCTTCCAGTTAAGAAGGGATTTTAGTTGGGACTTATAGGAAACCAAGGAGCAAAGCAGAGGAAAGAGAATGTTCTGGGCCCAGAGAACAGTCAGAGAAAATGCAGGAGATAAACTCTAAGGTTCCTTTCAGCAATCACTTCAATAACAATGTTAATGTAGTGATTGGTAGGATCTCAGGGTAGAAAAGATTTTATTTTTAGAATATAGAAAGTCCCTCCAAGGATTCCCTTTGGGTGTATGTGCAATGTTATCCAGATTACATCCCCATCTTTCTTTAATATAGTGCTTAAAGAAGGACATACCCAAAGTGCCCAAAGGCCTTCACTGCTGCCAATGAAGTACAAGGGCATCAGGGGGTGGATAGAAAGTAGCCTGGAGGTGGATGTTAGTCCACCATGGTCACGCCTATTTCAGAGAAGTTGCCATGGGTACAGAGATGGAGTGGTTCAATGGAAATTCAATTTGACTCACAACATGAAAGCTCCAAAATGATTTCTCAGAAGATAATCCATTTGTTGTTCTTCTACCAGCAGGTTAGATATTTCTGTAAGGCACTTTGTAAATCCTAGAGCACTTCACAAATACCAGCTGTTATCTCGTCATAGTTCTAATCAACTGATAAACATGAAGTACTTACTGTGTTCCAAGCACTGGGTACAGGGCTCATGGGGGGAGAAGGACCAGTGGAGAAAACCAAGCTTAGGTAAGGTACTTGTTGCCAAGGTTACCAGCTCTACCACCTGCCTGTATTGCTCTCTTCCCCACCTCCATCCTTCAGAATCCCTGCATCATTCAACAGGAACCTTAAGTACACCCCCTACACAAGAACT
The DNA here is from genome assembly GCA_028646575.1 of Pseudocheirus occidentalis. Taxonomy (NCBI): domain Eukaryota; kingdom Metazoa; phylum Chordata; class Mammalia; order Diprotodontia; family Pseudocheiridae; genus Pseudocheirus; species Pseudocheirus occidentalis. The sequence goes on from CM053594.1 coordinate 15,412,309, forward strand.
ATCCTTTTGTTGGTATCTCTACCTCTGAATGACTGCTGTGTACTTACTGTCTGTCTGTACATCTGTCTGTATGTCTACATGTGTGTTACTGTTGTTTATCATTGATTTCCAAAGAGGACCCGTGCCATCACCTACCATGTCTTGACTCATGCAGGAATTGGATTTAAGTGAGGTGGAGCTGCGCAAAGTCATCAGCCTCACTCTGTCTTCCAGAATCAAAGTCCAGTGGCAAGACAAGTCAAGACAACTGGAAATGACCTGGGATGTAATATATGACCTTGGCATCTTCCATGTCTAACCAAGCTCTAAGCCAGTGGTTCTCAACCTTCCTAATGTCGTGACCCTTTAATATTCATATGTGGGTGTATCTGCATGTGGGCAGACCTGCCTGGAGACCAGTAGAGGAGTGGTGTCTCAGTTCCTAAGACTATCAGAAACATGTGTTTTCCGATGGTCTTAGTCAACCCCTGTGACCCTTGTGAAAAGGTTGTTCAACACCCAAAGGGGTCGAGACCCACAGGTTGAAAACTGCTTCTCTAAGCATTCCACAGCACCTTTGTCAGACATCTTCATTGTCTATTGGAATAGATTGCCCATTCCCCTGGGGGAAGTCTTCACATGCTTGGGGTAGACACCTCTTTAACTCACTGACAGACTGGAGATCTGTCAGTTAGCCTCAGCCTGGTTTGGCCTGTCTACTGAGACAGTCCACCAGGGTGTGTCAGTGTGTGTGCTGCAGCTCCTTGGAGCCACAGGTAGGAGTTGGGTGAATCAGGTGGCCACCAAAGGTGGACGAGCAGCCCTAAAAAGGACACCAGAGATACTAGTCCTTCTGAACAACCTATGCATCCCATTTATGCATGTATATATGTACGCTAATATTAGCTTAACTAGGAAACAACATCAATCCATAGTTCTAAGACAGAACATTACATGGTAAATGCATTCATTTCCAGTTGGCCTGCCCTATGTCTTGCCATTGGACTCTGATGACTCTGAAGGAAAGAATGAGGTTGGTGACTTTGCACAGCTCTGCATCACTTAAATTCAATTCACTTCCAAGTCAAGACATCACCTTCCTAATGCCATGGGTCCTCTTCCAGAAATAAATGAACAGACCTGGTAAACACATTAGTAAATTGCAAAGAAAAAAGGCGCTACATTTGTCAGTCAGTCAAATAGACAATAGACCTTTAAGTGCCTACTCTGTGCTGGGCACTGTGCTAACAACCTAATAGCAGAAGACCACACAAAAAAGGGAAGCTGAGAAGAGGACAGGGCAGTGGGGTTTGATTGGAGGGTTGGAGGGTGGAGTACCAAATTCCTCCCAATGTCTCCCTGGAATTTTTACTCACTCATCTCTTAATCTGCTACTCTGTTTAATTTCAAGTCTACAGAACAAGATGCCCTATGCCAAGTACTCCCTGGTCTCCCCTCCTTTCCCCACCCTTCCTGTCCCAATTATATCATAAGCTCCTGGAGGGCAGGGACTATCTTTCTTTTTATTATATCCCCAGTGCTCACACAGTGCCTGTCACATAGTAGGTTCTTAATAAATGTTTATTGGATTAGACAGGAAAGATACAATTGCCCCCTGTCCCCCCAAGAGCATAGAGATGTCAGAGAAGTCCTCGAGGAGTACAGTCAGGTAAGAAGTGAGGAGACATCTGAGCTGAGCTCCCTCCTTAAATAGGGAGCACATGGCTGACTCTCCAATCAGAGGGGCACAGGGGAATGATGAGGTGGAGAAGTACCAAGCCTGATGAATATGAGGTTTTTCCCAATGATGAGCTTTCTGAGTTGTGGTGGAGAAGTCCCAAAGTCACATCTGGGTGAAGAATAAAGACTATAAGATGTCAAGTGAGATTTCCAAAGCACCCCTTTTTCCTAGAGGCCAGTGGGGTGATAAGATCTTACCCAATATCTTACCCAAGAACTGGGTTGGACCAATTCTCAAGGTTAACAAGGTAAGAGGTTGATAAGATCTAGATGAGCATAGTGATGATGACAATGATGTTGATGATGGTGATGATGATGGTGGTGATGATGATGATGATGATGATGACGATGATGATGATGATGATGTTGATGGTGGTGATGATGGTGGTGATAATGGTGATGATGATGGTGGTGATGATGGTGATGATGATGACGATGATGAGATGATGATGTTGATGATGGTGATGATGATGGTGGTGATGATGGTGATGATGATGATGATGATGACAATGATGTTGATGATGGTGATGATGATGGTGGTGATGATGGTGATGATGATGATGATGA
>CM053594.1:15415094-15435643 GCA_028646575.1 Pseudocheirus occidentalis
GGGAAATTACTTTGGGCTCTGTGATCTGGGGACTCTAGGTTATTGGAGTAGTCAAGTATCTTGGCAGTAATTCAAAGCAACAGCAGGTGGGAAAGGGGAGAATTCTACCCCAATTTATACTAAAAGCAAAACCAAACAGCTGAGGTTCACATACGCATCATCAGCCTGTAAACATCCCAGAACTGGGCTGGGTTACCCAGCAACGCCTCCCCCTTCTCCCCTTCCACACACTCCATCAAGCCTAACCCTGCTGACCACTGTGACTTGATTTCATATTAGGCGGCCTGTGTGTGGGAAGAGAGAGTGGTATGGGGGGTGATTTGCAATCGCTCCCCTCCCCTCAGTGGATGGCTCCACTGATTCGTGCTTCATTTTTTCTCATTGATGCTTTGGAACTGGGTGGTCCCTCTTACTTCTACCACCTGACTGGCTCAGAGCACTCAGGGCTGCTTTTGGCTTCCAAGGGCTCTTGCTTCTACAAAAATATTAGTGCAAATATTAGGTAGTGAAATCACCACAGGGATCATCTCTGAAGGTCTGGAGTTAATGGGCCATGCTCTGAGTGTAAAAAGCAACAGCCTGACAGGGATTGGCTGGCTGCCCAGATACAGGAAGGTCAGTTGCTTATATTGGCATATTGGCATCTATTATTACAAAAAGTAAAATTAAATAAAAGGATAACCCACTCCCCATAAAAAGTGCTTCGTGACAGATTATTTTCCTGAAAATAAAAGAAAATAAATCATCTTTGGGGGCCATTGGTAACCTAATTGCCTGGTCTTGGAAAGCTGGGCTTGAAATCAGAAGATGGAGGCAAAGCCAGCCTCAAGCAGTTAACTAGCATGGCTACAGGCACATCACTTCACCTTAGTCTGAATTTCCTGCAAGAGTTGGTGCCGGCCACTGGGATATAATCCTGACCTTGTACAGCTATCCCACAGGGCTATTGTAAGGCAAGCATTTTGCAAGCATTTAAGTCCAATAAAGGAACTAGAGTGGAAGGGCCTTTGGTGACCATTTAATTTGCAATGGAAGATGCGGAGTGCAGTGTTAGCCTCTTTAGAATCAGGGACCTTCCTCTTGGTGGTCTGATTATGCCTGTGGACCTCTCCTCAGAATTGTGTTTTTAAATTATTGAAGGATATGACATTTCAGTTAAAAGTTAATACAAATAAAGATGTGTCTTCCCCCACATTTGTGAATTCCCCCTCCCAAAAACTCTATCCAACAGACTTCCACAGGTTCACAACCTCTGAGCTAGTTTCCCATTTCACAGATGAGGCCAAAGTGTTAAGTGACTTGACCAAGGACACACAACTAGGACCACTTGTTCATGGGAGTGCGAGAATTAGGACTGGAATCTGTACCCTCTTCCTTCTATACCTTCTAATGTTAGAATCAAAGAAGGTCAGATGTCTCTTCTTCCAAATCAATTAATCACTTACAATTATGTGATATTTTAGAGCTAACAAAGCACTTTCTGTGGCTTATGATTTTTGGTCCTTCCAAATTCTCTAATATGTGAGCAGGATAACAGCAAGGATCGCTGTACCCATTTTGCAGATGAGGAACTGAGGTCCAAGGAGGCTAAAAGGCCTCTAGGCTACAACTAGGAAGTGGCTGAGCCTGGATTAGAACCCACCCCTGCCCCTCTGTGAGATCCAATGTTCCTTCCGCTACACCACACAAAAGCAGCAGGGCTGTGACTCACCCTGTTTTATTCTCTCTCTGCTCTATCAGGGTAGCCTGTGGTGGCTGGCACAGTGCTCTGCCCACACGTTCTGCTAATCAGTGGCCCTGGCCCTGGCAGCTGCTACCACAGGGTGGGGGTGGAGGGGAGAGAGTAAACATTAACCCAGCGTGTCTCCCGCTGGCATCCGTGACAGCAGCGCCACCAGCCAGGCTCATAAACTCGTCCTGCCCCGCCTGCCAGTGGGGAGTCAGCAACTTGCGTGCTTCTCTTTGCCATGGCAATCGACAGTACAGCCGATTAAATAATTTAAAAGGCTCTTGGGGACATAAACAGAGAGAGGAATAAACAGGCAAGAAAAGTGCAGGCCACCTCTGGGGGGGGGGCAGGGGAAAGGCTGCTGGCAGAGCCTCTACTTTGGGGGCCTCTCTGCCCAAGAGCCAAAGCTGCCCCTTTCTCTTCAGTCTGAAAGAAAAGGACAGACTTTTCCTTTAGGCCACAGGGCAGCCACCCACACCAAGTCATTTTGGTAGGGCAGGGAAACTATTCCCCCTCATCACCGCTACCCATCGCCCAGTGCCTGATTTGTCTGTTGGCTTATGATTCTGATTGGCTAAAATACAGATATCCCCAGAAGTTTTCCTGCACTATCCCAGTAAACACCTTCAACATCTAAACACTTTCCCATGAGTGAGTTTATTAGACTCTTTCCAGGGAACACAGATTGATTTAAAACAAAGAAAAGAGGAAAGACAGAGACAGAACCTTAGAACCCAGAGATTGGGAAAGGGGGTGAGAGAGAAAGGGTCAGGGCGCCAGAGAGAAGACCCAACTACTTTGACTGGTCACTAAGAAGCCAGTCTCTCAATAACTGGGTGATTTTAGGCAAGTCGCTTCTTCTTTGGGGCCTGAGTTGCCTTCTTTATGAAATGGAAATAGTCATCCTTTAAGATGTATTAAGGTAGGGAGCTGAGCTAAATAAACAGCACAATAAAAAAAAAATCCTATTCCAAGCCACAAAACTTGAGTTGGAATCCCAGCTCACCTGTGTGACTTTGGATGAGTCACCTCCTGTCTTGGCTCTCCATTTCATCTTCTATAAAATAAAGGAGAAGATCTCAAATGCCATGAAATCTCTTTAAAAACTTCTCTAACTCCTTAGAACTGTGATAATTCAACTGATCTCTCATGTCATTGATGGAAGCACCCCCTCCAATAGTTCATATTACTGTTTAAACACATCTCATCACCCTGTGCAAATCTTGTCTATGTCCTCCCACAATCCTTCACAATCCTTCGTCGAGGTCCATCCAACATACTGAGGATCCTTCTCTAGACCTCTTGACTTTGCGTGGGTCTCAAGGGAGAACTCAAGCTGTCTATCAATTATCCCTTAATCTTATTATGTAGCCAGCTCATCTTCCTTTCTTGTCATTCTTTCCTTTAATAATTTCCTTTATGCTGCTTCTGCCCAATTCTTTAAAGTTGGTAAAATGTTACCAGTAGGTAGCCTTCCATTTGCCCTTTCAATGACCTACTGCTTTCTTCAGAGATTTTTGTATTTCACGAATTACAACCACATGCCAACGCTGAAAAAAAGTTTAAAAGATGTGCCTTTATTTCAAGTTGAAGCTTGAAGGTCACTAGACACACAATACAATTTTCTAAATTTTTGGTTCAGTTCATCATCCGTCCACAGGATTAGATCAAGATGTGTTTATTGATGGACAAATTTTGTGGGCTGACCATCCAACATTGACTTAGAAAACCACTTACTAACATTATTTATGTTCTAGTGTGTGAGCATTTGGATGGATAGAGTGCCAGGCCTGGAATCAGGAAGATGTGAGTTTAAGCCCAGTCTCAGTCCTTTACTAGCTGTGTGGCCCTGAGCAAGTCACTTAACCCTGTTTTCCTCAGTTTCCTTATCTGTAATATGAGCTGGGGAAGAAAATGGCAAACCACATCAGTATCTTTGCCAAGATATCCCCAAATGGGGTCACAGGAGAATTGGATACAACTGAAACAATTGAACAACAACGTTCTAGTGTATTTTTATTTTGTTAAGTATTTCTGAATTACATTTTAATTGGTTCCGGCTTTACTCTGGAGTATTATGGGCCCATGTAGCTACATATTTGGCATCTCTGGTATAGATAAACAAGAATTTTTCATCCACTTTTTTGTGTGTGAATAGTTAAGGTGTTCAGAGTCAGACATAACCAATACACCATTCAGTGGCTTGATGGAACTGACACAAACTAGCATCTGGATAATTTCCCTTTAAATAGAGAATCCTTCTTCAATTTGGACTCTGCCCTGAACATTCTTCATCCCATCCTTCATTTATTATCTATAAATAGATAATGTTTATTATCTATTTATCCAGTGATAAATATGTTTGGTGAACCCTATTTAATGCCTTGTTCACTTTATCAGTGGGTCATGAAATAAAGTGGTCCCTATTGTTTCAAGGACTTTTCAAATATTCTTCTAAGATTCTTATATGTATATGAAAGATAGAGGAGAGCTTAAAACAGAGGTTCTTAATCGGGAGTCCATCAACAGTTTTAAAAAATATTTTGATAACTGTTTCGCTATAAACTGGGGGTGTTTTGTGAACCTACCATACTTTGTCGATGTTCCTGTTATCCTTTGCTCTCTAAGGGGGCCATGATTTCAGGGAGGTGATGCCATGACTTGCAAGTGAATTGGATTTATTGCACAGGCCTGTGCAAAGTCACCAGCCTCACTCTCTCCTCTGGAGCCATCTGGGTCCAGTGGCCAGACATAGATCAAGATGGCTAGAGATGGCCCAGGATACGCTGGGGGACCTTGACTTTTTCAAGCTAAGGTCTTTAACAGGTCTGTTTGACTGAGTGATAAAGGCTTAACAAGAAATGAGGTAGAGAATGGCGTCTATAACTAGTTAGAAAAAAATCAACCAAGGAGGGGAAGACCCTCACCCTCAGGGTTTCTGGACTTTACATACATATTTAAAAGCATTATTCTGGTGGTTGTTGTCCTTTCTGGAAGAGGACTGAAATGATATCACTATGCTATAGTGAAACTTCAGTGTGTACGACCGTGGTTGATCAGATCAAAACGAGCTTGGAATACTCTACCACAGGTCAGACACAAATATTCTTTGTGAACATTTGGGGCAGATTCTCCAAATCTGTGCATCCTGTGTTTCCTTTGAGTTGTTTCAAATCTGAGAAAGGATGTATAAACTTCACCAAGTGATCATAGGGTCTATGGCATTAAAAAAATTAAGAAACCCTCCTTAAAGGCGACCTTTTGCTCAACTGAATCCAATGCTGTTTTTAGTAGTCAACAAATAAGCAACGTGGGCTTTCTTCCCAACACTCTTCCACAAATTGTGTGACTTGCTGTAGAGCAACCTTCCCCATAGAATAATAGATTTGGAACTGGAAGGGAAGTAGGACGTTGTCTAATCCCTTCCCACACCCCAATTCACAAATGAGGAAAGTGAAGCTGGGAGAGTCAGAGTGTTCTTTGCCCAAGGTCATGGAACCAAGATTTGAACCCAGGTTCTCTGACTTCCAATTCAATTCCAGTTCTCACTACACCATCTAAGGCTCATGAAGCATGGCTCGATCATTCTCATAATGATTTCATAAAGGTACAAAAGTAACCATATGGGTCATTTGTGGGGGGAGGTTCCCTTTTGTGATAATAGCAAATTTTGTGATTTTTTCCCCCTAGGAATTTGTTATTCCATTTAATTAAATATTTAATAAATGTCTGCTATGTAGAAAGCATGATACTAGCCTCTGGGGGAACAGAAACAAAAAAATTAAAAGCATTCAGCCTTGAGAAGTCTTCATTCTACCCAGGGATATAACATGTCAACTGATAAGTAAATACAAAGGAATCTCAGGATGTAATAACTGAGCAGTGAGGAGGGGGAGCAAGGGAGGGAGATCATGATGTAGACGGTGTCACCTGAGAAGATACTTGAAGTCAACAGGCAGAGATGACAAGAAAGTGCAGGTGCCTTTGCAAAGACAGAGAGTATACTCTAGTATGGCATGAGTTAGGAGACCAGTTTGGCTAGGATGTATGGCCAGTGCGTAGCACAGCGCCTGGCACATAGAAGGCTCTTGTTCAGTCATTTCAGTCATGTCCGACTCTTCATAACTCCATTTGGGGTTTTCTTGGCAAAGACACTGGAGCGTTTTACCATTTCTTTCTCTAGCTCTTTTTACAGATGAGGAAACTGAGGCAAACAGTTGACTTGTCCAGGGTCACACAACTACCAAGTGTCTGAGGCCAGATTTGAACTCATGAAGATAGTTTTCCTGACTCTGGGTGGGGGCTTTATCCATTTCAACACCTGGCTGCCCAGGAGGCACTTAATAAATACTAATTGATTAACTAATTGAAAGAAATCAGGAAAGGCAGATGGAAGTCAGATTGTGGAAGGCATTAAGTTCCAGACAATTGGGAGGCATTGGAGCTTTTAAGGTAGGAGAATGACATGGCCATTCCCGTGTTGTAGGAATATTAATTTACCCACCGTGTGTAGGAGGGATTGGAGGGATCGATACCTGAACTAGGGTAATGGATGTAGATGTGGAAAGAAGTGGAATAATATGAGACGTTGTAGTGGCAGAATCACCTTTTTCGAGTGTTTCCCTCAATACCCTAAGAACTATGCTGCTTTCAGCACTGACCACCACTCTGCATCTGCTTCTCCGGTTGGTTTCAGTTCTGCAGAGTGAGATGCCCCTCCCAGGTTAAACTCTAATCTCACTACCATACTGCTAACTCAAGCACTGACTGATGCTACCTCCTCTTCCCTTTGATTGAGAGCTGAATGGTAGAGTAGCAAACTCCTCCCAATACCTTCCTTTATGGAGGCAGAGACTGATCTTTTTGGCTCACTTCTGCTTTCCCTGATCTCAACTCCATGGAATAAGACCCCCTTGGTCTACACACACGCGCACACACACACACACACACACACACACACACACACACACACTTTCCTCCCTTCTTTTGTGTGTATTATCCCTACCTCCATTAGACTGTAAGCTTCTTGAGGGCAGGGACTTGTATTGAATTGTATCTCCAGCATTTAGCAAGGGTCCAGCACATAGTAGGTACTTAATAAATGTTTACAGGATTAGATCAGATTCAAATGCAGCATATCCCAAAAGTCTTAGTGCAATTTTAAGCTTTAATAGCTTTAAGTGGGAGTTTTAAAAGGAATCATTGAATTGATGTCTTTTCTCTTATCATTTCCTTTTTTTAAAAAAATTCTCAAAAGCCTTGTTGAAGCTTTAATAGTTTAAAATTGCACTGAGATTTCTGGGACACTCTCTATTTTGGTCTAGCCTAGCTGTTCCTCCCATCTTTGTTTTCCTTGAGTGACATTTCTGTTTGCTCATGTGTCACACCAGGAAATACCACATTAAAGTCCAAATGAAATTTAAGGAACCTTCTGTCATTGACAGAAAAAAAAGAATTTGTTATTAAAATTTAACAGATCTTTTCCACTTTTCATCTGCCTGTTTTCCTCCTTCTAATTTGCCCTTAGATGATCTGACATATATGGATATCCCACCAAGTTTTCTGTAAACTTGTTCTTCCCTCCACTGATTTTTGCTGTGCTAAGTAAGAGGTTGTCTAATCTTAATTTTATGAATGATGAAAGTAAGGCCCAGAGAGACAGAGGAGACAATACTCCTCATAATCCTCCATCATCCTTCTATCTAAGCTTTTATAAAACAAATTTCTACCTTAAACTAATATTGCCCTTGGTGCCCATTTCTCTCTACTGAAGTGGTTTCTAGGTTCTCTTTGTCTCCTTGTTATGGAATGAAATTTCATCAGGAGATGATGACTGTCTGGGTTTGTGGGAAGGAATTATTGAATTGATGCCTGTTCTTTTATCATTTTCCATTTTTTAAGCATCAACAGCCTTGTTTAAATGGATCAGGTTGGAGTTACCACAGTAGAGTAGCATATTTTCTCATTTTTTGTGCTCTCTTCTAACTTAATATTGATTTTATTCTTTGTTCTAACAAAGAGATCTGACTGTATAGAGACAAATGATTCAGAAGTCCCTCTCCCATCAGTGACCAATTGGTTCCTGTTCAAATATAATCGGTTTTACTTCTTGTGAGGTTATTTGGTACTTATTATGCCCAGGGCCTTATGACTTTCTTCTGGAAGAAGAGAATGGTAAGTTGGCTTGAGATTTCTATATATTCTTCAAGCCTCTCTTGGGTCTTATTTTTAAGCCATTTGAGATTCTATGAATCCACTTCCAAATGGTAAACCAAGGTCTGGGCCTTTAAGAGACTATCAGTCTTCAGAGCAGAGGGCATGGGCCACGTTCTAAGCCAACGTGGAAAGAACAGTGAGTGGGTCTGGAACCAAAGAACCTGAGGTTGACTCATATCTCTACTTCCTAGCCTTGTAAACTAGGTAATTAATGAATAAACATTTCATAAATACCTACTATGTGCTAGGCACTGTGCTTGATACTAGGAATACAAATCTCTTCTGTAAGCTTCCATCTTTGCCCTTGTGAAATGAAAGTGTTGAATCCAACCATTTCTAAGGTCCCTTCCCTCTCAACATTCCTGATCCTAAGATTTCCTAGGGCATGACCCTTGCTAAGAGGGTATCCTTGGGATCATTTCCATTCCCATGCACTTTGTGGCTGTTGTGGCAGAGTAGGGTCACTGGGTAGGTGCTGATACCAAGAAATCTAAGGGCTTTTAGAATATCCAAGGTCAAAGAAGGCAACAGATTGGAAATCTGGGAAGATGAAAATCAGGATCAAGAAGAGACCCAATCACCAGAGATCAGGAGTGCAGGTAATTGAGACAGAGATGTTGTTTCATCTATTTCAGACTCCCAATATTCTGGGCCTCTGGAAGACCCTCCTGCCTGCCTGTGACATCTGATTACCTAACGCTCTACCTGCTGTGTGCAGCAGGACTCTCACTCAGGGGATTATAGAATGTTAAAGTAGGAAGGGGTAAAGATCTAGAAAGAAGAGTATAACCTGCCAGAGAAGGGAGGGAAAGGGCCTTAGAACAGGGGATGTCAGAGATCAAAAGAATCTTAGAGATATGTTGCAATCCCCTCTTCTTATGGAGGAAGATGCTAATATCCAAATATCAGTCATGACATTTGGAGGCTGCTGATCAGAGAAGCCTCCATGGATTCCTCCACTTCCAAGGCCTCCTGGTGCTCGTAGCAGAGGCATGGGTCTCCTGGAGTTTCTTTCTCCTTTCCGTTTCCTAAAATGCACGTTTAGGATCAGCTCCTTGACTAAGTTAATAGGATGGAGGTCCCCAAGCAGAGAAAAAATCTGCCCCCAAAGGATCATTATCATCCTCTAGTCTAACAAGTTCAAATCCCATCAGAGCGCCATGTGGTTGTTTCCAATATGGGCTTACAAAGAACAGATGTTTCTTAATTGCCATTTTGACTGCCCAGGAGATGTTTTGCTCCCATAATCTCACTAAATTATTAGATGTTTTTGCTTTCCATCCTGGAGAAGGCAAACCATTGAGGGAGACAGACAGACAGACAGACATACATCCTGGAATGAAGTGCTCTTTCTGGACTTGAAATCAGGAGTCCTAGGTTTAAATCTAAACTACTTCTCTTACTACCTGCTATACTTCTTTTTCCCCCGATTTTTGACATTTTTTTTAATGTTGAGTTCCATATTCTGTCCCTCCCTGCTCCCTGAGATGGTAAGCAATCAGATATAGGTTATACAAATTCAATTATGTAAAACATTTCTATGTTAGTCATTTTGTACAAGAAGACTCGAATAAAAGAGGAAAGAAAGAAAGAAACAAAGAAAGAAACAAAGAAAGAAAGAAAGAAAGGAAGGAAGGAAGAAAGAAAGAAAGGAAGGAAGGAAGAAAGAAAGAAAGGAAGGAAGGAAGGAAGGAAGGAAGGAAGAAAGAAAGAGAGAAAGAAAGAAAGAAAGAAAGAAAGAAAGAAAGAAAGAAAGAAAGAAAGAAAGAAAGAAAGAAAGAAAGAAAGAAAGAAAGAAAGAAAGAAAGAAAGAAAGAAAGAAAGGAAAAATGGCTGCTTCACTCTATAGTCAATCAATATCAGCTCTTTCTCTGGGGCAGATCATGTGCTTCATCATGAGCCTTTGGAATTGTCTTGGATCATTGTATTCTTGAGAAAAGCTAAGTCAGTTGCAGTCCTTCATCACATAATGTTGCTGTTACTGTTTACAGTGTTGTTCTGGTTCTGTTCACTTTGCATCAGTTCGTGTAAATCTTTCCAGGTTTTTCTGAAATCATCCAGCTTGTCATTTCTTATAGCACAATAATATTCCATTTCAGTCATATACTATGACTTGTCTAGTCATTCCCCAACTGATAGGCATCCCCTCAGTTTCCAATTCTTTGCTACCACAATAATAGCTGCCATAAATATTTTTGTATAAATAGCTCTTTTCCCTCTTTTGGAGGGCTTTGGGCTATACACCTAGCAGTCATATTACTGGGTCAAAGGGTATGGCTGGTTGTATAATCTTGTGGGCATAGTTCCAAATTACTTCAGAATGGATCAGTTCACAACTCCACCAACAGTGCATCAGTGTCCCAGTTTTCCCACATACCCTCCAATAAGCAACATTTTCCTTTTTTGCCATATTAACCAATCTGATAGGTGTGGGGTGGCACCTCAGACCTTATAATTTGCATTTCTCTGATCAATAGCGATTTAGCTGCCATACTTCTAAAGGCTCAATTTTCCCATCTATTAGATGGAGATAAAACTTACACATTATATTAAATCCCAAATTCAGTACTGTTAATTAAAAATTCTTATTATAACTATATTATTATATCATCATAACTCTTATATTAAGATAATATTATATATTATAACTCTTATAATATTATTGTAACTCTTACTATATTATATCATATCATATTTTATATGATAAGGGCAAGAGTGGCAGGCAGATATCTTGAGTTCTCCATTTGTGTTCTAGAGAAAAATATAACACATAGAACATCTGTAAAATGCTTCGCATACTGTAAAACCCCATATAAATGCTAACTATGATTATTGATTATTGATAGCTATATTATCAACAGGCTAATAATACAAAATATAGTGTGACCTTTCATTCTTCAATGAAGGTATCCTGGCCTCAGCATCCAAAGACCTGAGTTCAAGTCCTGCCTGACAACTTCATAGCTGTGTAAGCAGAAGCAAGTGTCTTGTTTTTCTCAGCTTGAGTGGTTTCCTTTGTCAAATGGTGATAATAATCCTTTCACAGGGCTGTTGTAATGAATGAGAAAGCATTTTATAAGTGGCAAAGAACTACAGAAATGTGGGGTGTTATAAATAATACATGACTGTTATAATAATTATAAATGAATAATAAACATTATTAGTAACAGAGTGATGGGTGTGTCCCAGCCCAGTCATTCAGGGAAATGGGCTGCTTACTGCTTAGAATCTGATAAGATGACCGGCAAATGCAGTCTGCCTCAGATAAACTGGCCCCTGGCCCAAAGGGCATTGTGCCGAGTCAAGGCAGACACCGCCCCATAAATCAGCCTCTGCTGATAGTCCTTCTCCTCCAGGTCTGGCAGCAAGAAATTCAACAGGCCAAGTTTTCTGTTGTTTTTTTTTCTTTAATCTACTGTCTGGTCTGGGCTTCAGCCCTACAGTCATAAAATGGGATATAATTTGAAAAACACTTCAGACATAAGTATACAAAACACACACTGGTGTACATTAGAGGCCCTGCTGACGGTCATGAGGAGGTTGGTTTTTTTTCTTTTCTAGCTTTGTCTTTTTAATAATAACCTGTTTTGATTGCATGGTTGCCAAGATACAGTAGCATTCGGTGACTGGTTCTGATATACAAGGCAGAAGATTGATTGTATCAGGTTCATTGTGTGGCAAGCACACAGTAGAAGGGCTTAATTCTTGTTCCAGATTCCAGAGACTGGGTCTGAGCAGAAAAAAAGGGATTCCTGAGAATCAGTAACTGAAGGTCGCTAATGTCAAACTACCAGAGTAGGGCTACTAGAATTTTTTTTTTAATTTAATCTTTTTTTAACTTAATAAAAGGTTGTTTTCTCTCTCTTAATTTTCCCCTAATTGAGGTAAATTTTTTTAAAAAAAGAAAAAGAAAAACAATTCTTAACAAATATGCAAAACAAATTCCGACATTGCCTGTGTCCAAAAACTCATCTCACTCTGAATCCATCACCCCTCTGTCAGAAGCCAGGTAGCTGGTCCCTGGAATCGTGGCCGGCTATTCCTTTGTTCAGGGTTTTTACATCTTACAGAGTTATTTGATACAATGTTGTTGTATCAATGTAGTTGTTGTAACAACTACAATGTTGTTATTATAGAAATTGTTCTCCTGGGTCTGCTTCCCTTCATTTTGCATCAGTTGGTGCAAATCTTCCCAGGTTTCTCTGAAACTGCCCTTTGTTTCTAGGGCAGATAGAGCTCTGGGACCAGAGTCAGGAAGATCTGAGTTCAAGTCTGCCCTCGGATACATATTAGCTATATGACCGTGAGCATGTAATTTAATCTCTGTTTGCCTCGGTTTCCTCACCTGTAAAATAGAAATAATAACAGCACTTGCCTGCCACGGTTGTTGTGAGAATGGAATGACATTACCTGCCATAGTAGACACTAAGCAAATGTTAGTTAATTAATAGTTCCTGTTATCATCCCTATCAGCTAACGGCTCAACAGTACTCTGTTGTCCTCATACGCCACAATTTGTTCAGCCATTCCCCCAATGGATGGGCACTCCCATAGTTTCCATCACCATCCCTTTAATAATTTTACTGTTGTTATTCAGTCATTTTTTTCAGTCATGTTTGACTCTTTGTGACCCCATTTGGGGTTCTCTTGGCAGGGATACTGGAGTGGTTCACCATTTCCTTCTCTAGATCATTTTACAGATGAGGAAACTGAGGCAAGCAGAGTGAAGTGACTTGCCCAAGGTCACACAGCTAGTGAGTGTCCAAGACCAGATTTGAACTCAGGTTTTCCTGACTCTAGTTCATTTTACAGATAAGGAAACTGAGGCAAGCAGGATGAAGTGACTTACCCAGGGTCACACAGCTAGTGAGTGTCTGAGGCCAGATTTGAACTCAAGAAGATGAGTCTTCCTGACTCCAGGCCTAGTGCTCTAACCAGTGTACCACCTAGTTGCCAAATACATTCTTTAAAACTTTTTTTCTCTCCGGAAATTGAAGCCAAACTCACTGGCCTATAGTTTGAGAAGGTCATTCTCTTCTCTTTTTGGAAAATTGGGACCATGTTTGCCCTTCTCCGGTCCCCAGGTACATTATCCAAGTCTCCTGTTCTCTACAATCTTTCAGAGAAGGTTAGGAAGGGCCCAGCAAGTATTGCTGTCAATCCTTTAAATAGAGGGCAGGTAGGTGAGAGAGAGACATGTCACAGAGGACAGAAAGCTGGCCCTGGAGTCAGAAAGGCCTGGCTCACAGTCCTTCCTCTGACTCAGAGGGATAGAGGCTATGGAACCCTGGGCAGGTCACTTGACCTCTCTAAGACTATAAGGTGAAGAGTAGGGGTTGATCTGCCTGGGTGAGGGAGGTCCTTACCGGGAGCTCCCCAACACCAATGAAATCGCTGGTGTAGCCAAACGTACAAAATGGTTAGAGTTCTCATTAGATTCTCCCTCTGGGGGAGGGGGGTTTGCTCCTACTCCATAAATAAATATCTTGTAAGTAGAAATAATGTTGGCTTGGAGTCAGGACACAGTTCAAATCCCCACTCAGTAACCGTGGGCAAGTGCCTTAACTTTTCTGAGCCTGTTTCCACATCTTTCAAGTGGATATAGCGCTCAGTCATTATCTGTCTCATTTGTTAAGCAATGTCTTTGGAAACCTCAAAATGGGACAGAAATGGTGAGCGTTGTTGGTCTAAGGGCTCCCCTGCAGGCAGCTGCATTGGAGGGCAGCTCTCAAGAAGGCAGAAACCAGTAGCTGAGGATCAGTATCTGAACATTTGTTCCTACTTTCCCTAGATGATGCCTATCTTGTATTCCTCCACACAGTGGGACCAGGACTGGAAAAGCATAGCCACCACCCAAACCTTGAGATTCCAACCCTTACTAAAACCCCACCCATGCCTATTTTAGAAGGTTCCATAGTAACCACTGAGCAGGAGACAATCAAAGTATTTAGCACTTGTAGCCACCTTCAAAATCATCTCCAGCATTGTGTGGAAGAGGAACCAGAATTCCAAAGTTCAATGACTTGACCAAGGTCATCGGGCGGCAAAGTCCAGCTTCAAACCCCATCCATTCTTCCCCTTTAACATAAGGAATCTCTACCACTAGAACCATTAGAGTTTTTAAGACACAGATTCCTATTGAAATCCATAATGAAGACAGGAAGAGAGACAGACAGAGAGGCAGGCAGTCTGGGAAATTTTTCTGAGGCTCATTTTAAAATTTGCTATTGCCTGGTTTTTATTAGATTTACCACCTGCACCAGAGAAACTCCCACCATGAGATCACAAATAAACATTTTTAGAGTTTTCATTCCCATACCTATAGACTATTTCTTTTTGTGGCTAGTAAAGTTTAAATTCCTTGAATGCAGTGACTTCTGTTTTTTCTTCCTTATATCTTTTGTAAGATTCGATTAGAGTGAGGTGCTTAACAATCCCCAAAGCTATTAAACTCTACATACTCCTGCATCCAGAAATGCCACTATTAGGTCTATTCCCCAACAAGGTCAAATTAAGAAGAAAAGCACCCACACATACAAAAATACTTACAGCAGCTTTTGTTGTGTTGGCAAAGAACTGGAAACTGAGGGGATGCCCATCCATTGGGGAATGGCTGAACAAGCTGCAGTATATGAATGCGATGGAATAGTACTGCGCTATAAGAAACGATGAAGGGAATAGTTTCAGAAAAACCTGGAAAGATTTGTATGAACTGATGCAAAGTAGACATTTTGAAGGATGGAAGAAACCAGCTGATGGATCACACTGGAATGTCCTCAGTGAAGTCAGTGCAAATCAGTATGATAAGTAAAAAGAGGGTTGGTCAGAGGAGAGAAAAAGAGAATCCATAGTCCTGTGACTGCGTGACCCTGGACATGTAACTTAGGTTCTATGAGCCCCCATTTTCTCCTATATAAGATGGGCATTAAAATACTAAATACTACTACCTCAGAGACTAGGGTTGGGAAAAGCACTTTGTCTCCCTTCAAACTACAGAAGCAGGAGATATTAATAAAGGATTAATGATCCAAGCCGCACTAATGACAACAGGCCCCCCTAAAAGAGGAGTCTTCAGAATTCTCTGGGCTGGGGCTAGAGGACCTCTCTTTTCTAATAGGAGTTCCCCAAGGCCAGGAGGCCAGGCCTGTCCCATTTGCAGGCTGTGGATCCTAGAGTCCTCTGGCCAGATTCAACACCAGATAAGCTCCCTCCATGAGATTAGAAGTAAACATTTGGGCTTTGGGAGAAGACTGTTTTGATCACTCGAGGTGCTGACCCTGGCCTGGCAGGAGGCCCAGATTCTGAACCCAGGCTGTCACCCAGAAGCAGCAGCAGAGAATACAGCAGCAGGACGTGATGTCCAGCCCTTATGAGAGGCCACAATAAGGAAACCATGGAAAAAGCTATTTCAGTCTCCCTATTTTTAAAGTCAGGGTCAGGGTTTCCTGCCCATCCTCCTCCTCCCCACCCTCTTGTCTGAAGGTTTCAAAGAATTTGCTCTATTCTCTCCAGCATAATGTGATGGAAAGTACCCTAGCCTGGGGACATACAGAGATTTCCACTCTAGACCTTGCCCGCCACAACTTGGCTGGACGATTCTGTCCACAGTGCCCAGAGCCACACACTGACCCTCAAACCCCAAATGTTCACTTGAGATCTCAGCATGGGACTTATCTGGAGCTGAATCTGAATCTGGCCAGAGGATTCTGGGATCCACAGGCACACTGGCTACTTATTCACTGTTTTCTGTTAGATTGACTGTGGGGAATGAGAGAGAGACCTACCACAGGATAGAGTAATAGGGTCAGAACCCAGAGAAATGACCCAATAGATAGAGTAAGGAAGCTGTTGTTCAGTTGTCTGACTCTCTATGACCCCATTTGGTGTTTTCTTGGCAAAGATACTGAAATGGTGTACCCTTTCCTTCTCAAGCTCATTTTACAAATGAGGAAACTGAGGCAAACAGGGTTAAGTGACTTGCCCAGGGTCACACAGCTAGTGTCTAAGGCCAGATTTGAACTCAGGAAGATGAATGAGTCTTCCTGACTCAAGGCACCACATAGCTGCCCCCAATGAACATTTATTAAATAATTACTATGTCACAGCTAGAGGCCCAGAGCCAAGGCCTCTCTCTCCCCACCTAGAGGGTTACAGCATATCTTCTACTCACCAGGAAAGCCAAAACTCAATTTGAGCAGTTAGTGCCTTCAAACACACACTCCTATCCAGCCTGTTAAAAGGCTTTTCTTTACCACCCAGTAAGTAAACAGGAAACAGTCACGGGATCCCTGTACACACTCTTGAATAATTGGTGGCAGGGCCCCTCCATTCCATCATGAATTTCCAGAGGAGGGTTCTCCATGAGCATCCACATGGGTTAACCCCCAGCAGAGCAGATGGCATGGTGGAAGGAGCCTGTCCTTCCTTACCCTACTGATTCTATTACAAAACCCCAAGTAGTTAATGACTCTCTAATTACTAGTAATATTTGTGTCTTGTAGGGGGAAATATAATAAAGAGAAAGATTTAAAGACAATTATATACCTAAGGACAAGTTAAGTACCTTTCAGAGTAAACTTCAGTTGCTTTCCCTCTCTGCTTAATCTAATTCTGGTGTTCCAAGAAAAAAAATTGCATTTGACTCACTCACTCACCAAGTCACTTAGGGTGAGAGGCCTTCCAGATCTCAGTTCTGGTTCTTAGCTTGGCCCTTTATTGCTTCAGGGCCTTCTAGATTCCTGGCATCAAGGCTTCTTCCTTTAACCTACTCATTCTAATTGCCCTGGAATAAGACTCTATCTAAGAGAAGTTACTTTTTCAGCTCTCCAAACACTTCTATTAGCTATTCCAGCCCCTTAATGGAAAATGGCTTCAGGCTGTATTCATTTCCTGCTTCCTTTCCGTCCCCCCCCCCAACTACTCTTCCCTCCCCCTGGTCTTACCCATCCTTCAAGGACCAGTTCAGATCCCACTTTTCCCCTGACTTTTCCAGCCACCTCTTCCTCCTCTGAAGCCCTCCAGCGTTGGCCTGACCGACGGCGTAGGCTCAGAGGCTGTTAAAATAGACTTTGTGTTTACTTATACACTCTTGTATTATTCAGCATCATTGTATCAAGGTCACTCATCTGAACCATGAGGACAGACAATGGCTCCCAAAATGTCCCGAGATTCCATCCTGAACTGAGAACCTGGAGGAAGGGAAGGGGGCGTGGTGGAGTTGTCAGAGCACAGGATTTGGAGTCATAAATCCTGAATTAAAATCCCCATATATTACAACTGTAATACAACCTGGAGCAAGGCCCTGAAGTCCCCTGTGCCTTCATCAGGCAGTTTCCATTCCTAAAGTCTGTGACACCAGTATGAGCCCAGCAAGGATATGCAATTTGGTTCATTAGTAGAAATGACTGCAAATAAACTCTTTGCTTCAGAGCAAATGTTGGGCTCTAAAAAGCTGAGCTAAAGCCAGGACATAATGGGGCTCTCCTATGATTCCTGCAACTGGGGGAGCCTAAGGCTGGTGATTCACTTGAACTTGGGAGGACATTAGCATTTTTTTGGAGGGAGAAGGGCAGGACAATTGGGGTTAAGTGACTTGTCCAAGGTCACATGGCTAGTAAGTGTTAAGTGTCTGAGGTTGTATTTGAACTCAGGTCCTCCTGACTCCAGGGCTGGTTCTCTCTTCACTGCACCACCCAGCCACCCCTCAGGGTGTTCAGTGTTTTATAAATATTATTTCATTTGATATAGGTCAGTACTGTTACTATCCCTATTTTGAGGGGTATTATTTTGAGGGGTATTTTGAGGAAACTGAGACAGACAGGGGTTAAGTGACTTGCCCAGGGTCACATGGTTAGTGTCTACAGCTGGATTTGAATTCAAGCCTTCCTAACTCTAGGTTCGGGTGGGAGTTCTGGGCTAAAACTGATCCAGGAGTGGGCACTGATATTGGAGGTGGGGGGTCTGAAGGGGACAGGAGGATACCAGGCCCCAAGCTCCCCAGCCAATCAGCTGTGACATTGGACCCCTAAGGAGCCGCTGTATTCCTGCCTGGGTGAGATGAGACCCAGGCTTAAATGTCTGAGTTTAAGGACAACAGTAATAGCTCACATTTACACGGCATATTTTACAGAGCACTTTGCAAGTATTCTCATTTGAGCCTCACAACAACCTTGGGAGGTGGATGCTGTCAGTATTCCCATTTTAGGGATGAGAAAATTGAGGCGAAGGTTAAGTGACTTGTCCGCTGTGTATCTGAGGAAGAGGAGCTTCCTAACTCCAAGTCCTCTATCCACCACACCATAACCAACAGAGTCCCCTTCCTCATTTGCCCATCTCCCCCGTTTAAACCAGGCCACTCTGCCCAGCCAGGGAAGAGCCCTTCTGGCTTCCCTGCTCCACCGCCTCCCTCCTCCCTCTGCACTCTCCTTAGCCCCTGAGCTCCCACCCCATCCCAGAGGTGGCACAAGTAGCCCTTTATGCAGGAAACAGGCTTGCCAGGCAGCCGCTGAGCCTGAAGACGAATCTCTCTCCTGGGAACAGGATCCCGTGACAAACTCAGACCAGCAGCTGCCAGTCTCCGCAGGGCCATGAAGGGGACAGCTCTGTAAGAGCTACAGGACAGACTCAACATTGTCAGCAGCTTTTTAGTTACATACTGAATCTCCTCTCAGCCCCACCATCTGCCTCTCTGGGGTCTAGGGGTATGGGTGGTTCAGAAAACAATTTGTCAATCAGCAGTCTCCCAAGAATAGTAAATACAAACCTGGATGGAATCCTTCCATCTGCTCAGAGTAGAATCCTTCCCCTTCCCCTTGAGACCAAATGGGGGATCCAGGGCCTGAGACAAAGCTCACCTTATCTCACCTGTGGTACGGTTTGTTGGAAGAAACACTGGGTTCTGGGCAGCAAAGTGATAGTAAGGGGCAGGGGAACCATTGGATTTGGAATTGTAGATGGCAAATTCCTTCCATTAGGGAAGGAGAAGCTTACTGGTCTTCTTCCTTGCATTTGGAACTCAGTCAATGCCCAGCCTGGTCCCTGTGGAGGGCAGGGGCACATTGACCTACCTTACCCTACTCTCAGGCTGTTTCTGAGTATATGGAATTCCTGGGAGAAAAAAAAAAGAAGGAGGAAATTCTTTAAAAGTACATGATGCTTCCTCCCTTCCTCAGCTTCCCTCTTGGATACCTGTTCCCTCTCAGTGACAATTTGCAAAGGAATTAATCTCCTTAAAAACATAGGGCTATGCCCCAACAATCTTTTTTAAATAGGTTTTTTCATTGATGCATTTTAGATTTTCTTCGGTGTTGTCCGGCTCTCCCTGACCCCATTTGGGGTTTTCTCGGCAGAGATACTGAAGTCGTTTGTCCTTTCCTTATCTAGCTCATTTTATGGACGAGGCAAACACCACCAGTAAGCATCTGAAGCCGGATGTGAACTCAGGAAGAGTCTTGTGCTCTCGGAGTCCAGTGTTCTATCCACTGTGCCAGGCAGCTTTATATCTTAGGTCTATATTGCCTATATTTTTCCCCCACATCCCTTCTCCTTCTATCATCCAGAGCGTCATCCCTTATAATAATTTTTTTAAAGTCAAAGAGGAAGAAGCAGTAATATTGACCAGTACATTAAAAAAATATGACAATATATGCAATGAACCACTCTCCCCCCTAAAAAGGGAGGAGGGATGTCTTCTCCTCTCTTTTTGGGGATCAATCTTATTTTTTTATACTTTGTCGTCTACATCTATAGCATTGTTTCAGTCCATGTGAGGTTGTTGGGTTTTTTGAATGAGTATCTTGTATTGTACATATCATTTTCCTAGTTCTGCTTACTTCCCTCTGCATCAGTTCATGGAAGTCTTCCCATACTTCTCTGTGTTCATTCGGCTTGTCATTTCTTACCACACAGCCAAAGGCCATTAGATTCAGCACCAAAATTCTAACAAGCGCTTTCTCATCTTGCCCTGGCCCCAAACTTGCTCACTGATTGAGCTGACCATCTAAATGACTTGTACCTGCCCTCAGATTTCTTTTCTGAGACCCCCACTGATTCACACAACCCCCAGCTTTCACCAGGGACCATCTGTGTGAGCCAAGCCAGGTTCAGTCACCACCCTGTCATTAGCTCAGCTACTCCCCTATGGAGAACTGCCTCCCTGACCCTGGGAGCAAAGCGAAGAAAGGCCAGGCCCTGGGGGGTGATGCTATCCATGGCCAGGCTCTCAGATCCACTAATGCATGGAACTAGATGGATGGGGCGAAAGGTGAAGGGAGGTGAATGGGGGAGGGGGGAGAGGGAGAGAGGAAGGGAGAGAGAGGGAGAGAGAGAGAGAGAGAGAGAGAGAGAGAGAGAGAGAGAGAGAGAGAGAGAGAGAGAGAGAGAGAGAACGAGAACAGACAGAGTCAATCTTCCCAAATGCCTGCTATTCCCCCTAACTCCAGCTTGGATTATGGACCAGGATGGGGAGGCCTTTCCCCTCCCCTACCTTCCCCCTCCCCCCATCCCCAAGGTACCTCTGATGGAAATTTGCTCCAGTGACTAGTATTTTGATCCATTCTTTCTTGGTATATTCTCTCAGCCCTCCTGTCTTTGTCTTCTAATGATG
>CM053594.1:15436143-15451414 GCA_028646575.1 Pseudocheirus occidentalis
TCTAATGATGGTTAATATCCCTCATGATGTCCCCACCCACCCAAAGGGCTGACTCCTCCCCTTGATTCACAATCCTTGTAATCTCTACCCAGCTGCCCAAGATTCAATTCCTCTCTTCCTTCAGAAGCAGATGGGTCCTACTGCTGACAATGTTGATCCACTCGTAAGCTCCTTGGGATCAAGAACTGTCTCACTTTTGTATCTAGCTCTCTAACACAGTGCCAGGCACAAGGCAGATGTTTAATAAATGCTTGCCCAATTCATTGAAAAATAGACAGTCCGATGAGGACCTCGTGGGATCCTCTTTCTTTTTTTCTTTTTGGAGGGGGGGGGGAGGTAGGGCAATTGGGGTTAAGTGACTTGCCCAAGGTCACAGGCTAGTTTTTTGTGTTAAGTTTCTGAGGCCGTATTTGAACTCAGGTCCTCCTGACTCTAGGGCAGGTACTCTATTCACTGCACCACCTAGCCGCCCCCAAGGGGAGCCTCTTAATTCCAGGACCTTCTCTCTTAATTATACCTTATTTATCCCGAACATGTTTGTATGTTGTCTCTCATTAGACTGTGGGCTTCTTGAGGGCAGGCTCTGTCTTTTTTTTTTTTTTTTTTTTTTTTTTTGTATCTCCAATGCTTAGCTCGGTGCCTGGTATCCAGTAGGCACTTAATGAATGTTTACTGAGTGAAAGTAACTGATTAGGGAGCTACAGAACATGCTTTCTCCTGCAAGTTAGACCTTGAGGATTCTTTCCAACCCTAAGAGATCAACCTATGGGGCACATTGTTTGGGGGTTCAAGTCCTGCTGATGACAGAATAAAGAAAGAAGAGGGAAAGAAGGGACCTTATAACACTGCTCCATCCATTAACCAGCATTTATTAAGAACTTACTGAGCACCACCAACCACGTTAAACCCTGGGAATACAAACCACATGAAGATTAAAGACCGTCCCTGCCCTCAAGGAGCTTACATTCTAATTGAGAAGACCACACAGAAAGCTGAAAGTGAGGGGGGCGGGGGGCCCCCAGAGTGAAATAAATAAGTCACTGGCCTCGCCACTTTCCTTACAGAGGAGGGTCTGGGAGCAACCGACCACTCAGAGGAAGGGGCCGCAGGGTGAGGAGGCTACTGTGTCGTAATGGAGACAAAATTCAGAGGCAGCGCCCAGAGAGCAATGAATGATTACTCCAAGAAACCTATTAAGACATGCCATTATTCTCCAATCTCTGTACTTTACAGTTGGAGAAACTGAATCACAAGCTGTTCACTTTGGCAGGGTTGTAACAGAAAGAAAACCAGATCCAGAGTGAGAGAATCTCAGTTTGAATCTGGGTTCTACTGCTTTTTTAGTAGCTGCATGACCTTGGGCTAGTCATTTCCCCCCCTCTAGGCATCCGTTCCCTCATTTATAAATCGAAGGGGACAAGGTAACAATTAGGATCCTTAAGCTGCTTAGAGGCCACAAGGTAGAGTACTGGGTCTGGGGTCAGGAAGATCTAAATTCAAATCATGATTAACTGTAGGACTCTAGACATACCACTTAATCTCTGTTTGCCTCAGTTTCCTGAACTGTGAAACGGGGATAATAATAGCACCACCCTCCCAGAGTTGTTGTGAAGCTCAAATGAGATAAAATTTGTGATGCGCTTGGCACTGGTAGGCTCTGTATAAATGCTATTGTGATTATTAGGGTTAGCCCTAACCTGAATACCATCATTATTATTAGGTTTATTTATTTTTACATTAGTCAATTATTTATTATCCTAAATTCTAACATATGAAAATCCTAAATACTAGAAATGCCTGTATATTTATTATCCTAAATTCTAACATATGGAAATCCTAAACATACTTAAAAAATTAAATTTATTTATTATTTATTATCCTAAATTCGAACATACGAAAATCCTATATAAAATTTGATCCTCGGATCAAGCGTACTTGAGAGGTAATAATAGTGAAATGACTTGACCAAGGTCACAGAGATAGTCATAGAGCAGAAACTGCTGTGAAGGAAGTAAATACTATAAGAATGTTTATGTTGTTGTTTTTAATCCGGGCTTCTTTTCATGACACCAAATTGAGACCGAACTACCACAGAGGGCCGAGCTAAACTAAAAACTCTGGGTATTATTCAGTGAGTAATAAAGAGCCATTGCAGGTCTTTGAACCAGAAAGCAGCAAGGACAAAACACTGCATTAGAAAACTGAACCTGGCTCCCAGTCGCCGCAGTCAGCCCTTGCGCCCCGCCAGCTCTCCAAAACCGTCCTCAGGACATGCTTTAAAGTTTAATCTACATCCCTAACATTTTCTCCATCGCTTTCTCAGCAATCTTGGCAATCCCCAAAACGATAAACCAAGCTCCCATTGCAGCATTTGCAGATTTCCTGAGTGTAAATGCTCCCACTGAGGATTTAACAGTTGGCTCCCGCACGGGGCTGGAGCATCTGACCCAGTTCAGCCTCAGTAAAGGCAAAGACCACCTCGGAGGCTTCCTGGAGCCTCCGCCCTCCCACACCCAGCCCCCTAGGATTCCTTTCACCTCTGGGCTTTAGAGTGCTAGGGATGAGCCTTCTTCTAGCAGCCTCCCAGAGCTTTTGGGAGGCTCAAATGAGATTAGGGATAGGAAGGTGTTTGGGAAAAGATAAAGCATTTTACTACTGCAGTGAAATGCTTTAGGGGGAGCAATGCTTCCACTGCCCCCCAGCGCCATTTAGTGCTTGGCTGGTGTCAAAAAGCAGCTTCCTCTCTCGATGCCTCTTGCTTAGGCCCAGAGCCAGCTTTTCCCTGTTGGATTTAAGGTTGATGCCCCAGTCGGAGCTGCAGGAAAGGGGTGAGGGTGGGGATGAGGATGACTTCCCAGCGTGCAGAGGCCCCAGCAGGAAGCTGGCCAAGACTGCAGAGATTCAGCGAGGGGGGGGGGGTGAGGAGGGGAAGCCTTGCCAAGGTTTCCTGCCCCAGATTCCTCATGGCTCTCTCGGAAGACTGCAGAGAATGCCTTCCTTCCAGAACCTGGATGCCCCTAGGCTTTCCTACCCACCCCACCTACCTGTCCACCTAGCCCCCTGCCAGCAGCACCACAGAAAAACGCTGCCTGACCCCCCTTCATGCCCAGCCTAGGAAGACACTCAGGGCACGCCTTAAAGTTATAAAGATCAGGGAATTCAAATAATAAATTTAGATATGGCCATTTAACTCAGCCCAGGCCCTCTTCTCTCCCTCTCCCCAGCAGCTAGAGTCTCTCCTGAGTATTTGGCAGCTCTGCCTCCTCCATCTCTCTCTTCTCTGCTTCATCTCCCCTTTCTCACCAACTAATCTCTCATTTTCTCTCCCTCCTTTCTTCTTTCTTCCCACTCTCTACTTGGCTCTTTCTCCCCTCTCTTCTCTGTCTCTCTGTCTCTCTACTCGCTGTCTCTTCTCTTCTTTCTCTCTCTCTCTCTCTCTCTCTCTCTCTCTCCCTCTCTCTCTCTCCCTCTTTTTCTCTCCCCCACTCTCTTTATTTGACTCTTTCCCTCTCCTTGACATCTCTTTCCCATTTCCCCACCATCTAATCTCTCTTTCTCTCCCCATTTTTTCACTCATTTCTCCTCTTCCTCTTTCTCTCCCTCCCTTCAAGCATCCCTCCGATGACAAACAGCAATCTGGCAAGGACCAGGGTCAGGAAGTCCCAGCTTCAGCAGAGACAATGCTGTTTTCGGTCCTGTGAAAACCAGACAATGATGCCGTGTGAAGTAGCATCTGGTCAGAACATGAAGTGATGTGAAAATAAAGTCAGGCAATGAAAAGGCAGTGCTCTGTGCCAAGGGGTCTCATATAAAAGAGCCGCCCCACAGAGAATGCAGCCCTGAGTCCTGGGCTCTCCCAGGGAGCAGAGGCAGGGATACTGGTCCAGTCACACAGCATCCTTCCCAGGGGCCTCCTGGATGTGCACTGGGCCACTGACAAAGGGTAGGGGCCTCGCTTGGATAGCTGCAGCTACTCCACGGGAAGTAAGAAGCAGGGAAAAGCGGAATTGTCACGTTTCCATCTTCAGGGTCCCATCTCTTCTCATAAGCCTTTCCCACCCGCTTCTCTCCATAGTCCCTCCAGGCCTCAGGCTTCTCCTGGCATGGAGGAAAGGAATACTATGAAGTCACTAAGATCTTCTTCCTAAAAGGGGGCAATGCCTAACCCAGAGGAAGAAAAGTCATCGGGGGCATCGGGCGTCAGCTCTGCCCTGGCTCTGAGATATTAGGCGAATCACGTGGCCCCTCCAACAATGACGGTATCTTGCCTTTTCCTAGCCCTTTAAGACTTTTATTATTATTATTAATTGTTTGTTATTAAGCAGATTGTTTTATTAAATAATTGATTATATTAAATTATATTATTAAATTAAGTATTAAATTAATTGTTAAATATATTAAATATTATTTATTGTTTGTTATTAAATATAGCCCTTTGAGGTTCAGAAAGCACTTCATAAATATGATCTCAGTTTATCCCCATAACAAGGATGGAGTTGCTATTATTCCATTTTACAGATGAGGACACTGAGGCTATGAAAGGTTAAGTGATTTGCCCAGGATCTCAGAGCAATTAAATGTCCAAGGCTACAACAGAATTCAGGTCTTCCTGACCGCAGGTCCAAGGCTATATCCACCAAGCTCCTTAGCTTTCCTTACAATAACCCCATGTGAATGTTCAAATATTATTCATTCGATTTTCCAGGGAAGAGACTGAGGCTGGGCCAAATTCCCAAGATCACTCAGTGTCAGGGCTGGTCAGCCTCTCTCCCCCATATTTGGTTGGTTTTTTTTAGTGACCTCTGATCTAAGAACCTACAATCCCCCCGGTTTTCTTGTAGTTGGATATTCTGTGTTCTCTGTTCTAAGAGCCCATTCAAGGCTGGCACTCTGCCTTCTGAGGCCCCTTCCAGTTCCAACCTTCTGTGTTCTACAAGGTCTAAAGTTTTCTTACAAGCTATGACACCCCAACTTTTCAGCCTGACATTCTTGATGAGCCAATCAGTTAACTGACTTTCAGGATAAAAAGAGAACACAGTTTGTGACTCTCTCATATCAGGAAATTCAAATAATAAATAAAGAGTTAACACAGTTTTAGGTGCTCCAATAGGGACCAAGAATGTGCCCAAAGCTGTGCTGACACACCATGGTCAGCCGGGGAAATAGAACAGAAAGAGAGGCCTGCTACAAATGACCCTGGGCCTTTGGTCAAGTCCAGAAAGAAGCTTTACACTGGCTAGAGAGCCCACTACTCACAAAATAGCTCTCCAGGAACCCTGGGACTTCAGCTAATATTGTTCAAGAAAGTTATCATCTTTGGTTGTTGGGTTTTTAAAAATTTGTTATCTATTTAAATTTTTTTTTCTTTTTAAAACTTTTGAGTGTCAAATTCTCTTCCTCCTTCCCTCATTCACTGAAAAGTTCTTCAATTTTGAAAAGCCATCGGTGCTCAAAGCTCTAATAGAATAATATTTTTGGTAAAGGGTTCTGCTTAGTGGCCCTTCAATACAAAAGTAGCCACCATATTGTGACGCCAGCCCAGATCCTCAGCTCTCCAGGAAATCAAACTACCCTAGGTCAGGTGGACAAGGGAAATATCATTTTCCCTATCTGTTGGTGACAAAAGTCAGAGAGCATAAGTGTCTCAACCTTAATTTACCCCTTAAATGGAAAATCTGAGCCTGGAAGTACTTGTGTCTCTCCTGACTTCCAGCCCATGGCCCAGTCACATAGACCGGGCATCTCCCCAGATTCATTCCTAAGAGAGAACAAAAGAAAGAAGAAACAGACAAGAGCTTTGCCGTTCACACTTTATTCACTTGCTTGGACAGTAGGGTGGCCTGGATTGGGAGTGATGAGAGGAGCGTGGGTCCTCATCCCTGCATGATGGTGGTGCTGGGGTGATGGGGCTTTAGTTGGTTGGGTGGAAGGCACCCCTCTGATGCCACTGCATATCCCGTATGCGCCTTACAGACTGAACCTGGGGGTGGGGAGCCCCAAAATCGCTGCTATCCTTGTATTCCCCCTTCTCAAATAGGTACTGGAAGCCTCGGTAACCTGGATACTGGTAGCCCACCCACCTACGAAAGGCAGAGAGACAGAGAGACAGAATGTAGCACAGGTCAGACTCGTTGGACTTGAGAGTGTCACCTGGCCTGAGACTCCCTCAGGACCTCCCAAAGGTAGGTAACCTGTATCCCAAGGAAAGACTAAAGGAATGGTGGTGTAGGGCACCTTTGAGCATCACACGGCCTTTCTATCTTCTTTATCACACTGTGAAGAAGTCTTTCCTAAACTCCCTTAACATGACCATTATATCTTCCTGATCACTCCAAATCTCCCTTAAGCCTAATGCCTTCCCTCGGTGATTATCCCCTGTTATTATCAAGCCTGTCTATAGCTTACAGAGTAGCATGTATCTCCTGTCACACAGTAGGAACTTTTTGACTAAGGCAGAAGCTATTATTCCCATTTTACAGATAGGAAGGCTGATCCACAGAGGGGCAAAGGCATTTGTCCAAAGTCACACAGCCGCTAAGTAGTGGAATGCCCATGTCTGCCAGCTGCCCCAGTGATGCCCACTCCTGGATGCTACTCACGTTCCACTCTGTACCCTCACAGATGATACTTTCTCCTGGTAGCCATGGGCATGGAAACTGGGCACATCATCATCAATGATCTCAATCTTCTTCCCAGTGAAGTTAGGGTTTTCATAAAGGATGATTTTATGCTCCTGGCTGTCCTGTGAGAGAAGAGCACAGAACTGAGATTCTGCATGAGAAATGGCCTTGAGATCATCAAGGCCAGGGATTCTGAACCTGGGCTCTGTGGATAGGTTTCAGGGGGTTCACAAATTTAGATGGGAAAAAATGATCTCTTTATTTTTTTTTTCTGTTTTCTAATGGAAAGTTAGTGGAAGGGGGGTTTCCAATTATGACTTTTTTTCAGTGTCACTCAGAGAAATAGTCCCCAGACTTCACCAACTTGGCAAGGGTTTCTATGACACAAAAGCATTAAGAACCTGTTGTCTAGTCAAACCCTTTTCTTTCACAGCTGAAGAAACTGAGACCCAGAGAGTGATTTGTTCAAGGTTCACCAAAAAAAAGTAGAAGATCCGGGGAGAACAGGGCCCACAGATCATGATGTACAGACCTGAAAGATTGCATTGAGTAATGATATAAGCAGTATGAGGAGTCTTCCTGATTTCTGGGCTACAGCAAGGGGAGGGTTACAGGGAGCTAGGACCTGAGAGCTTTCAGAGCCTTGGGGAATCAATCAATAAACATTTATTAAGTTCCTACTATGTGCCAGGCATTGTGGTAAGTGCTAGGGATACAAAGAGAGGTGAAAGGTAGTCCCTGCCCTCAAGGAGCTTACAATTTAAGTGGGGAGGGAAGAGAGAGAACATACAAATAAATAAATGCAAATAAGCTATATATAGTATAAGAAATAATCAACCGGGCAAAGAAACACTAGGAGCATGCAGGAAAGTGAAAACAAATTTCTTCTGCCCAGAGTCAGAAGAGGCAAAAGTGCCCAGTAGTTGGCTCCTTGTTGCTTCCTAGGGTCCTGGGCCTTGAAGGAGGAGGTTAGTGGGGCAGAAAGGGGATGAAAGACTCACCACTTTGATGGGTCTCAGTGAGCTGAGCGCATCAGTCCGGCGGCTGTTGGTCCAAGAGTCCCACCGAGGGTACTCACCTTTTTCAAACACAAACTGCTCTCCTTTGCAGTTGGCCTGTTCGTACCCGACCCAGCTGCCATAGACAGACAGACAGACAAAGTTAACACAGATAGAGAGCCCACACCAGTGCAGCCTCTCTCCTTAGAGGTCCTCAGACCAGACCAACATCAATACCACCACCATCACCCCCAGCTTTTTCTTAAGAAAATTCTCATCTAGGCCTTGGCTTCTTGATGCTTCTAGGTCCCTCCAATGAATGTCCAGAGAAGAGCCAAGCACCAGATTATGGTTCTTCTGCCTCCCTTCTTCCAGAAAAGTCCCAGCCCAGGCCAATCCCAACTAGGTTCTAGGGATAGACTGACCTTAGGAATGCTGCCCCTCCTCCCCCCCCATTCCAGTCTCTGTATTGTGTTTCCTTGTAGTCGCTGGAGGAGCTGAGGGAGCCTGCCAAAGATAGATCCATTTCCTAGGCCCTGGCTTTGGGATCTCTGTTCTTAACCAAGGTCAGTCTGAGATAACCCAAGGAGTCAATTTCATAGCAATCAATCAGTAAGTTTCCTTTAAGGGCCCACTTTTTGCTGTAAAACCCTCTTTTTGATGGGTTTTCTTTTGGATGTAAGACCTTCTGCTTTGCTCTTTGAATTCCAGGACTGCTGTCTCTAATTTACCGAAGGAAATTCCATAATTAATACCTCTCAGAAAGCAGGGCTGAAAGCAGACTTAGCAATCCCAGTTTTGCTATCTGCCTTGTCTTTGGCGGGTCACTGAAACTCCTAGAGCCTCAGTTTCCTCATCTGTCAAACGAGGGGTTGGAGTAGATAGCTTCCAAGGCCCCTTCCTGCTGGCAATGAATGATTAAGTAATTGGTGAAAGTGATAAAGATTGGAAATGAGCTCATATGGCACTGAACCAGAGACCTGGAGGCCTGGAAAGGATTTGAAGCATTAAATTAATCTATTATTGCCTAAAAATCTACAAAGGAAGAGAGGCCCATTCTCCTTTGATAAAGTCATCGGGCCCTTGTAAAAATGAGGGCTGTAAGCTAAGGAGGCAGCATGGCATAGTGGACAACATTTAAGATTTGGATTCATAGAAGCTCAGTTCAATTAGGTTCTACCATCGAATAATTCTAGCAAGCATCTATAAATGCATGGCACTTATATCTATATATATCTATATATCTATATATATGTATATATTTGCTATATATTACTATAGCAAGCATCTTTAAATTCTTTGACAATGATCATGTTTTATGCTATAACCACCCTGAAAGGTAAGTGCTACTATTATTCCGATTTTACAGATGGATAAACTGAGGGAAAGAGGTTCAAGCCCTAGCCCAGGGTTTCTCCACTATAGTAAATGTCTGAGCTATGATTTGAACTTAGATATACCTGATTCCATGCCCAGGACTCTACCCACTGCACTGCCAAGAAATGTGAGCACCCATATCTTTAAACTAGAGAGTCAGAGCAGGCCCTGGGTTTCTCTAGGCCTAGTAATACAGATCCAGCACCCCCTGACAATGTCAGGAGGGAAGACAAGCACTGTGTCCCTGCTTGGGGCCAATCCAGG
Organism: Pseudocheirus occidentalis; assembly: GCA_028646575.1. Classification (NCBI taxonomy): domain Eukaryota; kingdom Metazoa; phylum Chordata; class Mammalia; order Diprotodontia; family Pseudocheiridae; genus Pseudocheirus; species Pseudocheirus occidentalis. The sequence goes on from CM053594.1 coordinate 15,445,403, forward strand.
GAGTAGTGGGCAGTGTTGTCTGGCGGGTAGCCTCCAAGTGGCAGGAGAAGGGGGGTAACTCAAGAGTGGTAAGCAAGACCCATTCCCTACAACCTCCCAGCTGCCTAGCTGCTTAAGGCTGTGGTAGGACCAAGTTCTGTTATTCTGCATAGGCTTCAAAGTCAAGTTGGCTTCTGCAGAAAAGAAGGGAGGCCGAGCTCAGTAGGTCAGGGTTGGGATTGGGGGAGTGGAGGAGGAGGGGGAAGATGGAGCCCCAGGTTTTCCATGGGTTATTTTCTAGCTAAAGAAAGGGGTTCTCAGGCACCACAGTGAGCTGCTGTCATTCAACACTGGCCACACTATAAATAGCAGCCCCACAGCAACACCTGCGGCCGGGCCCTGAGAAAGAGTAAGCCTCCTGTCATCTTGGAGGGCCCAGCGGCTAAGAGGCCAAGCCAGGGCCTGCAGGGCCTGGTCATGAGGGCTGGCTTGGCTCACAAGTCTATTTTTTTTGCCCATGTCCTGGGAAGGAAAAGGAAAGGGCCTCCTTTAGATCACCAGGGGCCAGGAACAGTATTGATTCTCCTTTTTGGCATTCCAGAGGAAGATTCCAGCTGTCTGCCACCCAGAGAGAGGCTTCTCTTTTCTTCCAGAGGCTGCTTTATCTCAACCTAAAACCTTAAGACTAAACGCAAAGACCTCAGCAGCCTCCCCACACTCCCAGGGGTCCTAGACAAAAGATTTCTACCAGACAATCAGCCCAGGGATTTTTGCTGAAGGTTTCTTTAGTTGGAGTTCAAATATAGCTTTTTGGAAGAATGAAGCCATTCCTTTCCCATGTTTCCAGTGTGCACAAATTCATAGGATTGGGAAGGAACTTTAGAATCATATTCAGAGAATGTTAGAGCCAGAAGGGACCCAAGGACACAGGACACAGAGCTGCCAATGGCTCCCTAGTGCTTATGAAATAAAAGTGCACTTAGCAAATAACGCGCACAGTGCCAGGCACACAGTAAGGACTAAAGACAGCTCTAGCACCTATGTGTCCATCGATCAGTCAATCTGTCACCTACCTCCTTACCATCTATTTCTCTGTGTGTATGTGTGTGTGTGTGTGCACGCACGCGTGCACATGCATCTTTGTCTCTCTTCTCTTCCTGTCCCTCTATCTTTCTTTGTCTTTGTGTTTCTGTCTCTGTCTCTCCATCTGTGTCTTTGTCTCTCTGTCTGTCTCTCCATTTCTGTGTCTCTGTCTCTCTCTGTCTCTGTCTTTCCCTCTCTGTCTCTCTCTCCATCTCTCTGTTTCTGTCTCTGTCTCTGTCTCTCCTTTACCCGTCATTCAAGACTCTGCACCCTGGATCTCATGGACCTTTCATCTCCCTTTGTTAATTCCACTTTCCTCCATAGGCGTTGTTCCCATTCAACCTTTCCCTCCTCTGCACCTTTGTACACAATGTTCCTTAGGGCCAGAATGCCATCTCCTCTGAAACCTTCACCCCAAGGGCTGGTTCAGGGGCTGCCTCCCCCAGGAAGCCCTCCTGGTGACCTCATTGTTTCAGATCTCCTGGACCACTCTGGACCTTTCTTATGTTCTTACCACAGTACCCTTTTTATTATAGTTTTGTGTGTAATTGTCTTCTTATCCCCACTTAGAATGTAAGAGCTCCCTGAAAGCAGGGACAGTTAATTTAATTTAGTATTTAACTTAATATATACATTATATATAAATAAAGATATTTCATCTTTCTCTTCCCAGGGCAATGAACAGAGCAGACACTTCATAAGGGTTTTTGTAACAGGGTCAGATGGAAGCCAGGCCCTGCCCTCCCCCGCCTTCCCTCCAGGCTTGTCCTGCCCTGTCCCGAGGCTGTCTCTGGCAATGCCATGAGGAGCCAGACCAAGAGGCACTTACGGTCCTGACTGCACGAGGATGGAGGCCGCCTTCTCCATGCCAGTCTCCTTTAGGTTGGAACATGGCCCACTCAGCTCATGGGAGCGGCCCTGGAAGTTCTCCTGCTCGAAGATGACAATCTAGGCACCAGAGTAAAGAGAAAACTGCTGTTGGGGGTGGACAGGAAGACCCCTACCCTCCCTTCCCACTCTCCTTCTGTGGGCCCATAATCACCCTAGAACTCAGGTCCCTCATCTTACAGATGAGGGACCTCTCTCATCCTCTGAGCTGGTACATGAATTGCTATTAAAAATAACAACAAAACCTTCTGGGGAGGAAGTAGTCCTTGTCTAAGACTGCCTTCACTCTCATCCTCCTGAAGAAACAGCAAAGTGGGAGGGAGGAGGGGAAAGGGCTACCTGCCGCTCTGAGGATGATTCCGAAGGCTCAGCTGGGCCTCCCTCCCCAACCACTGGGTAAAATGAGCTCCTTGGACCAACCTAGCACCCTTGACCTCATCACAGCAAAAGGAAGGACAATCGCCATGCACCTGACTGGGGCCAAAGTGGAATGGAGCTGGAGTGGGGTGGGGGGAAGGAGGGAGACACGACTTTTTGCAAGGAAGAGTCTAATGGATGGTTTGTTGCACAGAGGGTAGTCTGGAGGCCATCCCCTTCACACTAGTTTGGGCAGGCACATGCATGTGAGCATACACACAGTACACAATACACATTTATATACATGCATGTACTCATGCATAGATACACACACACACACACACACACACACACCAGGGTCCAGCTTTCTACTTGGAAATCTGTCTCTGCCCCCCACTGCCTTCCACAAGACATCCCTCAAGCACTGAATGGCGGAGAAGAAATGCTTCCCAAACAGCCTTCCCTCTCCCTCTCCTGCTCCCTTTGCCTACTCTCTCTACTGAGGCAGGGAGTGGAAAGAGAGCTGGGTAAGGGCAATCAGGACACCTGATTTCCATCTCTGGCTCTACCACTTAGTAGCTGTGTGACCTTGAACAAGTCACTTCCTTTCTGGGAGCCTTCTCTGTAAAATAAAAGATCTGAACTACATAAGCTGGAAGGTCCTGCCCAACTCTGACATTTGGTGAATCTACAAGTTATTAAGGCCTTAGTATGAATTACCAGGTTAAGAACCCCTGATTTATTTCAATCTTCTCTTTTCACAAAAGACAAAACCAAGACTCAGATCAGGAGAGTGAGTTAGCGGCAATTATGCCCCAGGAAACATGCTTAAGGAGGTACCAACCTTGGGGTTAAGGGGCTGCGGTTTAGAGGACTGAGTCTGGTAGTCTGATGCCATGGTGTCGCTCAGGATGGGAGCTGAAGAGGGTAGAAACAGCAAGAGGCAGTTAGGAACCTCTCCCCCTCCCCAAAACAAATAAAATCTGGGCAGATTTCTGCAGCCTTGGGTAGATTTTCAACAGTAAGTCAGAATTCTAGAATCCCATACTTTTTAACTTGAAAAAGGACTTTAGTAGCCATCGGGTATAACCCTGAAAAGCAGAATGCTTTCCACCACCTACCACACATGAGTCCTCTAGCCTTTGCTTGGAAACCTCCGGGGATCAGGGAATTACTCTCTCCCAAGACAACCCAGACCCCTCAGGGACAAGTTCAGCTTAAACTGTCTCTTTTCCACTTCAGCCTGCAGCTCCCAGTTCTGCTCTCAAACTGAAGGAGACGCATCTGTTTTTCCTGTGAAAGACCTTCAAAACCTGGAAGACAATTAGCTTCTCCCCAGAAACTTCTTTTTTGCACGTTAAACAACCCCAGGGCAGCTAGGTGGCCCAATGGTTAGAGTACTGGGCTTGAAATCAGTAAGAACCATCTTCATGTTAGTTCAAATCTGGCCTCAGACACTTACTAACTGTGAAACCCTGGGCAAGTCACTTCACCTTGTTTGCCTCAGTTTCCTCATCTGTCAAATGAACTGGAGAAGGAAATGGCAAACCACTCCTGTATGTCTGCCTAGAAGACTCCAAAATGGAGGCATGAAGGGTTCAATATGACTGAAATATGACCACACAACAAACAGTTCCTTTGACCATTACTAAGAAGCCGTGAAGGTAAGGTCCTTCACCAGATAGGTGAGTGCCCTCTTCTCTGGCCACTGCCCAGCCTATCGGCATCCTTCCTTAGTGCAGCCCCCAGAACTGAGCACAAGATTCCAGAGAGAGTCTGAGCAGGGCACAGTGAGCCTGTGACCTTCTCATACTGGGAAGCCCTCTTAATGCTTCTTCTGATCTTGTTCTCTTTATCTACCACTGAGTCATACACCAGCTCATATTTGCAGCATGCAAAATGCTGTCAAACCATACTTTCATGGGCATCAGCATAGAGAGTAGACTGGGAGTCAGGAAGTTCAATCTCAGACACATCCCAGATGTGCCTGTGTCCTCATCTGTAAAATGATGTCCTCTAAGGACATCCACCATCCATCCCATCCTAGGTCCCCTACTTATTATGCAACAAAACAATCTCTCTTACAACTGTGGGGTAGACAGTGGGGTCATTGGAGAGGGCAGAATTGGACTCTGGGATCCTTCCTCCTTCTTCAGCCAAGCCTCCTCACTTCCCCTCCCTCTCCAGGACCCTTCTCCCTCATGCAGCCCCTTTCTCTCCTCCATCTGCTCCAGGGAACTGCTACTTTCTCTGGTCCCTCTAATTTCTTTCTCACCACCCCAGACACCTCTCCAGGTCCAGTGCTCATTGAGTCTTCCCCCCTCTTAGCCGTCCAGTGTTCTTCCCCACACCCAAAGTGATAACTAATGGTCATTATGTCTCCTAGTGCATTCTTGAAGGCCTTCAGGACTCTAATGGTGAAATTTCCTACTGTAGGGAGTGGGGGGGGGGGTGTTCTGATGAATGGACAGCCTTCAAAATCCACCTGTCAGGAAGACAGCCTCTGCATGGAGCCTAGTCTGCCCTGAAGAGCAAAGAACAGAAAAAAAGGTTGAAATTCAAAAAGTATTGTCAGGGGCCAGTTTTATTGCCCTAATGGAGAGGTTCTTAACCTGGGGTCCCCAGATTCTCAAAGAGAGGAGGGGGTCTGAACTTAGATGGAAAAAACATGACATCTGTTTTCATTAGCCTCCAACCTCCTTTGAAATCCTATGCATTTTGCTATTTGCACCACTCTGAGAAGGAATCCCTAGGCTGAACCAGACTGTCACAAAAGGTTAAGGACCCCTGCCCCAAGGAGAGGTCTCTCTCTTAACTTAATCTTCACACACCTCCCTACCTCATACCCCCAAAGTCACTTAGAAGAAAAAATCTGCCTTTCAGAAACTGCTTTCACATTGGCCATCTGGAGCAGCCAAGAGAGAAGAAATGAAAATGATCCAGGGGAGGGAGCCCAAAATCTTGGCTCCCTTCCTGTTGTAAAGAGGTCCCCTTCCTTCCCTGCCCAGCTGACCAGCATCATCATAATCATACTAATAATAGAATTTATCTACAAAGCACTAAGCAATGTATTATTTCAGCTGATCCTCACAACAGCCCTGGGAGGTAAGTGCTATAATTGTATGCTATTATCTTACAGATGAGGCAGTTGAGGCAAACAGAGGATAAGTGACATGCCCAGGGTCACAGAGCTGAGAATCTGAGGCAGGATTTGAATTCAGGTCTTCCTTATTCCAAATCCAATGCTCTTGCCCACTCTGCCACTTAGGTGCCTCTGTTCACAACCCTGACCTTCAGGATTTACTCCCAAAGCCTTTTTCCATCCATTACAATGGCCCCATTTATGAATAATAACCTCTCTGTTAGTTAAGGTCTTGGATCAGAACTGCCTTAGAGATCTGAGAACATTGACCAGCCCAGAATCTGTTGCAAACACCTAAGTTCTTTATTTTTTTTAACCTTACCTTGTCCCCTACACTGCAAAAAAAAACCTTTTAAGATTTTTAGAAGTGGATAGGAATTTAGAGCACACCTATTCCGATTCTCTTATTTTAGAGAGGAGAAAACAGAGGCCAAAAGAGGGAAAATGACAGGCCCAAGGTCATGTAGTTAGTATATGAGCTAGGTTTTGAACCAAGTGCGTCTGATCCCAAATCCAGTGCTCTTTCCCCTCCACATACGTTTTCTCCTGCCCCCAGAGTCCTT